>CM029791.1:13690501-14095501 GCA_017562165.1 Ectropis grisescens
ACTACGGACTCTACAAAGACTCATATCGCTACTAAAATCTGTAAATAAAATAAATATATATGTGGCAAATAAGATTTCACTATGGGGTCTATCCTGAAACTAACCAGTCGTTACTAAGGAATCGCGGACTAACCGATTGTTAAATTTTATTGAATCTATAAAATATTCTCGGCTTGGAACAGCTATTTCAGTTTCGCGATTTATTGTCAGTTTGATCAGTAGAAGAAGTTATTTGACTGGCCTCATGGCTCAGTTCTTACCAAGTCTACCATAATAACTAACTAACCCTAGGTCGTGGATGGGTTTCCACCTGGCAGAAATATTTGTATGATGAATGCAGATATTTGGTTTGTGTAGTAAATTTGTAATTACGAGTATACAGGAATTATATCAATAAAGCGGTTCCACACACAACCACAAGCGTTGCTTAGTTTGAAGCTAGATAGTGTTGTATGAAGAAATGTTTTACAAATATTTATTCATAGTGACGTAAAAACGCATCTGTGTCGACTTGGTACAAAATGTACTTAACCTTATGGTGTATTGTATTATTTTGTCTATGCATTCAGCATAGCTTAGACGAAATTAGTGAATGGCCCAGAAAATCGGTTGCAATGTTATTGAATAACAAAATATAAAACGCAATAGAAATGTTATAATAAGTCGACTAGAATGTTTAAATCTCTATGACATTACTTAAAGTGTATTGTAAGTGTGACGAATAAAATGTACCGGCCTTAGGAGTTAAAGTTTAGAGAGTACTGTGTTAAAGGCGAAAATGGCTTGACAAATTATACTGTACCAGATAGCTGTAAGGATTTTCGAAAATTTCTCTATGTCTTTTTCTCTCAATCGTATTAGTTACTAAGTAAATAATATCCAAGTAAATATTTTAATAAAACAAATATTTTAACAATGTTGTCTTCTATTGTTGTGTTGTGGACACGCGTCTTGTTACGCTACTGAGTGATAGACCTTAGCATATCGTTGTAAGATTACAAATAGTTTGAAATAAAGGTCAGAATAGGCGAGCAAAAAGACTAGAAAAGAAAACTTCACCATCTTGAAAACATATTTTTAGAGCTTTTCGAGGTCAGAGTGAATTTTCAGCATCTTCGATCACGCTGTCGCTTACCAGCATGCAATTTGGTGGTTAAACACGGACCTATTTGCGTTAAAAACTGTTTTTTTTAAACAAAATTGTCGGCCGTCGATGACAACAGATAATATTACATAAAGCCTATTTTTATACAATTACCTGGCAATACAATTAAGAAAGTTACCTGATTGTAAGCAAATCAACCGCACATACCTAACAGCATAACGCCACTGAATATTCAGAACACAGAGAGCTGAGATTATTGCCTAGAATCTAGCTATCGCTACTACTGAAGACCGCGGATTACGGCTAAAACTTTGGATTTAAAGCCTAGCTAGCTAGTTCTGAAAATTTATTCCATCATTTTAAAACAAACATTAACAAGTGTGTCAATAAAACAGTAATGAAAATAATGATACTATAATACCTATATAATATAATACCTATGTAAATTAAGCCAAATAAACTTACAGTATGCTTTCGAGTTTGTAAAATAGGCAGTGGCGGATTACCCATACAGCAAGTGTAGCAAAATGCTACGGGCCCCGCAACCTGGGGGCCCTGCTCCAACGCCTGTCTGACTCTAAACATAGTAGGAGCGAAAATATCTTGCAAGATTTAACCGCGAAGCACTTCGTTTATGCTACACAGGTTTAAACATAGGGATTAACTAACTAGCAGGTCAAGCGTCTGTGACTGGACAAAAAATTAGGGTCAAGTTTTTTTTTCCAGTTTTGTCCTTACCCTAAACCTAAGCAAACCAAAGGCCCCTTGGCAGAAATTGCTACAGGCCCCGCGCTGCCTTAATCCGGCACTGAAAATAGGTACTCATTCAAACGCAATATAACACCTTGTTATTTTCACTCTTTTGCCAGGCCCTGACCAGCAGTTGAGGCGTGTCCACAAGTAGTATTGGTTTATGAAACGCTACACAATTTGTAAAAAAAAAATATTACCGCCTGCATAAAGTATAATCTGTTCTCAATCAGCCTAAAGAATAAATATGTACTTACATAGATAATAAAATAATTAATCTATTTTCATTAAGAATAGTATAAATGTTAATTTCTAATTACATTATTTATTTGTTAAATTACATGTTGGTTTTATTTGTTAAACCTTGTTTTTTTTTTTATTTGAAATCGTATTTTTACTAATGATTTATGAAGCGCAAATAATTTCGTTCCGTATGTATACCTACATAGTTACGTTTGTTGACTGAAATGTATTTTTACGAATTTTCAGCCGAATCCTCAAAACGCAACAGTAGGTACCACCCAGATTCGCAACGCAATCGGATTGATCTCAACACGCATTCAAACTTCTCGGTCTTGAGCTTTGATTCCGTGTCTTATCTGTTTAGAATGACAAGACTAGGATTTGTATTCCGTGCCGTAATGATTCCGATTGTGTTAATAAATCAGCACCCTTATTTAAAATCACAGTAGGTACCTATAATGACCAGGCCTTTTCTGGCACTTTTTTTGGGGCACGCTAATTCTCGAAATCTGTAAGCTATAAATTTTTTTGTACAACGTAATTTATTTCAGGTTTTATGTAAATTTTTCGGTATTCTCGAAATTTCTTTGTTCCTTTGTCCTGAGGGCCTATCCTTAACTGGGGTGAGAGCGACCATAAACGCCCCACGTTCTCCTAGTAAAGACGGGGTGCGAGCCAGAGTGGTTCAGCCCTGTATCCTCCTTCCTTCTCCGCGGAGGAGTGAGAAGATCCATATCTCTCTCTCTCGCTCCTCGTTAAACGTACGTTTGACCATCAACTGATAAATGAAGGAATACCTAATAGAAGGAAATCCAGGATGACACATAACATACCTACCTATGTTCTCTATTTTGTACAATTTTTATTTGGTATGTTTGACGCCTTTGATTTATATTTGCTATTATCATCATAAGTGATAACTATAATTTCAAGTTTTAAACCCCGAACAAAAGAGGATGTATAAGTTTGACGTCGATGTCTGTCGGTCTGTGGCACCGTAACTCTCAAACGGATGAGCCGATTTCAATGCGGTTTTATTTATTTGAAAGCCAGTTTCCTTTGCGGTGGTTTTTAGCTGTTTCATAGTGGTAGGACAATTGGCAGATTCCGCCTGGGCCTGAAGTAGCCACACCTTTCCCAGTTATTCTACCACCAAGCAATAATGTGCAAACATTACTGTGTTCCGGTTTGAAGGACAATGTTTCCAGAGAAATTACAGACCTTAGAGATATAACATCTTAGATCTCTGGGTGACGAGCGCAGTGCAGTGCTAGGTAATAATTTGGACTCTTCATGTTCCAATGGCTACGTGTAACTGTGATGTTATGTGGCAGGCATGTTGCTTACCATCAGGCACATGCCCTGCTCGTCTCGTCACTCTTTATTAAAAAATGGATTCAAAATGGCGGATAAAATATTTTTCACAATCTCCTCAATATGGGTATCAAATGAAAGGGCTTGATGAGCACAGGTCACTATAATACTAACTAGTAGAATCAGGAAAGATGTAAACTTTTGAATAGAATACTATACCTACACTAAAACCAAAAAATTTCAAATCCAAGATCGCTGCCAACACAAAAAATGCAAATGATCATTTTTTCAAAACTCCTTCAATATGGGTATCATGGTATCAAATGAAGTAGTAGAATATGTACCTACTATATAGAATACTATACCTACACTAAAACCAAATAAATTTCAAATCCAAGATCGCTGCCAACACAAAAATGCAAATGATCATTTTTCAAAACTCCTTCAATATGGGTATCATGGTATCAAATGAAGTAGTAGAATATGTACCTACTATATAGAATACTATACCTACACTAAAACCAAATAAATTTCAAATCCAAGATCGCTGCCAACACAAAAAATGCAAATGATAATTTTTTCAAAACTCCTTCAATATGGGTATCATGGTATCAAATGAAGTAGTAGAATATGTACCTACTATATAACAACTTTCAAATCCAAAGTAGTCTTATAGGTAAATCAACATTTTAATTTGGCTCTTGTTATTGAAAGTGACGCCTGTTTTTGCTCTTTTAAGGGCTGCCCCTTAGTACCTATGTATATATAACAGATATTGAATAGATATATCCAATATTTAACTCCTTATCTGGGCATAATAAAACACGTTATTGGAAACATAATACATGTAATAATTAAAAAACTAACAAAATTATTTACAAAACAAATATTCACAGCGTTAACAAAGTAATTTACTAGAAGGGAGACACCATTTACACATATATTTATAAGCAGTTATAATACTTAAAAATACTTGATAAGTTTAACTAAATGATGCATAGATTCGTAACGAAAATAGGATTGAAGCAGAAAAATAAGGTTAGATATGTACCTATACTAAGCTGAATGGAGTTTGTTTTGAGTTATGATTATTGGGAAAACTTTCTATGAAATCATTACTGGCATCGCTAAAAAACCACCTCCATACAAAAATACTCCTGGAACACTATGAACAAAGTGTATGGAAAAGCTTCTTTTTGTAATTTCACGGTTCAGTCTTTCCCAACTTGTCCCAAGCATGTTCTACAAACTAAATTTTCGATTGGGTTTAAATTGTGACATCAAATGTAACTAAAAAAAGATGTTTTTTATTTTATTATAACAAAATGTAATATTGGCGCCATTTTTGTCTAAATTGTGAACTATCTAGGTTCAATCTAGAAACCTAATAGAAACTCATTTCCGCAAAATTTTGACATATCAAACTTTTTTAAGCATTAATTAATTGAATAGCAAAGAGCTAAGTGAAACTAGAAATTTGGTTAAACTTTAACCAAATTCTAGCTCCATCACTCAACTTGAATCAACCGATAGGAATGGAAGTGAAAAACATAATTGGTAAGTTTTATTGACATTTAAAGTTCGCTTCGTTAAATTAAAATACAACTATAAAAGTAGATGCGCCTTATACGGATGAAATATCAAAGTTAGCCCATAAAATTATAACCGAGAACAATAACACCTATAGAATAACAATTCCCATCAAACACCTGAAAAACTAAATAACGAAATCTGGACAGTTCTGTTAAAAATCACTAGAAAGTTTTCAAATCCTTTTTGATAAGGACGATAAGGTCTATTTTCATGTGTCGAAGTCGATATTACAAATGGTTTAAGATAACTCGCATTCAAACGAAAATAGATCTTATCGCGTTTGCCTATAAGCGTTTTTTAATCTTTTACGTAATTACATTAGAGTGACCTTTTTTTTTTTTGTTATTTTTGACTCCTGTCAATAAATCTAGCTGTTTGTATTTCACAACCACAGATTTCTAAAACAAAAGGCAGATGGAACGTGCAGAACACAGATCCTTAGGTCCGGAAAGCAAATATTAAACGCCAAAGCAAATACAAACTCCAGTCAGTACGAAACTGACTTCCGTCTCGTACGGGAGTCCCGTGTGATTTTATGTTTTGTTTAAGGTTATGCCGTCTTGTGTCATCAAACATTGCAAACATTGTTCCCAAAAATAAAAAAAGGAAATTTCATAGGAAAGTTTGAATATTTTTACTGGTATTTATTAAATTTAGACGATTTTATTTCGATTGATGAATAGAAACACAACACCTCAACGAAAATAGGTCAGTGTTGCTATACTAAATTGAAATTATTTTCCTGAAGTTAAGGTAAAATATAGATTCTAATTTTGTTTTGAAGATACTGTAAACCAAATTATTGATGAACATTGTATAATTCAATTTTAAGCCCTATTTTTATAATCGTTATTTTTTTTTTAATGTGAATCGATGCCAAGAACAAATCCTCGCCGTTACTAGGGTTAATAAATATACTAATAGTGTTGATGAAAACTATAGTTATGAAACGAATAGTTAAGAACAAATCCTCGCCGTTATAAAACGTCTCGTCTATGACCTTTGGATTCTAACTTGATCTGTGCAGTGCTTTTAGCATATATATTTTTAATAATACGAACATATTTCTTTCTTACTCCTTGTTGAATTAGAGCCTCCCAGAGCAGATTGTGTTTGATTGAGTCGAAAGCTTTATTGTAGTCGACAAATGCAATGTATAGGTCTTTCCCATACTCTTGAGATTTATATACTATACTCATCTATTAACTGTTTTAATACATGCATATGGCCAATAGTTGAAAACCCTGCTCTAAAACCAGCTTGTTCAATAGGCTGTTCTTAATCTATAGTCCTTGATATTCTATTTAGGATCAGCTTTGAAAAAAATTTGTAAATGTTTGACATGAGGCTAATAGGTCTATAATTTTCAATTACGTTTCTGTCTCTTTTTGTGTGAGCAAGTTATTAACAAGAAATCCTTGCATTAAATATTATCGGTGTAATAATAAATTATTTAAAAATAATGTTTTATGCGTTTATTATACGTGAAAATTTCCAAAGCTTAACAACACATATTAAGGCACATATTGGTGGGATGCAAGGTGCTCCTTAATGGGAGTCATTACTCACGGCGCCATGACAGAGTACTTGAAATCATACGTGAAGCCATGAGCCTTTCAGTAGCTAGAGCCCAAAAGGGATTGACGACAAACAAAAGACAAATTAACTTTGTAAAAGAAGGCTCAACATCAAACTCCAGGAACAAGCCTTACTCAATCCTGGGTACAGCACCTGATTGGACTATTTTAATGGACACGTATGAAAAGCACTACAAAATCCCAGAGGATGTGGGTGTTTCGTCATCTAGACCGGACATTTTCCTTTTTTCTAGAGCTACAAAACGCATAGTCCTTGTAGAACTTACCGTACCGTGGGAAACTAATATACCTAAAGACCACGCGATGAAACAAAATAAGTATTACGGTCTCCTAAACGAATTAACAAAAAACGGCTATGTAGTTAGTTTATACGCTGTAGAAGTGGGAGCGAGAGGTATACCCGCAAAATCTCTATAACCTGCTGAAAGACCTTGGCTTATCCGGAAGTGCAGTAAGTTCTATACTAGAACGTGTATCTAAAGCTGCACTAGTAGGCTCATATCAGATTTGGCTGGGTAGGGAGAGAAAGACGAGTAGTGAAGGTGAGTGTTGATGTACGTCAGAAAGGGGCCCCTTAAACCTACGCCCGAGTCACAAGTCTCGGGGTCTACTCGGGTTTTCTCTCTCTCTGCCACACGATGGACCCGGCACCCGCACGGTGAATCCATGGAATGCTAAGAAAATCGTCTCAACAATAGTGGGACTTTTTTCTTAAGACTGGGAACATTACACGCACACCAACGTGAGTCATTTGACAACGTTTGTGAGAGCTGTCACGCATACATAACTAATGACTGGCCTCACAGTGTTGTTCACGAAGGTTTCATCTGTTTAGAAATCTGTGTTCACAACCTTTAAACTATCTATTTAATTAATGACTACATTTTGCAAATACATCAATTTACTTTAGGTAGGTACATTACAGAAAATTGTAGTCATATTAACGACTCTTATTGAAGTTTCAATACTGATAGGATTGATTACGTACTCTATTATAACAGTGGCGTAAGTGGAAAGAGAGTAAAATACTCAGTTACGAAGGCAGAGAAGTAACCAAACATATTAACAATAAATTCAGCAAATTATACCCACATTTTACAAGATCACTTAAATTAAAACCAAAGATTTTTTTTAAAGAGTAACGGGAAGAACTATACATGTTGCCGTAAACCGATAACAGCACAGAAATACGCAGCTATTTGAACATGAAGAGCCTTAATCATTGTCTAGAAATAAACTGTCACACAGAGATAACATATGATTTATATCTAAGCCCTGTAAGATAGACACAACTGAAGATCGTGTGACCCTAATTTAATAAACAATTTTAATAGGTTTACACTAGACCGCCATTTTCGCCAGATGGTAAGCGACGATGCGGTCTATGATGGAGCGTGTTTACCAAGAAGAAAACTATTCAGTCTCGGTTTCTCGACGAGAAATAAAATTGTGTGACTTTTTTTTTATTACTGATTCGTTTATTAATTTGCCAATGTCTCAGGCCGCAAATATTATTACGCCACGGATTAATATCATAATAATATACCTACCTAGTAAAACGAAACCAGTAAGATTGGTATTAGTACAATAGATGTACTAAAAAAAATATTTGCGATCCCCCTATGATTTGTTATGAAGGTTAGTTGCAACATACAAGAAAAAATATAATGACACTAAGATAAAATACTTTTTTGGTATGATTTCACTGAAATGATACAATACAAGGTTACACGGAACACCTGTACTAAATGTATACACAAATCCTGTAATACTATGCGACGAATGTACAAGATAATAACCATAGAACATAAAAGGACTGATTACCAAGAGAAGAGTAACATTTGGTGGTTAGGGTCTCATGATACCTTAATTAAATAGTTCGGTAAGCAGTAGAGGCCTTATACCAAATATACCTTAGAGCCAAATACCTTGATTGCACTAATTATGATACACATTTCGTAAAATGCGAACTATAAACATCATTCACTATGGAACCAATGGTACTTATATAATCGGTCAATCGCAGGCTTTGATAAAATATTCGAAACGACGCGACGTTACAAAAACAGCGAATTTTCGCGATTTCGATTGGTCCGATATGAAATCTTAAACCCTCTATACGAGCCTAAAATCAGAGGAAATTACGTAAAACTAGTGGGGAGGACCCTACATCGCACCATAAATCACCAATCATATGGTGCGATGTATGCTCCTTTCCACTACTTTTACGTCATTTCCTCTGATTTTAGGGCTCGTGTATAGAGGGTTTAAGATTTCATATCGGACCAATCATGAAATCGCGAAAAATTCGCTGTTTTTGTAACGTCGTGTCGTTTCGAATGGCTCGTGTGTAGAGGGTTTTAATCGTTAAGTTCCGTTTCGCTGTTAACACAGATGTTCCGCGATAACTTGTATTATGGACAATAGTGGGTTGTCCTATATCACCTCTTCACATCGATTTTACGGTACAATACTTACATTAGGCACAGAAAAATTTGGTTAAACTTAACAAATAGTCTGAGAGCTAGCAACGTTTTCGAGATAGAATTTCTGGTAGGCTGGTTTAACAATTACGTTATTGTTATGGCAAATTAATTTTCGATTTAAGATAAATAAAGAGCATCATTTAAAAAATCAGCCAAACTAAAATATTTTGAAAACAAATTATTAAAAATAAGCGTTTGCCATAGTTTAAACAAAGATTGAAAAGTCTGGCAATGATAAAAATCAAGTGTCAAAAATTTTAACTTAAATAATAAACCACAAACCATCTTACAATTATTTGAAATACATAATATTTATGTTCTACCTGTACAAGTACCTACGATGCGTATCTACTCATTAACGCAACCACCAGCCAGACTGTCTGATATACCATATAATAAGTATCTAATAATAAATATTTTAAAAAAATAGTGACTACCGGAAATTCTTATTTTCCCGACGTCCGCTAGCTCTTGTACTATAACTACATCTCATTATTTAGGTATACATAGATGGAGTCCTAAATATATTCAGTCTTGTCTAAGTCACGTTCAATCACATCACTGGAACAAACAAAGATATATTTGGAATTATTTATGCGCTTTTTCACATTTAAAAGACAAAATAATGTGAATATACCATGAAGAATATAGAAGCAGATAATATGAAGAATAATATAGAAGCTGAAAACCGCTAGTGTTATTTAGCAGTTCCATGGAAAAATAACGATTTACACAAACCCAGTTACAAACCAAATGACCATTGTTATAATTGAAATTGTCAGCCTCGAGCACGCCATAATGCCGACTGATTGACTAACAAAGGATAATTATAATTGCGTTTGCCAATGCCTCGTTATTTCGAAAATTACCGGTAAAACCGTAACGAAATCATAGCTGTCAAAACGCATAATTTAAATTAACGGAGACAGAGATGTGTTCTCTGTTCGTAAGTTCATATCCAACATGGTAACATACTCGATATTTATTCCGAACAATATGTCAAACAACAACAATCGTCATCACACTATAATAATTATAAAGTTTGTAATTGTAACGGATTTGGATGAAATTAAATACTTTACGTTACTTTACTTACATACTTTTAAGTTAATGGTACCCATGGTTTACTTTAAAAAACTGTTTCCTTAAATTGTTTGTAGGTACCTAACAAGCTTAAAACCAGAGAATTTACATTATACTACGTATAGAGATCTCTACATTACACTACGTATAGGGATAGAGATCTCATCTGCTTACGATCGGTACAAAGGAACCGTGCGGAAAAACCTGATCTATTTACTTATTCTTTATCTAAGCTTAGAACACACACAGCGATCACAGGGGTCATGACCTCATGACCGCCCATAATCACATAAGTACGTTAAATTCAAATAAGATTCTCAAAAAGACAGATGATTTTGGTGGTAGGTACTTTCTACATACCAGATGATTGAAGTTTAGTGAAATAATTTTACCCCGCTGCTCATCAGGTCTGCAAATCCGTGTTGTGGTATGATAGGAGAGGCATATGACAAGTTTTCAGATCAAATACCTATCCAAAAATTGGTGCGAGCTCCCGGAAAACGAGTTACCTACTTACCAAGTTCGACGGTAAGCTCGAGGCACATCATGACCGCGAACCCGAGCAGAGAGCACACAAACTGCAGCAGGCCACTGCTGCGCTTCCACACCTCGAAGAATACCACGTACACGAGCGTACCGCACGCCAAACCCTGACGGAGAACATCAAATTATATATTTCCAATTAACATTAAACATTACAATAAGTTACGGCTATAGTCGGGAGAACAGCGACTGCCGATCCGGAGCTTCTGATTTGAATCCCACGAGCATCGCTGTCTTTTCGAAGTCATGTGCGTAATGTAGCTTAAAACGGCGAAGGAAAACATCGTGAGGAAACCGACATGTTCGAAGGCATACGTCATCCACCAACCCGCACTATGTCAGAGTGATAGATTATGGTCTGGACTCTGCTTGCGAGAGAAAGTCCCGAGTCCCAGCAACGAGGCTTGACTCCACTTTTGTGATCAAAACGTCTAGGCTGCGGAATGCGTTGCCCGAGTGTGTTTTTCCTGATGGTTTCAATCTTTATGTTTTCAAGGTTTCTTCTATCTGGATCCAGATGAAATTCGGTACATACGAGACAGATAATAGTCTGGATTAACACTTATTTCTAATTAAAATCAATTTTTATTACGGGAAAATAAAGGGATTGTGAAGTGATTACCAGTTCAAAAGTGTCAAAAACTCTCCGATGCTTCGCTGCTGCATTAGCATGTGGATGATGAGAACCCATAAGATTTTCTCCCTACCAAAACATGTTCAACTCGGTTAAAGACATTTTCGCTACAAAATACATTAATGAGACAATCAAGCGCGGATCCGGGGGCATGGAGGTCATGAACCCTAGGTGGACCACTGGTTAAAAGTATACATCTACTTATCGCACAGGTTTGTGACTTGACCATGACTATGTGACCAAAGTGACCACCTATTTGTGGAGCCAAAGCTGAATCCGCCCTTGGTGACATTTGAACTTAAAACAAAAATCAAGTTTGCAGCATGATATTACAGTATAAAGAAAACTACCAGTAGACTTTGAACTTGCAACAACGCAACGACTCGTGTAGGGCTTTGACAAATAAAACATATTTTTAGTATGATTTTTTCCCTTTCAATTATTATCAACATCGTTAAGTAGTATCAACAACATTGTTAGAAACATGTTTATTTCTCTTAACAATTTTAATTATTAACGATAATTTTGAATAAAATAAAATCAAAACTTGTGTAAACTCACGCTCCCAAATTGCGTGTTCGTAGCTTGAAGCGCGCTTCCTGCGTCTCGTCTTGTACGATTATAGTTGACCCAACGGCAAACAAGTTGACCCAAATGAAGTTAGCAAGGGAAAGTTCGCGCATGTGCACTTCCACCAAATAGACCTTAAAACGTTTCTGCGCAGCTAACTTCATTGGGTCAATTTGTTTGCCGGCCACTACACCTCGTCTAGACGGCTTCATACAACGACTGTATGATTGATTAGATATAATTAAGTATACGTGTCTTGCTGTTTGATTGTTTACCTGTAGCACAACGGAGTAGAGTCCAGCTTCAGCCGCGCCTGCGCCGCCTACAAGCAAGATGCCGATGGCGATGCCGAACGCAGACATGAAGGAGAACGTGAAGATGTACACCAGGGACAGCCACCGCTTGGTACCAGCGGCCAGCAGTTCCACGCCGATGCAGAACGCGATTATGTACTTATGAGCTGATACTGCTGCGAACATGTACCTGTTGAGGAAGGAAATCTACTTCATCATACAATTATCGATTCATCTAGAGAAAAACTGCATTGCATATGCAGCCCACTAAATGCTCCCACTGCTTGGACACGGGACCTTCACTCGCAAGGAGAGAGTCGAACCATAACCCGCCACTCTGGCCCAAAGTTGTTTTTTTTTTTTTTACTTTTATAGGTTTACACTTGACCGCCATCTCGCCTGATGTTAAGCGACGATGCGGTCTACGATGGAGGAGGACATTAGGAGACCCTAAAGATCAATTTCTTAGAACGTTTTTTTTTTTAAATAAAAAGTGACGGTTCGAGCAGGAGATGTGCCTGATAGTAAGCAACATGCCTGCCACATAACAGCACAGTGACACGCAGCTATTGGAACATGAAGAGTCCAAATCATTACCTAGCACTGCACTGTGCTCGTCACTAGATCTACGATGTTATATCTCTAAGCCCTGTAATTTCTCTGGAAACATTGCCCTTCAAACCGGAACACAGTAATGTTTGCACATTACTGCTTGGCGGTAGAATAACTGGCAAAGGTGTGGTACTTCCCCAGGCGGACTCTGCCGAGAGTCCTACCACTACTAAACACAACGTGCGTTGCGTCACCATGTTTTCGTTCAATGTTAAAGGCGGTGGTAATAATGAACTTAATAAATTATACATCTGCACTTTGAGGCGCGGTTCGAACCTACACCGCTGGGTGAAATCGGAAGTTCTCGCTATTGAGCCACCACGGCATATTTATATTTTTTTAACATCTGTAAGTTTACAATTGACCGCCATCTCACCCAATGTTAAGCGACGATGCGGTCTACGATGGAGCGTGTTCATCTAAAAGATTCATTCACGATTTGAAGGCAAAAGATTGTAACCGTCGGCATAAACCTATTCAGGTAACGCATTCCACACCCTAGAAGTTCTTATCACTAAAGTAGAGTCAAACCTCTTACACATATTTATGTAGGTAACGTTACTGTACTAATTCGTCATAATCGTAGAATAATGGCGCATCTCACATGTAGGTACCTATCCAAACCTCCAATACACATATACCTACTTACTACCTACGCCAAAGCTAAAGGCACACATAATAAGTACATAGTTTACTGGAGCACCTTGAGAGAAAACCTAGATACCAACATTGCTAGCAAGCATGCCATGTACCTACCTATCATTTTAACTGGTTGAGTCATTTTTTTAACCGACTTCCAAAACGAGAGATGTTATAAATTCAACCACCATTTTATTTATTTATGTTACCTGGCTACCACCCACTTCAAATAGATGAGTGAGTAGCGCTTATAATAATGAAATTAATTTATTTTTCGCTTTGGAGTCTCTATTTGTGGTTTTGTTACACATTTTTGGTGAACCTAAGTAATGAAATCTCGACCTAACTCTAGCAAGAAACAAACCCTTATCAGAATAAAATTCTCGATAACTACAAAATATTTTAGGTAATTAGGTATAGATTATTTATTATAGATATATTCGTGCTTATTATCTATCTGATGTAAAAATTAATCAGACTTAATAGGAATTGTTTTTGTTAACAATTCTACCCTTGTTGTCTAGAGGCATAAGATTAATATCAGACAGGAATTGACGCAAATGTAAATAAATTTTATAAGATAAGCAGTCTGGAGATTATTTATCTTTATTCCTGTGTATAGGCATAATTACCTACAACATTATTATCTATTTTAATCCGTAAATACCCGTGCATGCACCATATTTGACCGATAGTAATGCAATTATTATTTTTGTACGATAGGTAATAATACTCAATCATTGTTATTTTTGTGAAGATGACTGTTCAAAAAGTTGTTTTTAAGGTTCTCGAAAATGTGGATGTACCTACTTAGATAAAGAGACAGAAGACTCTTTATTAGTACGACACACGAAAAATAATAACAGACAATTCAATTTATTATTGTTCAATACTCTTGCACAACAAACACTAATTAGCCCCAGAAAACGCTTGTGCTATGGGAGCCACATAGCTCCCTTACATTGTCGACATGGGGATCGGTAGTCTTGGCCTGTAACATGGTTGAGCGAAAAGGATCCTGTGATTAGGCCGCCGATATAGGTGTTGCTTCCAAGCCGACGACTATGCGGCCAATGTAGGCAGGAAGCGATGTTGGGGGGTAGACTTCGTGGATATGGGGTGGAGAGCTCGCGTAGGGAGAGTACCGCCAGTATTACGGTGCCCCCGCTTTCCCTGCTCGCTGTGGTCTTGACGGGGTCGCCTCCGTGAGTTAACGAACGCGGTGTCAGGGGAATAAAAGAGCCGGGATTGCGGTGCACTGTTTTCCCTATCCTCTGCAGCCAAAAGCTGACGCGGCGTATCTTGGGTACAGGTGTGGATACAGGTGCACATCTTGAGGAGATATATTCTTAGGAAAATATCTTTTCCAAACACAGCCCGTCACTCAATCCACTTTTTTCCTCAGCTTGGTACTTGGTACGATTAACTTGAATATTTCCATGTGAAAACAGGCCTCGAATACCACAACTTCGGTTGTGTAATTTGGATAAACAACCTCGGTTGGTACAAGATCTCGCCATATTGCCTCCACTTTTTTCAATCTGGAGTTTCCACCGTCCAGTGTATTTTTAACACTCGTCTTACCATCAAGTCGATGTAAAACGACCCTTAGTTCGATTGGTCGATGGAATCCCCTCCATGGAAATCCTGGCCTACAGATAAATTTTGGTAATATAAATATGAAGAAATACTTCAGAAATATTTCCATCTATACCTACCTACTTATCTGATATCTTATCACTATTGGCCAATTGGACTAATTTTTTATTTGTAATAAACAGCGCTTTCTATTAATCCAATAGATAAAAAGAGTATTAGCTGATAAATGAATTCCTTTTGCGAGGTATCATATAAATTGTAACTAAGTACTATTACACAAAAGAAAATTTTTGGCAGGTAACATGTGAGGTACAAAAAAATTGTATTACTGTCTGCGTTCCCTCAACTTAAATACCTAACTATAGTATTTAGCATTGTAGCACACAGTTTCACTCGGTGATGTTACCCTATATGTTAGATTTTATGTTCTTCTCCGTAAACAGATGGAAACACAAATTCAAATCGAATAGACCAAAGAGTTTACATATACCATTCTTTATATAAGGAATTTACAGTTCCCGAAATTAACTCGTTGAGCAAACAAAACTACAAACTCATCACCTATCACCCTCAGATATTATATATTAAGCTAGTGACATTTATGTAGAATAGATCTAGCGACCCATACCAACTTCGTCTCAGGGTTCTAACCCCAAACCAGAATGGTCTTGGCTTTCATATTCTCTCTTTCTTTAGGCTTGGAGTCATAACGTTTTTAGTTAGGCTGTCGACGGGCGGATTAAACAATAAAATCCGAGAGACTGTTTCGGATTATCTCATTGACGACAAAATATTACAATCAAACAAGCAGTTGTAAAAATTAGACTCACCATACGTTGGCAACGGAGGCTTCGAGCCCCACGGCAAGACCCTCGAACAGCTCGTGGATAGAGAGAGCCAGGACTATCAGCAAACCCCTCAGCGCTGACACTACGGAATCGTCGTCCCCAACCGCGAGGTGGCTGTGGCCGTGGTCTTGGGGTTCCAGCTTCTTCGACGGCCCCGGCGCTTCGAGCTCTGCCTCGCTAAAAATAGTAAATCTTAGTAAAATTATTTTGGCACGATAGAGAAAAATGGCAGTATAAGTTATGGCTGGTCTAGTGTACAACGTGTGGCGGAAAGGTCCAACAATATTTGAATAGGTAATTCCAACACTGATGTGGAATCAGAATAATCTCCGAAGGTCTCTTTTCTCTCAACACTTTAGATCGCGAGATAATACGAGTCAAAGTTTCATGTAAAATTGACCAGCTTTAACCCTAATGCGCGGCGGCGCGGCGTGCGACGACAGAGCGGCGCCGGCGCGCGGCGGCCGGCGCGGCGGTCAGTGACCGCGCCGCGCCGCCGTTGATTAGGGTTGTCAAATTAAAATAATAAACAACGAATTATTAACTTTGTATGGATAAAAATTGTTGTGCTTTCGTGACTAATATTCACATATGTGATTCGATACCTAGTATAGATGAACTACAATAAATATTGTTGGACCTTTCCGCCACACGTATAAGTTACGGCTGGTCTAGTCAGGGGAACGGCGCCTGCCGATCCGGAGACCCCGGCTTCAAACCCCACACGCACCACTGTCTTTTCGAAGTCATGTGCGTGAAGGAAAACATGGTGAGGAAACTAACATGTACCCAGAACCTTCCGAAGTCATGTCCCATCCACCAACCCGCACGGGGCCAGCGTGGTGGATTATGGCCTTAGCTCTCTCCTTGCGAGCGAAGGCCCGAGTCCCAGCAGTGGGAACATTTAGTGGGCTATTGATGATGAGAGAAAAATATTGATAGCAAGATTTTACGATACACGCGCACATCGTCACGAAAAACCGACACTCTGAAGTTAGCTAGACAACATTTTAGTAAACATTGCAACTAACTTCAGATTAACACTACTTCTTGCGTTGAACTTGGCACGAGGTAAGTTCTTGCGTGCGTAGGTATAGGTTAGGAGAAATGTAGAAACCGGCAAACAAGTTGACCCAAAAGTGACGGGGAAGGGGAAAGTTCGCGCATGTGCACTTCCACCAAAGATACTTTAAAACGTTTCTGCGCAGCCAGCGCAGCTAACTTCATTGGGTCAACTTGTTTGCCGGAAACTATACGCACTTTTTAAAGTACAGAATGACGAGACGAGCAAGACGATCCTGGTGGTAAGTAAGCAAAACGTCTCCGCATAACAGCACAGTATGACGCAGCTATTGGAACATGAAGAGTCCAAATCAATACCTAGTAGCACTACACTACGCTCGTCACACTGACAATAAAGACAATTTATCTCTATGTCCTGTAATTTCTCTTCAAACCGGGACACAGTGAAGTTTGGACATTTTTGATTGCGGTAGAATAATTGGGAAAGTTGTGGTAGGTAGTGAGTCAGGGGGACTCTGCAAAGAGTCCTATTACTTACTACAAAATTTACACAACTTTCTGTCAAGTTTTGTTTCTGTCGAGTGTGTTTCTGGACCTCAATCATCATAGCACGGTCTAGATTTGATAATTTTGCTCTATATTTGGCCAGATAGACCTGCCTTTTATTTTAAAAAATGTTAGTTGATGTCTTTCAAGTCGAAAGTGAATCAGTTTCTTTTAGACATCGACGTAGGAGTAAGTTTTAATAGTTTAAACGTTTTAACATCATTGACTTTAGGTAAGCACGGTCTATCGTAGACCGCACCATTGCTTGATATCAGACGAGATGGCGGTCAAAGGAAACCTACCAATTCTTAGAAAAAACATCGCTCCATCATATACCACAAATAAATATCTCTTAGTTAATCATACTAGTTTAATGGCAGATAAACCTGTTAGTTTTCTTACAAGATTTATTTGATTTATTCGTAGACAAGACAAGATGTATCTTGTTGCGATTACGCAAGACAAGGTAAGTTGGTATAATACCGAGATCACACAGTACCTAGTTAATAAAATTATCGGTAACTACCTTTATAGTATTTAGCATACCTGATGCTTTTCCTTAGGGTGAAAGGTCGAGTAGCATTGTTTTGTTCGGGTTTGGACTCGCGGCTATTGATGTAGAGATGCACCAACTCTTCGATCAGGTACATCATGAAGAATCCACCACACATGATCAGTCCGGCCAAGAATAACGGCATTTCAGGTATGTCTCCGGCATCTGTGAGATAAAAACTGCTGAGAGAAGAAAATAAAAAATAGGTCCATTCGAAAATACGTGATTGACATCATGTAGCTATAATTATTTTTATCGAAAAAACTATACAACCGAATTCAATTTAAAAATTAAACTCATACATACACTCCAATTAAGAACCTACCTAGGTAGGTATAACAAGATTTACGAAACCAAATGACATAGGTAGGCCAACTAAACGCATTGCTCCAATAAGACTGAGGTTTCGGAATGTCATCGTTTTAAAACCGCTCGACTGATATCGATTAAATTTTAATGGAACATCTATGAAGAATTTTCCGAGTCGGTTTAACATGTTATTAATTCAGGGCTAAGTAGACTCCGATCTAAGTAATTATTGATTTTGTAAAGTTATTTACGAGCCAATATTTAGCTAAATCTGCTTATTTATGGACGTTTCATGGTTGATGTTCCAAAGACACGAACGAAGAGATTTGACTCTACTTTTGTGATAAGAACGTCTAGGCTGTGGAATACGTTGCCTGAGTGGGTTTTCCCCGATGGTTACAATGTTTGTGTCTTCAAATCGAGAGTGAATCGGTATCTTCTAGGTACACGCTCCATCGTAGACCGCATCGTCGCTTAATCAGGCCAGATGGCGGTCAAGTGTAAACCTATAAAAATAAAAAAATATATATATATATATGTTTATTTGGTTCTTTTGCCTACTTCTGTTCTTTGTATTTTCTAAAGTACCTAAATAGAAGCTGGGAACCTGTTTTAGGAAGTCTATGAAGAACATGGGTCGTCCAATCTGAGTTGCGATCCCACAAAGTTAAACAGAAACACGCCGTATTTTTAAAACCTTTAAAACAGTATTTTTCCGGGCCTACTTTGTTTGTGAATATCTATTAATACGTTGAGTGATTCAAGTTGGTCACCAAACAGATGGATAGTCCTTAAGTTAACAAGCAGTATGATGGTCAGATTTATTTAGCACTATACTGTGAAAAAAATTGTAATGATACTTTGTACCTACTTGTAGGAATGTACGATCAGTATTTTATAATAGTCAACTATAACAATCTTGTGATTTTACTACAACTAAGATTCCTTATATTTTCGTTAGTTATTTTAATTAAGTCAGGTGAAAACATTTCTGAAATATGTCATACACTAGTAGCGTCTCGCGGGGACTACCTCTACGTTCTCGCCCCATAACTTTCCCGTGATTAAAAGAAACCTGGATGTTACTCCAGGCCGTAGGTAGTTTTGCTGGAAATCGAGATACATCGTTTTCGGACCCCTATCCACCATCCCGACCTAAGATAGCCCGTAAATTATTTTTCCATCATTTTTTGTCATATTCTCTTCCTTTTTTGCAATGGGTTTTTGCATCCTACTATTATTTTTTCTTTTTTTTTTCATATGTAAATATGTTGAAATGAAAAATAACAATAAAGTGATGTCCATGACGGTGCCCTAACATCTTGGTTCATAATGGTCTTTTTACGTACATACCAACTTAAAAAGTACTGATTTATAACTCAGTATTTAATTTTAATTCTACTAATACTAGAAACCCAAACGTTTGTCAATATGGATGTTTTTCACTCTTTCACGTAAAAACTACTGAACAGACGGGCTGAAATTTGGAACATAGATAGATTTTAGTCTTTAAGAACACATATACTCCTTTTTGTCCCGAAAAAAGGAGAACTACGCAGCTAAAACCGTAGGGCACTGCTTGTAAGTAAATAAGAGAATATGATATAGGTGCGTACCTAGTAAAAATAATTATATCTTTAGGTACCTACTTTTGTAATGAAAAATCACGACAAAAAATATTGTACCTATTGTTAAAGGTGAAAGAGCAACAGAAAACCCTAATAAAATTATGTAGTTTCCTAATTAGAGTCATCATCATCATCAGCCTGTATTCGTCCACTGCTGGGCATAGCCTCCATATTAATTAGAGTGAGGGAAACAAAATAAATACGATCATGTATTAGATAGCACATCAAAAGGAAGTAATTACTTAGTTTCATTGTGTTTAGTCACTATAATATACTGCAGTGACAATTCACTGACAGCGTTTCCCCCATGGTTACCGACATAACATCCAAAAATTGCTCAAATAGTAAAAAGTACCTGGTTGACCGAGCTTTGCTTGGTTTAAATGCGTTTATAAATGGCTCTAAGTAAAAGATTTTCTCAGAAAAAAAAGAACAAAAAGAAAAGACCCGAGTGTAACCATCAGGATTTGAACCGGGGCCTGTCGACTCCGAGGGCGAGCATATTCCGTCTGAACCATTTAGACTTAATGAACAGGGGCGAAATAAGTTATCGTATTCATTTATCATACATTATATCGTAATGACATTATAGGAGTTTTCATTGTCTAAAACACGCATAAAATGATGTTTTAAAAAAATAAAACCTAGCTAGATCGATTTATCGTCCCCGAAACCCCCTGTATACATAATTTCATGAAAATCGTTCGAGCCGTTTCCGAGATTCAGATTATATGTATATATACTCGTATACCTATATACGTACATACCTACAAGAATTAGTCGTTTAAAGGTATAAGATATCAATTTTTTTTCTAAAGTTAAGTCAAATTAATATAATAATATACAACATTTGTAACTTGAAACAAATCCAAACAGAAGAAATTGAATTGAATACGGTCCTTATACACATACAACAGCCAATTTAATAAGTCTATCCAGAAAGATAGAATAACTGCCTGCCTGCACAAGATCTAATAAGTACCTACATCCTACATATAAAACGTTTATAAAACCAGTTTATAATGTTATGCACCTAATCGTCGCACTAACTGCTGTCATGCCCAGGGTCTGAACAATAAATGACAACAAGCGACATTATTATGTTTATATTTAGCGTGCCGTGCCCACTCCCGCACTCCCACTACGCTCGCTCCAGACTAAACCACGTGGGATACACGCAATTTTCACTCAAAATACACATTTGTTGACATAAACTGGAAACAAAATCAATGCAAAATACGCGCCGCGATATAAATACCGCAAAATAGTTTCAGTGACAAATTAAATAGTAACCTCACCTTGTAACAGTTGGATGTTTTCATCGACTTCTGGAAGTAGATGCATAAATGTGGTAGCGAAGAGCACTCCCCTTCCAAACGCGAGAAGTCCCATGACCAGCTGATTGGAGGAACGTAGGTTAGTAGAGGGGTCATTGGATACCGTGAACCAGTTGAATTTGAGCGATAGGATAAGCGGAAGACATCCTACTATCATGGATATGGCGAAAAGGCACACCATAGTTATAATTTTAGCGAGCAAGGCATCGCTGACGTCGGCGGACGGGTCTGTCGTGAAATTTAAATTCATTTTCGTAAGTATAAATTGTCGTGCGCTCGCGCAACGGTGTCGTCTACCAGTTAGTGATCACTCGACTGAGCTTCCTGCGCTCTTGCACCGTAGGCGGACTCTTGATAACACCTCATTATTAATGATAAAATGACAAGTAGGCACACAATTATTTACTGTCGGATCAAGAAAACTTGTAGGTAATCAATTTACATCCAATATAAATATCAGCAAACAGGATCAATAACAGTTATTGCACAATCACAAAATACGCACGTCTCCACTTATCAACGTAATCTTTGATTAATTATTAATACCGCTGTTAGATTAACTATTATCACCACTGTTAGTTCTAGGATAAAGGTTTAATTTGGAACACCACACAAGTTTCACAAAACAAAACATCTCTGGTCTTGTTATCAAGCCAAACAAATCTTAATTTTAAAACACGTTAGTACGCCGTAAGTTTACAGAGCACAATAGGACAATGTGTCTCATGTCGACAGCTGATTAGCCGTGCAAACGACAAGTCCTTCTTACCACGTCATATGGTTTATAATTCAAGGAGATTTTCTTCTTATCCCTACACTAGAGATGTAGGCTTCCTACTGACACCGTTACTGATGCACATAAAATTAATTTAATGACAAACAAAACAAGCACTTCATTATTTGTATGTAAATTCTACAAAATATGAATATAAAACACCATCAGTCATAGCTGCGTACGTCAAATGGTAGGTAGGTAATAACTAGGCATATCGAAGAGCTCCTACTGCGGTTAAAATGTTTATTTGAACAGCTGTAAAATTTAGCAAAAATCGCTGGATTTAATAATATAGTCTATGTATGAATTTTAAAATGAAAGGTTAGTAAAACATACATAGGTAATCAAATAATCATACCAAGTGAAATCCGCAATAGGAAGCCAGACTCTGACTGACTAGACTGTCTGACTGCGCCAGGCAGTCTGCGGAGGTAGAGACGGCTCCCACCGTCAAACCCCTCGATCGTATGGAGAGCTGTGTCCACCTCTACCACCGACGTGGACGCCTCGTCGTCACCACGACCGCTCTGCCAAGAGCGATACAATAGCGAAGAAGAAAAACATAGGAACATAAACAAATTTAGTTTTTGAAGTTAAAACTTCTTTTGGTGCGGTACATACAGATTTTTCGTGGGCTGTGAATAATAAATAAATAAATAACTTTATTTGGTCCAAAAGAAAATAACATCGTTACAATATGAAATATGAACCCATTAGCTCCGAACTAGTTTCACACTGAATGATTATAGATCTTCGGGTAAACTCGGGACCATGGCCATTGGCCATGGCTAGAAATACGTCAGCATTGCCCATTGGCCATCTAGAAACGGGTTAGCATTTCCCATTGGCTATAGATGGCCATGCTCATGGCCACGCCCTCCGGTTTCATCCGCGTAGTTTCCAAAGTAAGCTGTCAAATTCTGAGTTATAAAATATCCGTGGTTATAAAGGACAATGTCCATTTTTACCCCGTCTAAGCAGTTGTCGTCGATACATATGAGTTATATACTAAAAAATCGGTGATTTT
Organism: Ectropis grisescens; assembly: GCA_017562165.1. Lineage (NCBI taxonomy): Eukaryota > Metazoa > Arthropoda > Insecta > Lepidoptera > Geometridae > Ectropis > Ectropis grisescens. The sequence continues at coordinate 13,713,610 of CM029791.1, forward strand.
TTGTTGTACTCAATTGAGAATTTATATAACTTTCTGACATTGCAAAAAATAATAATTTGCATTTGTATAAATTAAACTTATCATTTACCAACAATTTTTTTCATTTCTGTTGGCAGTTCCTATGACTGCCAATTTTTTTAACTATGTACTTAAACATTAAGATTTGGCTTGCAAAAGCCAACGCTTTTTTAACACGTTTTCTTATTTACTTACAGTTTGAAGTTAAGGCTTGTTCGCATTAGGCTAGCAAATTAGTCTAGTAGAGAGTAATTTAGTAGCTAAAATACTCGCTACTATTCAAAAATCGTTCGCACCATGCTTTAGTACAGTTCACAAGTCAGTAGCGTTTCGCGACATGAAGATCCTACAACGCAATAAAATGACCGATAGACACCCTTGTCCTACGCGACTGGCCAGATGGTCCACAGAGGAAGTAATCACTACAGATGGTCGACCTCACCGTTGTTCGCTATTATCTCAGTCGCGCAGGCGCCGCTTTCGCCGCACAATCTTATGGGCCGTATCGTCGTAGGATTGAAACACAAAACACTGGTGAGCGGCCCCACTTCGGGTCCAAGGATCCACACGGGGCCGGATTTAGAGGTGTAGAGGCTTGTCTTTAACCATATGCCTCGGTTGCTCTCCCCTAAATCCGTTCCTGGGTCCACGGTCAAGTGTCAAGGGGTCCCAAGCGTCCTTCTGGAAATAGGTACTTAAAACTCAAGCCTAGATAGGAATATCTATTACATAACGTTCCCAAGTCTTCCCAGGCCCACCCCAGACCTCTACTGAGACCACTACTCACCTGGAAAGACTTAAGATTATTAGATGTGTCATTCCTAACACATTTCTAATAATCAACAACAGATTTTCTAATTCGATAATCACGTGTACAGATGGAAAAACAGGAGTTTATCAAAAACATATGACAGTGTTATCAAGCAATACTTATTGAAATTGAGGGCATTTATCGTCAATTACCTTATTATTGTCGGATAAGTTATCACATCACACCTGTGATGTGAGCCGCTCGCAAAGATTTAATCATATTATTAAGATAGGTTTTCTTGCTGCCCGATAAATGTGTAGCTGTTTAAATTATTAGCCAATAATGATATCAAAATAAGATTTATTTCATTTGTAACAACCCTTAAAAATGATTACCTAAGTAAATTACTCTTATAAATAATCAATTCAACTAAGGTATGGCACACATATTGTTTGTTATCTAATCAATACTCCATCACCTTTAGGCACAGAAGGGTCGAAAACACAGATCACTATGTATACTAAAATACGTGACGCGGTCCCCGTGCCGTTCCATACAAAAACGACTTGAATGACTCGCGCGTGTCGAAACGCATTCCCGGTATTATCCCATGCTATAAGCACTAGCATATCAATAGTTTATGTTTAGGTTAGGATCCTTTTGGGTCCTACGCCTTCGGCGCTAACCCTAATAGTCAGTTCGGTAGTATAGGCGTCTCCAGGCCAGCAGCCATAGGTTAAATAAAAAAAACCGTTGTATATGGAACCGCGGCGGGCGACCACTTCACGCAGTTTCGGACCTCAATCCTAAATTAGAACCGGAGAGGCTTTACAATCACCGTCTTTTTACATCATTGGTTAAAAAAGTATTCAATTTCCGTATAACGTGACACACCATTATGCAATTAAGTATATAGTTCTCAATAGTATAGTCTCCTCCTTATTCTCATCGCGGTAAATTTACGGAAGGAGAAACTAAGCAGGTGAAACCGCAGAGAGCTGATGTTTATGAAATACATTTATGACTCATTTTAAAAACGCCTCTTTGTCAAGTAACACCTACTTGTTCTATTCTAGATAATGGCCATATAAACCCTGAACATAACGCGTCAAAGTTAATGTGAATTATTAGTTTTATGCCACTTATACATGAATGGACTAAACATAATTACCCTTATTGCCAAATAGATTTATCAGTCTTACAATCTAAATACTAGCAAATAACATTTGAAAATATTCTTAGTTCACTTAATTCAGTCAATACAAAACTTATGGAAAGAAATTGAGCATTATTATTTTTAAGGATGAATTCCAAAAATGTGCAGTTTAGAAAAAGTACAACAACCTCATAAAAAAGGTACTATTTGTGATTTTCTTTAGTATAAAAGTATTTGAGAGTCTTATTATAATAGGTGACATGATTTCAGCTTGCTTCAAATACCTACCTAAATTTTGAACATAAAGATGTAATGATAGTAAACATAAGGTTATAAAAATTTGTTTACAAGTCAAAATACAGCACAACATTATCTAAACAATTTGTTTTTGTAATTTGAGTATAAAATTAACTTAATTACAGCCCTTAGAAGAATTAACAAGAGTTAACGAGAATTCAAATGTGTAAATTTTACTAGATAAAAAAAAAATTTTACGTCATGATTTTAACCACATGTTTGTAACTGAGCTCCCATTCACAACACAGTCTTGAAATCCTTTCATAACATAAGAAGATTGATACCAAGTATATGTTTCGTTTGATTCAATCTCAAAAAGATCATCATCAGTCATATGTGGCATCTCCCTTACATCAATGTTGCTAATATCACCAAATATCGAAAAATCATTGCAACATTTCAACCCATCTTGGTTGGGGCTCCTAAAGTCAACAACAATTATCTTAGAATCCCTTGGGATTCTGAATCCACTTGTATGTGTAAAACTTTCACTTATCAAAGTATCCTGTGAACAGATCACCTTCTTCTTTATAAAGAGGTTCAAGTTTGTAGGCAAGAGAGGGCTGAAGAAGACTTGGCTCACATCCTCAGCAGTCACTAGGTTCCTGTAAAGATATGACAATTTTTAAATACAATGTTCTAAGCTTCAAAAGATTTTCCTTTTTATATATTTCTTTCAATGAGAGTGAAGGTGAGATAGACATAATTATGAATAGTATGAATGAACAGTGTGAATACGAATATGAAAGCAATGGCAAAGCAAATGATTATGATAGGAAAAAATGTAACTTACATTAAACCCTTATAAACGTTGTTTTATCATATTTTTTGATCATATACATATACACATGGTGTACAGATCTACAGATATAATTTAATGACATATAACAACACCATTATAAATAAAGAACTATTACTATGCTGACCTAAAAACAGTCCTCTGAATTTTCTGGTCTGACGCAATTAATGCTGAATGGCACTGCGACTTGTGACATGCTGAGGGCATCAACAGCCGATAAACCTCTCGACAGGTCACTGGTGTAGAACCCACGACAATGCATATTTCATCTGGGATTGGAGATCCATTCATCTCTTGTAAGAGGCTCTGAAAATTTAATGAAATTACAATTTGGTGTAGGTTCGACAAAGAAACACTTTTGGTGCCAAAAATCCAAAATCAAGTCTATAAATCAATTAATGAGTAGGTACTCTGGTGACTTTTGTATGTATATTCTTATCACACCGATGCATTTTTTTCTGAGATTTGAAAAACACTATAATAACACTATATTATACAGTACAGCAGTTTATGGAAAAATAATGTCTTTTTTACAATGTGAGTTTATCAGAACTGTAGCACCGGTACATGCATATATCTCTAGCAGCAGCTTTGGAAAAATCCATAGAATTTATTTCAAAACAACTAAACCGTGTCAGTTTATTATTTATGAATAATTGTATGTGAAGTTGTCATCAAAAACAAGTATAATTCACAAAAAATTAAGTCTAAATCAGTAAATCGTAGTGATTCTGTAATTTGTTATATATATCTTGAGTTTATGGATTAAGTATTACAAATATTCAATTTTGTAATCAGGAAACAAGCGAGATATTGTTTCCCTTTCAAAGTGTAGAATAATAAAAATACTTCATAATCTTACAGTGATATAGTAGTCATAGAATTACACAATAATTACTTTTTATTCGGATCCTTAGGCAGTTATTAGTTCTGTAATTAAGCAGTGTCTTTCAAAATTATCAAAAAAACTTGTATTACCTTGAGTATGAAATCTAAATTTTCTAATGCTGAGGAAGCAACTCGATAATGTAACTCTGACTGAAAACTTTCGTTCTCATCCTCGTCAAGATTATCTCTTCTATTATTAATTAATTGTTTTAGCCATGAGTATGCGTAGGGAATCTGCTGTCTCTGGTAAGCGATGAATTTGATTAACTCCACTACTACGTGGCCGCACGATATTGACGTTAACTGATCACCAATGCATAAATCTACAAATATCGCCTTTGTTTTAGAAGAATTCATGTTAAAGTTTCCAGTCGTAAGTTATCAAGGAATAATCATAAAAATCAGACGTTCACACAGTCACGACCTATAAATCCCAATTTTCAAATCAAACCGACTGTAGGGATTTTCCGATACTAGTAAATACGAGTAGGTACTCGATACTTTTGATTCGATACCAAGTATTTATTGTATCGAATCAATTTTGCGATACATAATCGGTATCGAAACAAAAATACCTGGTATCGAATCGAATCAGCAAAAAAAAAAAACGAAAACAATTAATTAAAAAAACCGAGAACGCATCATACAGAACTGAGAGAGCAGAAACACTAAACAGTCAGCTAATCAGGTTACCGAGTTTTCGGTATTCGTCGCGTGGCGGCGTGAGTGACGCGTTGTCTCGCGCTGGGCTAGCCGAATTCGTCCGACTTCAGCCGAGCCCACCCGAGCCGAAAGCGAGAGAACGCACCCGCAAATCATCTCGCCATTCCGCCATTGTGAAAGTGTTAAGTGATTGTTTACAAGTAATTTTATTAATTGTAATCATCAAAGTCATCGGTTTATTCCAATGTTATCATGGCACCACCAAAATCTATAATATGGACACATTTTACGAAAACAAACGAAACAATTGCAAAATGTAAACAGTGTTTTAAGTCTGTGAAGTATTGTGGGAATACGTCGAATTTATTCAAGCATTCTAAAACTCATGGAATTTCTGTGGACAAAGGCAAATTACAGAAAACAGAAAATAAAAAGTCCAACGAAAGGTAGGATTCTAAACTTTTCTTTCTTTTTGCGATTGCTTTCCTAAAATGTTAAATAAAAAATCCTACCTACTCCTACCTATTTTAGTTGTATAAAAAATAGTTTTGCAGCAGTGGTACTGTGACTGTCTTGTCTATATATTAATAATATATGAATAATAATTGATGACCGATGATATTTCCTTTGTATAAATACGATTTAAACAATTTAAGGTTATGTGTTTGTTTTTGTTAGTGTAATAGTGTTGTTAAATGGTTGTAGTGTTGGGGTTGGTATTATCGATACTTTGAAGATTATCGATCTACCAAGTATTAATTTTTGTTATTATGTTTCAGTTCAAAAAATACAACAGTATTGGCCAGCTCAAAGCATTTTATGGAAGATGATCAACCCCAAGCATCAACATCGAAAATTTCAGAAGATCGTGATGATTGTTCTAGTGTAACCACATTAACAAGTATGGACTCGGAGACTGCAAGGGAGCTATGTCTGAGCAATTCAATAAAGTATGCGTTTGAACGAATTTCATCTAATAAAGGTAAATAAATAGATATTTAATAAAATATTAGCAAAATAATATTAATACATATAGTTTTAGTGTTAAAGAAAAAATATAAATATTTAATTGAATATTACATGTATTAAAATTGAGTTTTATTTTTAGCTGGTGGTACGAAGTATAACAGAATTGTTCAAGCATTGATATTTTTTATCTGTCGAGATATGCGTCCATTTAATATAGTTGAAGGAGAAGGCTTTTTACGACTTGTAAAAGAACTGGAGCCTACTTTTAAAGTTCCTGGCGCAAAGTATTTAAAGAAAATGACTACCGAAAAGTACGAAGCTTGTATAACTATTTGTAAGTCCAAATTATCCAAGATAGACAATTTCTGTTTAACGCTGGACATATGGACAGAGACAATGAATGAAGTAGGATTCATGGGCGTCACCATACATTTTGTAGATAATGGTCAAATGTGTATGTATTATCTTGCAACTCGTGCATTAAGAGAGCGACATACAGCTGAATACATATCGGAAAAACCTGCTGGATATTTTGAAAATTTGGAATATTCCACTTACAAAAATTCGTGCTGCTGTATCAGATAATGCCAGTTCAATGTTGGCTGCCATACGAATGTCTTTAGGCGAAAAAAAACATTTACCGTGTTTTGCCCATACTATTAACCTTGTAGTTGAAGAGGCACTAAAGTTGCCCAGTGTTAAATCAGCTGTTATAAAAGTACGAGAAATTGTTAATTGGATAAAAAATAGTGTTGTGCAGTCGGATAAGCTACGAAAAATCCAAATGCGTAATAATGTTTCGGAAGGATCAGTTTTAAAACTTATTGCAGATGTAAGAACTAGGTGGAACTCCACTTTTTTTATGTTAGAGCGATTTCTAAAGTTAAGAATAGTAATATCAGAAATTGTAATTGAGAGTGTAGTGGCTCCAAATTTGCCAAGTGCAGTGGAAATGGAAACCTTGAATGAGCTTACAACTGTATTAAAGCCTTTTGAATATGTAACAAGAGAATCATCGGGTCAAAAGTATGTAACAATCTCCAAAATTATACCAATGCTTAATTGCTTAACTACAGAACTGAATAGTATCACTCCAAACTCCGCTATCGTTAAAGAATGTAAGGATGTTTTATTGAGAGAGCTGAAAAGGAGGTATGGGATGATTGAATTAAACGATCATGCAGCCATTGCAACAATTCTAGACCCAAGGTTTAAAAATCTGCATTTCCAAGACCCTCTGCATGCGGAAGAGCTATTCAAAACTTAGAACCATGGTTGTCGGACAACTAAGTAGCCCAAGTGAGTCAGAAGATGATGTCTCATCTACTGCACCACCTGAATACGATTTTGGAAACATCATAAAGAATTAGCACATGGGCACAAGAAGAAAAAAATCTCATCAGGGAGATGAAGTTTCTCTTTATTTATCAAATCCAGTAGTTTCTCTTAAAAGCAACCCATTTGCAGAATGGGATGACATGAAGTTTGTGTTTCCTTGTCTGTACAAGTATGCACAGCAATATTTAATTGTTGTTGCAACATCAGTTCCTAGCGAGTGCCTTTTTCCAAAGCCGGTGCAACAATGACACAAACAAGGAACAGATTGTCTTCAAAATACCTTGAACAGTTACTGTTTTTGGGCAATCTTAATGCTGAAGAGTTTTTTGTTTAAATTATAATAAGCCTAATAAACATTTATAATAAATAAATAGTTTTTTTTCTTCTCAATTTTGTTTAAATTATTATCCTTCCACGTTCATTGATAGCACCCTCAAAATAATAAAACAAAATTAAAGTTCCAAAAAGTATCGATATCAGTAAGTATCGATACTTGAGGAGTACTTATTTTAGTAGTATCGAAAAAAGATTTGAGTATTATCGAAATGAGTAAGTATCGATACTTAGGTGGTATCGGAAAATCCCTAACCGACTGCGACCAGTGTTGTCAGAAGCCCATCTCAATTTTCCCCCAAAATGTTCTCGAAATCCCCCCAAAAAGCAGATTTTCTGGAAAAAAGCCCCCAAAGTAAATTATACATTCGTTTACCCCTAAAACATAATTTTACGCTGACGGCCACCTCAATTTCTCTCCGAAATGTTCTCAAAATCCCCCCAAAAACCGGGTTTCAAGAAAAAAAACCCCCCAAAATTGATAAACATTTCCTAACTCTTAAAACACAATATAACGCTATTTCAGAAATAGCTGCTATTACTCCATAAAGTGTTTCGACAAGTTCCCATAAGAAAAGGCGGTTACATTTTTGTACTAAGTTCAATTGGATAAGTGCCGTATTCGCTAAAAAACTGCAAAACTCGGCAATTAAAATCCCCAATTTCCCCCACAAGCAATTTTTCCCCCGTGAATCCCCCAGACATTTTGTCCCCCAAATTTCCCTCCATGGCTATTAAAACCCCCCAAATTTGGGGGGAATCCCCCCAATCTGGCAACAGTGACTGCGACGCGGGACTAGTGTTGTCAGAAGTCCATCTCAATTTTCCCCCAAAATCCCCCCAATAGCGGATTTGCTGGAAAAAAGCCCCTAAAGTAAATTCAACATCAAATTCAAAACTTCATTTGCCACTAAGTGTACATTATGGTCTTACAATAATAATTGGGATCTTACAACTTAGTCGCCCTTTACGGGGCATTGCAAATGTTACAAAAGCGTATAATAAGTAGGTATATATTCTAAGTAATTATAAATATTCGATTAACACTAAAACATAATTTTACGCTGACAACCACCTCAATTTCTCTCCAAAATGTTCCCGAAATCCCCCCAAAAAACGGGTTTCAAGTAAAATATACCCCCAAAATGGATAAACATTTCCTAACTCTTAACACAAAATAACGCTATTTCAGAAATAGCTTCTATTAGGTACTCCATAAAGTGTTTCGACAAGTTCCCATAAGAAAAGGCGATTAAATTTTTATAGTAAGTCTATCTAAGTTCACTTGGATAAGTGCCGTATTCGCTAAAAAACTGCAAAACTCGGCAATGAAAAATCCCCAATTTCCCCCCACAAACAATTTGTTCCCCCCGTAAATCCCCTCAAACATATAAAATATCCCCCAAAATTTCCCTTAATGGCTATTAAAACCCCCCAAAATTAGGGGGAATCCCCCCAATCTGAATACAGTCCTCGCGACTCGCCTGACCAGTGACGCCAACTTGGTCACTTTGTAGCTCAATCTAGCATATTTTCCTCATTCATCTGTGGTATGGTTTATTAGCTACAATATAATGATTGTGCGGTTTTATAAAACCACGGTAAAAGTGCAACTTTTTTTCACATTGTAGAACATTAACCCAATTTTTTTTTCTTGGCCATGGACATTGAGGACAAATAACTAAAGTATAGAGTGCTAACACCACACTAGACGCCCAGTGCGCATCGTAGGCAGATGATGTATAAATAATAAATGATAAATGTGATCAGTAACGATTTTTTATTGCATTATCAACTTAATTGACTATTTTTATTCCCAATATTTTAACACTAAAAAAGAAGAAAAATTGTTTAAATAATTGTTTATATTGAAAAGTATTATATAATAATAAAGTATAAGGGCTTATAGAAGGTAAACAAACCAAACACATCAGCTGAGCTGAAAAGCAAATTATAATTTATCTAAAATAAGTGATCTGTTTGGGAAACCTCCAAAATTTTTAGTTATCGCAAATAATTTAGATTTACACTTTTTCCCTGAACATTGGGAGAGGGGGCTTCATAGTAATTACACTTCTGTGGTAGAGACAAATCTTTTTGAATCCACGCTATCGCCATCTAGTGCGTACGTTAGAACTATTTTTGTCTCGTCGGAAAATGGCTCATTACAAATATCAGATCTAATCGTACATAGACTATTTTTAGCCCTCGACCAAAAAAAGGGTGTTATAACTTTGACGTCGATGTCTGTCTGTCTGTCTGTCTGTACTGTCTGTGAAATTTTTCATAGTGCAATGTATTCTACTAGTCAAGCCCTTTCGTTTGATACCCATATTGAGGTATTAGTGAAAAAAATAATATAATTCGCCATTTAGTGGTGGCGGCCATCTTGGATTTGATTTTTTTATAATGTATAGTATTCTACTAGTCAAGCCCTTTCATTTAATACCCATATTATACAGAACCTACCTCGTTCTGAAGAAATATTTTGTCCGCCATATTAGGTACATTGTGGTGGCGACCATCTTGAATCGATATTTACCAAACATAGCTAAGAACATCCGCATGGATATTAACCTTCAAATAAAAAAACCGCATTGAAATCGGCCTATCCGTTTGAGCTCTACGGTGCCACAGACAGACACACACACAGACAGATATCGACGTCAAACTTATAACACCCCCTTTTTTTGCTCGAGGGTTAAAAAACAGTCGTCTCTTTTTTCATTGCGTGAACGCCTTGAGTTGTTGTGTGGAAATTACAGTTACTTAGGTACTTATAAGTACGGCCACTAGAGGCACTGTTCTAATATTTACACAATTGCTAGACGATAATGGTCGTAGTAGTTACCTTGCCAACAGCGTAATTAATATAGTTGTTTGGACGCAATATATTCGAATAAAGACTTTATTAAACCTCGATGATATTTTATTTTAAATAATAACTTTTTGGTTCATCCCCGACAGAATTTCTAATTTTAAATTTGAGTTTACGTTTTACTCTTTGTTCAGTCATTAAGTTTCTAAGATAAGAAATCTTAGCAAAAACTAAAATCATGTTTCGTGTACCAAATAAATGTCACCGTTTTAGTCGTCGTTATTTCTCATGTTTTTCCACTGCTTACGCTAAAGAAGTTCGGTTTGGGCCTGACGTGCGGTCCTTAATGCTTCAAGGTGTCGACATCCTTGCCGATGCGGTTGCTATTACTATGGGTCCAAAAGGTCGAAATGTTATTCTTGAACAAGCATTTGGACCGCCTAAAATTACGAAAGATGGAGTGACTGTCGCTAAAGGTATTGAACTTAAAGACAAATTTCAAAATATAGGGGCCAGGCTAGTTCAAAACGTTGCTAGTAAAACTAACGAGGAAGCTGGTGATGGAACTACAACAGCAACTGTGTTAGCAAGAACAATAGCTAAAGAGGGTTTTGAAAATATATCCAAAGGAGCAAATCCAATCGAAATAAGAAAAGGGGTGATGTTGGCAGTAGACACAGTGAAGCAGAAACTGAAAGAAATGTCAAAACCTGTCAGTACTTCAGAGGAAATAGAACAAGTCGCCACGATATCTGCAAATGGGGATACTTCTATTGGTAAGCTTATTGCTGCAGCTATGAATAGAGTAGGTAAAAATGGAGTTATAACTGTAAAAGACGGAAAAACATTGGAAGATGATCTTGAGATAATAGAAGGAATGATGTTCGATCGAGGCTACATCTCTCCTTATTTTATAAATTCCTCTAAGGGACCTAAAGTTGAATATAGCAACGCATTGGTTCTCTACAGTGAAAAGAAAATTTTCACGGCACAGCAGCTAATACCGGCTTTAGAAATAGCCAACACAAAAAAAATGCCATTAGTTATAATTTGCGAAGAGCTCGATGGGGAACCGTTGTCTGTTTTAGTGGTCAACAAATTAAAAATAGGTTTGCCAGTGGTAGCTGTTAAAGCACCAGGTTTTGGAGACTATCGCAAGGAATCACTGATTGACATGGCAACAGCCACAGGGGGTGTTCTATTTGAGGATGACAATAATTTACTTCGACTAGAAGACTGCCAGTTCGAAAGTTTCGGAAAAGTGGCAGAAGTAGTTATCACAAAAGATTCTACACTGTTGCTCAAAGGAGAAGGTGACAAAGATGAAATTAGGCAGCGTGTTGAACAAATTAGATATGAATTAGAAGACACGACTAACGAATATGATCGAAAAAGGCTTGAAGACCGTTTGGCACGCCTACAGGCGGGCGTTGCAGTCCTTCGTATAGGAGGATGTAGTGAAGTTGAAGTAAATGAACGAAAAGATCGGGTGAATGATGCTCTCAATGCTACTAGAGCAGCTATAGCTGAAGGTATAGTTCCTGGTGGAGGGGCTGCTTTACTTAGATGCATCCCCGCATTAGATCACTTAGTCCGGGCTAATCCTGACCAAGCAAAAGGTATCGACATTATCAAAACAGCGCTACGTACTCCATGCTTAACTATCGCTACTAATGCTGGTTATGATGGATCTGTTATCGTTTCCAAAGTGGAAGAATTATCAGATGATTATGGCTATGATGCTTTGAACAATGACTTCGTAAACATGATAGAAAAGGGAATTATTGATCCTACAAAAGTTGTAAGACGAGCCCTCACAGATGCGAGTGGAGTAGCGTCCCTTTTGACTACTGCGGAAGCTGTTATTTGTGACCTTCCTGCACCGAAAAAAGAAATGACACCGGCCGATTATTCTGGAATTAATTATTAGTTTATACATCTCCTTCATCTTTGCACTGTTCCAATTTAGAATATTTATTAAAGTTCTTAAAGACATTTAATTATTTCGTTGTACCACCGTCCCGCGGCATTACCCGCGTAGTTCTCAATTTGTAGTTTTTTCGCGAAAAGTATCTTAGGTATGTGTTATTCTAGACGTCTCTGTTCCGAAGGTCAATCCTTTCAGTCGGTCCTGATAGAAGTAGTCTCGTTTGTGATTGAGCAACAAACATCTAAACTTTCGTATTTATAATATTAATAGGGCAAGATAAGAAGATCTGAAAGTGAAAATAGGTGTATTTATATTAATATCAGTTCGTCCAATTCCTAAGACCACCTGGGTGAACAAGTGGCAAGTCTGTCAAAAAATCAGTCTGTGGTGCGCCAAAAGAAGTTTTCACTTCAAAAACACTTTTTTGTTGTGAACACAGTTCACCCCACCTGGGTGATTTGATACCAACGATGATCGATGATAAATCAATTAATCAATTTATTAAATTACAGTTATTAAGTTATTCTCTTTTTACTTTTAGTTACTCTCTATATTCAAGTTATTATTATATTCGACGGTTATGGTACATACCAAAGTGAGAATCTACGATACGAAACTTACAAGCGAGCAAAGCCGCAGGTAAAAGTCTTAGTTATGATATACACGTTTATACATGTACGGAACTGGTATCTCCACCTTTAGACACCGGTAACAAATCCCGTCCCCCGAAATGTTTAAAAAAGAACCACTATTCATAATATAATTATCTACCTATATGTTTTTTTTGGCGGGGAAATGCATCTTCGCATGCCTGTAATGCAGGGGACATGGTGACTACCGACTAAATCCTCAACAGGCTTCTGAACAGGATCAGGTGAGGTCAATTCTCGCTCTCACCAACGACCCTGACCCGCCACCGCACTTGCAGGTCTGTCTCGCCGGGGGCGTCCGTATCCCACATTTGGATTCACGAGGAGGTGACACACCGCTGGTTTTAGGTGCATTACCTTCTCAGGAAGGCCTATACTATATAGGTGGGGTAACCAGCTAGGACGCCCTAAACGTCCGACACCCCAAGCCGAGATGCGACGGGACGGATGATACGGGATGCGAGCCAGAGTGGCAGCTCTCCAGGCTCCCAGTATCCACTTACACCTCAGTGGTTAAGTGTGAGACATCACATGAACTCTCACTAACGAGCATCTTGGCCAAGATGGTCGACAGCGAGAGGACCATTTTTACGACTCCGGCTAGAGATAGTCACGGTTCCACCTCTATGGCAACATCACAGTATTTATCCTTCCACTGCTCAGAGAGGATCTGAAAGGAGAGACCTGAAACACTTTAGAATTTTACCTAGTCGATTGGAGTCTCAGTCGAGTAGTCGAGTAACCTTCCTAAGTCTTTCAGTCCCTTCCCCCAACGTTTACAGCCACTGCCAATCATCGGGGAGAGGAGTGCGACAGTGGGAGTAGAAGTTCCGGGCCGGGATTTATCATCACACAACAAGATGATATGGCTGTTATATCTCTGATAAAAATGTGAAAACGGTTGATTCCAACGTGCAGAGATTTTTTCGCACTTGCTATTCACTGTCATAACGGCTGAAAGAATAATATCCACGGCCAAGAATTAAAATAAAAAAAAATACTGTCAAGCGATAAAGAGTCAGAGTAGAGTGTCATAAATTGTACCGTCTCAACGTCAAACGTCAATGTTTTGATAATTTGATACCTATATCTTTCATCTTTGATGATTTCCCGCGAAAAGGAAACAAAACAAAGTTTTATTTTATCAATTTTATGACTATATGTATTTATATGATCATTTTCAATTTGCGCTCCTGTTGTATTTAATGGTTTTGTTTTTAAGCATATATTTATTAATTTAGAAGCGTGCCGAAATGTTATAAATCTTCTCGAACTCATTCACCGCGTAGTATGTTTTAGAACAAGAATAACATGGAAGAACCATTTCAAGAGCAAAACTTAAAGTCCTATCAAATGGCAAAATTGTCGAGAAGATCAAATGAGTTCTCAGAAACCTGCTCTCCAGCTTCTGGTTTTACAAGTAACCTCAAAGATTCTGATTCATCCAGCGGCGACGAAGAAGTACCCAGAAAAAAGTCTTCCAAACGAATAAAAAAGTTTTCTGATTCTGATAGCGATGATAGTAACCTACGCACCAAAGATGATACAATATTTACGGCCAAGAAATCTTCTGCATCAAGGAATTCCAACCTACAAGCCAGTGATGGCAGTGAGACTGATAATAACATATCTAAGAGCCTACCACATAAGTCACGTATATTATTAGGTAATATTTCGAATTCTTCTGAATCTGAAGACAATGAGAGGCACCATGATCTCAGTAAAAACAACCTTAAAGACAATGAAGATCAAATAAGTGATGGAGATAGTGATAATGCTGTTAAAAATGAAGAGCAACAATTACGAATGAAAAAATAAAACGAACAAGCTGAAGAACAAGTTCAAAGATCTGTTAAAAACAAAAGGAAAAAAATTGCTAGAAACAGGGAACAAGGATGAAGTAGTTAAAGAAAAAAGTGATACCGGTAGTTCAAGTGAGTCTGGAGATGATGTGGCATCTATTGACAAAATCAAACAGGTTAGTTACATTATTCATTTAACAATTTTTTTTACTTTTCTACAAGTAGCTTGACGTTAAGCATAAAAGGTGTTATCACAGCATAGAGCTTAGTATTCTTATATTCTCAAAAGAATTGGGACTCAAGTTCACAATTAGTTACAACCATAGATTAGTAACACGTAGATCTATAATCTTCAAATAAAGGCTTCATCTAAAGTGAGGCAAAAAGCAGATTGATTTTGGCATCAGCAGTACCTATGTACCAATGTTCACCAAAAAAACGAATGTTGTGGAGTATATATAGTGAAGAACCACACAAACTATTACCTATAATGATTTCAATTGTTGGAGACGCATGCACTAGCGCTTGATCTTGACAAGTGATGGTAGTTTCGAACAGACTGAGTCAATATGGCTCACTGTGATTTGCCTCAGAGGTTTCTTATTATTCCATGGTTACAACATATAACCACTGTGATTATTATGTTGTGTAAAAATTATAGTTTAATATTAATATTAATTTAATATTAAAAATATTGAAAACTCATTTGTTAATATTGTTACAGAAAATTAAAGAAAGGATGTCATTCAAGTCTACCATCTGTGATCCGGACACATCAGATGAAGAGAGCAATCAACAGAAATCAATATACAAAAGGAAAAAGGAAAGAAAAATCAAATTAACTTCACCTAAACCTCAAAGAGTAAGTACATAGAATTCTACTAATGTTATAAATGGGAAAAAGTGTCAGAATGGATAGATGTACTCTTTCGTCCAATAGCTACTGAATTTTCTTCAAATATCTTAAATAGCAAGAAATTCCTTACGAAATCTTTTGTTTATGTGTCAACAAAATTAAGGGTATAACTAATATTGAAATAAGTGTATAGACAATCAACTATTTAGCCGATAAAGCACTTAATTTAAATTTAAAAAGGTTTCAGTTGATTAGATGAATTAATCCAAACATTTGATAATTAAGTCTATGTTGATTTTTTAAAATAAATCTATCATTTTCTGGTCATAATATGTAGATTAGAAAAAAAACAAAGTGTAGTCATTAGAAAATTTTGATTACCTATATTGACAGAGTTTATGTTGAATATCCAAATAAAAATATTTAATGACTCATTGTTTGTAAACCAACATAAGATTATAGATAAACATTATTAGAAGTGATTATTACATTTATTACCCATAGCTTTAATATGTCTTCTAAACACATTAACTTTGAACATTCATTCTTTTGATTCAGATGTCTGCAAAGCAAGCAATGGAAAACATGCAAAAAATAAAAAGTGAATCAAACAGGATGCTGCGTGAAAAGGAAGTATCACTGCCATACCATAGGCCAAAGGCTTTGTCTCTAAAAGACATTATGAGTAGAAGAAAACTGGCTGTAAGTGCTGATGGAAAAGCACTACCTATCAAAATGAATGAAGATCAGCTTAAGCATTATGCGTAAGTTACAATCATATGTTATGTTTGTCAATCTGCGTTATAATTGTTATTAACAATGACATTAAAAATGTACAATGAAACATTTGTATTAATATTAGAAATGCTATTTAAATGTTAGGATCTAAAGATTATGTTTCAAACAGATCAAAAGTCTTTTGAGGTGAGTAGTCAAAAGGCTTTTTATTCCCTTTTCAACTTCTAATCAAATAGATTGAAAATTGTAGTAAAACAAAAATTATGTAGAATAGACATCATATAATTAGGACTACTAGATAATTTGGACTCGAAAATTCTTTGAAAATTCTTTGTAAAATATAACTTTTATTATAAATTAAATTCCTTTATAGTAAAATGTTGGAAGAAAGGCAAAAAGAAATAATTGAACTGTGTAAAAGTGAATCAGAGGAAGAAGATCCTGCAGAAGAATCAGCTAACACTATAGAAAACTCAGAAGAAGTTCTGAAAGACACTAGTCATAATCCTGAAACAGTTGATAAGATTGCTACAGAAAATAATTTGGATAGTGGTGATGCTGTTGACAAAATCCATACAGAAAATACAAATGAAACATCAAATGTAAAAAATAACATTAACAATGCACAACATTTGGTGAATGATACTGAAATTACTTCAAATATAAATGAAGTTGATGTTTCAAATGTTCAAGATGCATACCATATTCAAGAAGAACAAGATTCCGAAAACAGTATGAAATTAGTTTACAATGTTTCTGCAGACTCTATTATTGACAACAATACATCAATAGAAATGGAAAAGATAAATGAACAGATAGTAACAATTAATAATGATAAAATTTTAAATAGTAATGAAGTAAAACTTACTATAGCTTACAATAGTTTAAATGAAGATAGTAAAAAAGGAGAAACTGAGAGAGACAGTCAATTAATATCATTACATTTAGATACAGAAAATACTGAAAGTTTTAATAAAGAAATCTCAGATATTACTAAAACAGCAGATACAGGTGATTCTACAGTGAGTTATCAAAATACAGACCAAGATCATGGAGAGATTACAATAACAAATGACAATAAACATAAACAACCAAATGAATCCATTCATGACAGTTCAAAAGATAAAAGCAATGAAAATATGGAAGAAATTGGGGAAAAAGACGCAATGGAAGTTGACAATGAGTTTTCTGATGATGAACTTATGCTGGAAGATATAGACAATGTAATTGAAAATGCTGAGATCATTAAAGGTAAAGATTATCTATTTGTTTGAAAAGTAGAAGAAATCATTGCATTCAAATATGATATTTATTGGAAACAATTTAATGCTAGTGTAAAACTGATAAAAATATTGTTCTTGTTATAGTTAAGATTAAGGTTTCCACAATGAAACAGATTATTTCAGAAATGAGAAGAAATTCAGATTTATATTTGAGAAACAAATAGATAGTCATAGAAGGGTTAATTTTGGTATCTGGGATGATCATCAATAACATTACGATTTCCTGTAATATATTATATAATATATATTCCAGTTTACCACTTGTGTGAGAGAGGAAATATTTTTCAGATACATTGATTTGTTATGAGTAAATAAATAAATTCTCACTATAATTACACCATTTGTTTTGATTTCAGATATAGAAGATAGAGTGAACTCTCAATTCCTGGTAAGAGACAAGCCGTTGAACCTGAATCCTATACTGACAGGTGCTCCAGGTATGGTAATAGACTTGAATGACAGTGATGCTGCACCAAAAAAATCTGGAGTAGAGTTACTAAAGGAAAGATACATTTACTTCTCCAAGCTGAAGACTCCAGAAGAGAAGGAAAAAGAGAGAGAGAGAAAGTAAGAGCACACCGTGGTATTAATTATTCTATACTAGCAGCGACCATGCGGTTTTACCTGCATAGTTCCCGGACCCGTAATTTTCCTTAAAACCATTTGTCATAGAAAGTAAAAAGCCTATGTGTTCTTCCAGATTACGATCAAGTTCCAAATTTCAACCCGATCTGTTCATAGGTTACGACGTGATTGAGCAACAAACATCCATACATTGACATTTATAATTTTTTGTAGGACAATACATGCCCTGATCTATATATTTTTAGTTGCGTCATGTATTTGTTATCTATCACAATGATCCATAGGTTGCCTATAAATATCATTAAGTCAAAGGTTCGAATCCCGAATGCACCTGTGAGTGGTTTTCTGAAGATGTACGAGTTTGTTATCACTACTTGCTTCAATAGCTATGGAAAACGTCGTGAAGAAACAGGAATGTTCCAAGAAATATATTTTCGAGGACATTTGTCATCCGCCAACCCGCACTTGACGAGCGTGGTGGATTATGGTCTTAACTGTCTCCTTGTGAGAGAAGGCCTCCAGACAGAATTCCGGCTGTCAGAGTCTAAATTGGGCTGCTTATGCATAGATATAATACTATGAAAAAAAATTTTTTTTAGGATAAAACCAGGCACACAGTTAAATAAATTAAAACAAGAACTTGAGGAAAAGATCGCTGAACAACGGTCACTTGAGTGGGCAAAGCGTTTGGAAGAAGAAAAACAACAGCAAAAAGAATTAAAAGAGCTAAGAGGAGAGGAATCTGATGGAGACGACATTGACAAAATTGAAGCAGTGCTAGAAGAGAAAGATGAAATAAAAGATGGGGATGGAGGTGAACAAGAATTTCCACATTCTGGTGATTCTGATGCCTATTCTGTAATTTTACTACAATAAGAAGCTGATATTTAAAACGTATTACATCATGTAAAAGCAACATATGTATTTTCATATCGAAAATGTCGATCGCAATCTGAATATTTTTTTAACTAAATTTAGACGATCCTATTACAACGGTCGTGATCACGACAAGACGTGCATTCACGTTCGGAAGGTCGAAAGAACGGAAGGAAGCCTTTTAAAAAGTACAGATTAATGCTAAAACCTGTCTAAAATGTTCTCATTTACGTCACACGTATGTCGTAAATGTCTTGTTTTGTAGGGAAAATTGTTAAGCATACAAATTTTGATATGCCATACTTTGACTTATTTTTTACCCATCTGTCATTCTGAAAACGTCTTTTAAAAACATTTACATTGCCATTAACAATTTCACTATGAGGTCAAAACCCAAAAGTTTAAAATCTGTACTAACTCGAAACATCTACTGCAGACACTTCACTCTCTCCTCACTTAGGTATTGTATATTCAATAAAATTAATGGTGTTTACAGAATCTTCTAGTGGAGAAGAAGAACCAATTGAAGATGACATAGAAATTAAAGACAAGCCAAGAGCAAAGAATGCTATGGTTGATGATGAAGCAGAGGAATCAGATTGTGATGAAATTGAAGACAATGAAGATAAAAGAAACGAAAATGATGAAGTTGATGATGATGAAGAAAATACTGAAAAAAATGAAGACGATGGAATCGAAGGTGATGATGATGAAGAGTCTGAAAGTGATGATAGTGATGAATCATCAGAGTCAGAGGCAGAGCAAACAGTTGTGAAGAAAGGGAGGATATTAAAAGCTTTTGAAGATTCGGACGACGAAGACGCTAGTCAAACCAAAGAACCCATTGCAGATATAAAGGATTCAAAAGTTAGAGTGGAATCAAAAAGTGATTCCAGTATTACTGGAAACATCTTAACTAGTCAAATTGCTACAGAAGGTACATTTAACATTAATATCAGGCATGCTATTATTTCTTAATTTAATTCAACACACACTGTATTATTAGTCATATATCAGGAATAAAACTTTTTAATCCAAGCTTTGAAATATTCCCTGCTAAATTATCAAAATCCTTTGTGAGGATAATGTTTCTAGATGTGTGATACTTCCTTTGGTGTACCATTACAAAAAGTTTCCATCTGATATTTTTCGTCATTATTTTTTGCCAACTTTAACTGAACTTGTAAAAGCAAGCAGTATTGATAAGGTTTCAAATATTTGCTTAACAAATTACCTAAAATTCGTTCTGATAATGTTTCATGGGGTTTTCTTAATATACATAAATATTAGTATAAACATATTTAAAAATTGACCCAGGAATGGAAGTCTTTCAACTGCACTGTTGTGAGTAACAGATAGTGGATGTTTCTTTCAGATGATGAGATACAGTTGGCCCAAAGACCAAAATCTACATCAGATGATTTATTTAGTCAGGAAAGTGTTTTACTAGCATCGGAAACTAAAGAACAGGAAGATAACACAGAAAGTGAAGAAATGTTCACACAGACATTTTCGATTCTAGATTCTTCCAAGCCACAAACTGTAGAGCTAGATCTAAACAGTTCTGGTAGAATAACAGCTGTTGAATCCACACAATCTTTAGAATTGGTGAGTATAAATGATTGATTCTGCATTTATTTATCTTATATACAGTCTAAACCAATATTTGAAAGGCATTGTATAACAGTTCATGCCATTGAAAAATCAACCCCATATAATTATTTTCCTGCACTTATGTAATTAAAGTTAGTCAGTATAGCTAATATTCTCCCTTATTTTTATCCCTTTCAGAATAACTTGCAGGATAGCCTTTACCCAGTAACTGATACTCAGAGGGTATCATTTCCATCTCAAATACCGACAACACAAATGTCTCAATCTCAACCTATTGGCGAAGACATCCTCGCACTGTGCACAGGACAGTTCTATGATAACCAGTTTGTATCACAAGTTGAAGAAAAGCCTTTAAGCGAATCACAAGCGTACGATGCGTTTGATAACTACCAGAGCCAGGACAACAATGGTGTATCTGCAAATACAAGCATTGATCAAAACGATACAGACATTACAAATGCAGAAAATTTTGTAGATTTAAACACACAAGATACAAATAAAGGTATGAAAAACAGTAAAACTTTAATAGAAACAAAAGAAACAGATGATTTCATAGAATTAAATAAAACAGAAAGCAATAAAGACCAAGCAGTTGATGATAATTTGAAATCAATCCTTGATGAGTTAGCAGATCCTGATTTTGATGCACCTAAACCAAACAAATTCTTTGAAAGTAATACACGCGGTGATAGATCACATACTGATATTCAGATGAAAAGAAAGTTAGTAATCGACTCCGATGAAGAACCTAATGAAAATGGTATTGTCGAACCCAAGAAAGTTAAAAAGCTGAAGAAAAAGAAAGCAGAAAAACGAGCACTGCAGATTTCAGGTAATAATAGTATACTTATTCTTGAATTGGCCTATTTTGTGTCAATGTTGAGCAAAGATTATTTTTCTACCTTCTAAAGGTCTCTTTCGAGATCTATTTTAAGCATCTTTGAAAAATTACCAAAAACAAATGAAAAGTTTTCTTATAGTCGAGCGACGGCTGTAAGTTAATTCAACCTCAACTATATATAGATAATAGCTTAGTCCAATATATTGCATGTGTGTTGTGTCTTTCAGATGACGAAGAGGAACAATCCGACGTAGAAGACATTGCAGAGTATGAATCAGATATTGAAGAAGAGAATGTGGAGAGACTCGTGGAGTATGATTCAGAAGAAAACGAGGTACGGAGCATTACATTGCAGGAGCGAATCCACCTACGACCTTACGATTGTGGATCGGATATTTCCACTTTCGCTCTTGGCCACCAGGGCTTCTCATTATTTCGGCTCATTTATCACGGCTTCTTATTGGTCTAAGAGTGAATTGGTTTATTCTAGATACGGTATTCCACAATATTACAAATATACCAATGTAAATTATGATCATCATAAATTGAATAAACATGTTTGACTCTATTTTGTAAAATATTGTGCTAGTTTTTGACCAACTTCAAAAAAAGAGGAGGTTCTCTATTCGGCTGTACGTTTTTTTTTCGTTTTGTGTTAAATACGCCAATGAACATTTTTTACAAGGCACATATTGGTGGGATGCAAGGTGCTCCTTAATGAGGGTCATTACTCGCGGCGCCATGACAGAGTACTTGAAATCTAGACCGGACATTTTCCTTTTTTCTAGAGCTGCGAAACGCATAGTCCTTGTAGAACTTACCTTACCGTGGGAAACTAATATACCTAAAGACCACGCGATGAAACAAAAGTATTACGACCTCCTAAACGAATTAACAAAAAACTGCTATGTAGTTAGTTTATACGCTGTAGAAGTGGGAGCGAGAGGTATACCAGCAAAATCTCTCTATAACCTACTGAAAGACCTTGGCTTATCCAGATGTGCAGTAAGTTCTATACTAGAACGAGTATCTAAAGCTGCACTAGTAGGCTCATATCAGATTTGGCTGGGCAGGGAGAGAAAGACGAGTAGTGAAGGTGAGTGTTGATGTACGTTAGAAAGGGGCCCTTAAACCTACGCCCGAGTCACAAGTCTCGGGGTCTACTCGGTTTTCTCTCTGCCACACGATGGAACCTACGCCCGAGTCACAAGTCTCGGAACTACTCGAGTTTTCTCTCTCTGCCACACGATGGACCCGGCACCCGCACGGTGAATCCATGGAATGCTAAGAAAATCGTCTCTTAATAGTTTATCTCCAACGCAGTGAAACGCCGTCAACGCTGGTGATGTCGCACGCGATTAAACATTCCATCTAGGTATAGCTGAACGATTTTGTATAGAACAATATTTTTTTACTCGCGTGTGACGTTACGTGATCAGGGTCATCATAGAATCCAGGTTTTTTGCGGGCATTTTGAACTTTAAACATTTATTTCTAATAATATAGCCTATGTTACTCGGGGATAATGTAGCTTTCCAAAGGTGAAAGAATTTTTGAAATCGGTCCAGTAGTTTCGGAGCCTATTCATTACAAATAAACAAACAAACAAATCTTTCCTCTTTATAATATTAGTATAGATGTTCTCTCAGAAATATTCATGTAGTAGTCAATCGTAGTCGGATTGTATAATTCGCCGTATTACATTACGGCTAGCTACATGATGTATATTATGAAATAAAGAATTTTAGAAGTTCAGGGGGGCACATTTTACCACTTTGGAAGAGTCTCTCGCGCAAACTAAACAGTTAAAAATGTTAGAAAGCTCAATATCATTTTTAAAGACCTATCCATAGATAACCAACAGGTATGGTTTTAGCAAAAAAAAATGTTTTAGTTTCAGTTCTAAGTATGGGACACCCCCAAAATATATTGTTTTTTTGTATGAAAATCTTAATGCTGTTCACAGAATACATCTACTTACCTAGCTTTAATTGTATAGCTCTTAAAGTTTCGGAGAAAAGTGCCTATGACATACGGACAGACAGACAGACATGACGAATCTATAAGGTTCCCGTATTTTGCCATTTGGCTATGGAACCCTAAAAATTGTAATACATAAAATATTATGACAAGCGCTTTGCTTACTATTGTTTAATCCCAATTCCAGATTGAAGTGCAGCCCGCGAATCCGAAGAAGAAACGCAAGATGGCCGAATTCTTCGAGAACGAAGCGGAACTGACGTCAGAGGACGAGTGGGCGGGGTCTGGGGACGAAGACGAGGCCGGATTGGATAGAATGGAGCGTGAGGCGGGAGACGACGATACTTTCCATCAGGGGACCCTTCAACGGGAACTGGGGCAGATACACATGTCAGTACCTTCAGTTATATAACTATTTATAATACTAGTGGTCGCCAAGTGGTCGAAATTCCTTAAAGTAATATTATTCTTTTCTCAATTTGACCAAAGACGTTAACAATAAACAACAGAGTAATTAAGCGTGTGTGTCAAATGGTACAAGTGTGTCTTATTTTATTTAATGTGTTTTTATGCATTTTTTTAATGCTAGCTGACCCGGCGAACTTCTTCCCACCATATTTTTTCGTCAAAATTTCCTAAATTTTCTGCCATACAAACATTGTCCCAACAATAACAAATACGTTAAACAAATAATGATCCAATTTAGTACAGTATTCAAAAGTTACGGCTGGTCTAGTCGGGAGAACGGCGCCTGCCGATCCGGAGACCCCGGGTTCAAATCCCACAATCACCACTGTCTTTTCGAAGTCATGTGCGTAATGCCGCTAACTTAAAACGGTGTAGAGAAACATCTTGAGGAAATCGACATGCACCAAGAATCTTTCGAAGTCATGTGTCATCCACCAACCTGCACTGGGGCAGCGTGGTGGATTATGGCCTTAACTCGGTCGTAGCGACAGAAGGCCCTAAGTCGCAGCAGTGGGAACATTTAGTGTTAATGATGATGATTCAAAAGTTATAAGCATACATACATTTTGCAGACCCATTTTTATATACAAGATTAGCATTCTACGGTCCTTCTCAATACTGACTATAAATGTGCAAAACTTCAGACTCCTCCGTCCGCGCAATATTCTTAAAAACCGGTGTAAAGCGGTAGCGGTATTGTAGTTTTTGCTTCACGTATTAACAAGTACAACTTGCCATAAAGACTATATCGTATGCATAGCAACACAAACTTAAGATCAATTAAATAAATGGCGTCATTATCGCTCACTAAAAGCTTGAGAAAGCTGTTGTTACGTTTATTTTAGCCGCTATTAAGAAAATCAGAGAACATAATGTAAAACTACCTGATTGTACATTTCTAAACATTATCACTTTTGATTTGTATATTTTTGCTTCGTTTAGAAATTATCCTTGTTTACGAATGTTGTGTTTTTACAAACACAACATTCGTAAACAAGAGTAACATTCCGAAGGAATAGCATTCCGACGCCTGCGAATTAATTAATTTATGTTTGTACACGTATTTTCTCGTAAGTGAATATTATATTTTTAGAGAAAATAAATATCTTAAACCATTATCTATATAAATTGAATGTCGGCTAAATAGTATGTCCAATATATATTATGTATGTGAATCCATTAAAAGTAGTAGCTGGATGACCGGACTTTGCTTTTAAACCTAGCTAGATCGATTTATCGCCCTCGAAACCCTGCATAGTAAATTTCATGAAAATCGTTGGAGCCATTTCCGAGATTCAGATTATAAATAAAGTTATACGACTATATGAGTATACGATAAATCGATCGTTTAAAGGTATTGCGGTATTAGATACAGATTCACTAATAATAATTCGTGTATATAATACGTTATGTTCCAGGCGCGACGTTTTAGATCAAGACAAGCGAGAAGTGCGCATCATTCAAGAGCTGTTGTTTGAGGACGGCGACCTGGGCGGCGGCGGGAGGCAGCGCAAGTTTAGATGGAACAATATGGGTAAGATAGTAGCTGAATTTAATAATAATATAATTCTTTATTACATCCACAAAACACAATAAATCTTAGAACTAAGTAAAACGATAATAAATTATGCAGAGCAAAGGGCGGCCTTATCGCTTAAAGCGATTTCTTCCAGGCAACCTATGAATGGACTAATAGTAGTAGAAATCGTGTACTGGGTGGTGTAATTTAACTTTTATTTGTCTTTGACTATATTGATGCTTCGAAGTTACTTGATAGATCCAACGATAACTGAAGATGATTACATAGAATTTGTAGTGATATTTTACTAATATTATAAACTTGTAGTGACCTGAGATTTTACCCGCGCAGTTCCCATTCCCGTTATTTTCCCGGAACAAAAAGTAGTAAGTAAAAAGTAAATGTGTTCTTCAAGACTATACTCGTATCTTCCAAATTTTTACCACATCATTCCATGCCAAGCATTACACGGATGTTCCAAGCCGTTCATTCATTGCAGTGTGATTGAGCAACAAATATCCAAAAATTGACATAAAAATAGTAATAATATCTCTCAATGATGTCAATGTTTGGATATTTAGATTTTTGACGCAGAATAACTCGGAACGGTTGAACAAATTGGTCTGAAATTGGAACACCGTTGAATTTTTATTGTTCGTAATATAACAATGCCTAGTTTTATCCCGAGCAAATAACAGGAACGGGAATTATGGGGATAAAACCGTGGGTCGTTGTTAGTTGTATATTGGCTGTCACCTTTCACACCACCTGCTAGCCCACTAATTTCCATGCCCAGAAATTTCATCCAAAAATCCGGTCCTGAACTTCCATCAACCTATCTGTTTTAAACGATCAGAGGTCGTCTTTCCGGGACGTTGGAGCACGACCCTAGGGTCGACTAACCAATGGTGTCCACTCTGTAGAAACCACTGTAAAAACTTTAAAAGACTTACTTAGAAATACAAAAATCTACATTGCTTTTTACAGGCAAGTGGTTAGATAAAATGATACAAAATATTTAAAAAGTTGTTCTCTTCACACAAACACAACTCACACTGTAAAAACACATTGGTCTCTTCGAGAGGCATGCAAAGAGTTTAGATATACTACGTATAGAGTCGGCACAAACTCTTTACACCGAAAGGACGGGTAGCATCTTTCTTGGCTTGTCGCTCTTGTGGAAGTGTCATACTTTTGTTGCGGCACATTACTCTGTTGCTATAGAAAGTATGGTCGTCATCTGCTTATGATTGACACAAAGGAACCGTGCGAAAAATTTTACTTTATACGTAGTATATGTAAACTCTTTGGAGGCATGCAATATGTCTGGCAAAACAATTTGTTTTAGTCTTCATTTATACAATGATAAAAATATAAAAAGAATAGGTGATGAAAGTCTTCTTCTTCTTTTCATATCTGGCTTTTATTTAATTGTGCTTATATGTGATCTGATTCTTCATACAACTATCCATATATTTTAAAATGATTTCTTATTTGTATTTTCAGGTGGTGAAGAGGCCGGGACCGTGCCCGGCGAGTTCGCCGACTCGCAAGAAGAGGAGTTTGAGTCGGAGGAACAGTGGCGGAAGCAAAGGCACGAGAGAGAAATGTTCCTCAGAAACTTGGTAACTATTTATACCATGAAACCTGACATGGTTGCTATATTTACAGCTAGGCAAAAATAGGTCTCAATTTATTTGACAAATAATTTCACCCATTTATCACTCAATACCACACCCTTTGTATAGTTGCCGGCAAACAAGTTGACACAATGAAGTTAGCTGCGCATGGCTTCGCAGAAACGTTTTAAGGTATCTTTGGTGGAAGTGCACATGCGTGAACTTTCCCCTTTCCACATCACTTTTGGGTCAACTTGTTTGCCGGCCACTATAATGTTTGTTTTGCATCGTTACGTTTTTTGCAGCCTTCCCTCTCTCCCTCTTCTCTCTATCTACCCACTCTCCTTAAACGTTGTGTAATATTTGAGTACATGACCAAAGTCACCACATAAGATGTGAACTTGGAAAACTTAATACCCTAGTTTTTTAAATAAAATAAAATATCCATTTCGCACTGTAACGTTTTACAAGACAACCTCTTTTTTCGTAATTGCTTATTAAAATGAACTTTTTTAATTATAAATACATACATTTATAATTCTTGTTTCAGAAAAATAAAGATGAACCAGATGAGATTTTGAATGTTAGCATCAACAGAACGACTATAATAAAGGGTAACTTGCTCTCGAAAACCATGTCGACTCTACTGATGGAAGCCAACCCTCCGGCCAAGACTGAATCCCACCTGTTGAGAAGAAGACTACTAAGGATATACCCAGCCCGAAGAAACCTTTCGCTTTGCTTCAGGTACTTTTTACAGTACTTTATTTATAACGCAGTATTTTTGAAGTGAACACTTCTTTTGGTATACCACAGGCAAATTTCTCGTGGGCCGGTAATTGAATTCTCGTCACACTCGGGAATGATAAGAAATCTTCGGGTGGAGTCGGCCATCTAGAAATGCGTCAGTATTTCCCATTGGCCATCTAAAAATTCGTCAGCATTTCTAGATGGCCACGCTCGTCGCCACGCCCTCCGGTTTCACCTGCGTAGTTTCCAAAGTAAGCTATCAAATTCTGAGTTATAAGTTTTCACTTCTGTCAACAGTTCCTATGACTGCCAATTTTTTTTTATAGCATAGTGACAAGATGTCCAGGACAAGTGCGTGATGGGAAACAACAAGCGTGCCCATAACAACACAGTGACACACAGCTATTGGAACACAAATAGTCCAAATCATTACCTAGCACCGCACTGCATTTGTCATCCGGAGATAAAATATAAGGTGTTTTATCTCTTGGGCCAGTTTTTCGAGAACATTAAATATTGTAGTGGTAGGACTCTTTCAGAGTCCACTTGGGGCAGTACCACACCTTAGCTAGTTATTCTCTAGTCACAGCAGAACTTTGGGAGGAAAGGTCAACAAAAACAAGAAAGGATCCAATGCTTATTTATGGGTTGACAGTTCCCTAAAGTGAATTTAATCTCTAACTATTGCACCCTCATTAACTAACCTTTGAGATTTCAAAGAAAAGAAGTGTTTTTAATGCTTTTTACATTTCTTTTCAAATTCTACCGCCAAGCAGTAATGTGAAAACATCACTATATTCCGTTTTGAAGGGCAACGTTTCAAGTGAAATTACAGAGTATAAAGAAGCATCTTATATATCTTGGTGACGAAAGCAGTGCAGTACTAGGTAATAATTTAGACTCTTCATGTTCCAATAGTTGTTCTACTATTAAAGGGTTGATAGTTGATATAATATGTATTTATAATGTGAATGTTTGTTTTTAGCATCAGAACTACCAAGGGTCTTTGCTGGGTCGAGGCCGCGGCGCGCTGGCTCGGCTGGCCGCGTTGGCGGCGCCGCTCACCGACGACGACAGCAAGCTTGGCACCGTCGGCGGATCCCGCCGGAACTTCGTCTTCACTGCCGTCACACCAGACGACAAAAAGAAGGTATACAATTTTGAACGCAGAAAATTTGATTTTCTCCCAAAACCAAAAACCTACTTGAGATGCATCGAGCAACTCGATCTTCTGCGCAAGCACGGAAGGGAGGGAGTAGCTTTAACTAAAAAATATTGTTCAAATATTTCTGTCATTTCTTGCGGGAGCGGAAAGTTGCACACTAGCGCAAAGCCGCACATACAAAACATACCTGTACCGACCCATTGCCGATCATACTCACACAGCCAAATCATTAACAAGTAAAAAATAAAGTATCATTCACAAATCTAACTAAAAAACTAGGTGTCCTCTCAAAGGTGCGAAGGTACTTCATGTCTGAACAGTTGCTCACATTGTATCAAGCACAGATTCGCTCTTATATGGAGTACTGTTCGCACCTTTGGGATGGATCGGCTAAGTATCAGCTGGAGGCCCTGGAATCGATCGAGAGACGTGCCAAAAGGCTCATAGGCAATGACTCTCTTCTGCGAAAAAGACTACAAAGTCTTGATCATCGCCGAAAAATTGCCAGCTTATCGGTTTTTTATCGGATACACTTTGGAGAGTGTGCGACTGATTTGCATGATCTGATACCACCTTGCCCTTTTTTCTATCGGAATGTTCGTAGCTCGAAAAAGCGACATCGTTTCATGGTTGATGTTCCAAAGACTCTACTTTTGTGATGAGAACGTCTAGGCTGTGGAATACGTTGCCTGAGTGGGTTTTCCCCGATGGTTACAATCTTTGTGTCTTCAAATCGAGAGTGAATCGGTGTCTTCTAGGTAAACACGCTCCATCGTAGACCGCATCGTCGCTTAACATCAGGCGAGATGGCGGTCAAATGTAAACCTATAAAAGTAAAAAAAAAATATCTAGCCCCGCCCTCAGCCACAGTATATTGTCAAACTCCATGGTCCACGCGGACTTGTACTTTAACAGAGGGGAAACGCGGTGTATGCCTATTCCCTTCCGTGTTGCTCGCTGACTATTCCAGTACAGAAGTATAATTATGTATTTATCTAAGTATATCTATGGAATAGCATAGCCCACGTTGATCCATAGCTCAATCATCAGCCTTACACTTTAGTCAATCACCTGTTCTTAAATCTATTTTTATATTTCCAGGTATCAAAACGAAGAGCCGAGAGCAACCCAAGCACTCCAAACCTCGTCAAGAAGATAAGAACAGAAGAAAAGAAATCCAAGAGTAGTTTACTAGATCATTTCAAACTGTAAATAATGCAACAAGAGTTACTATGTATAGGGTCATCTCTCTTATTGTTAAGTAAAAAGAATATTTATTTTAAAAACAAATGTATAATTGTAAATTAAGTATTAGTTTTTTTTTAATTTGGTAGGTTTTGAAATGCAGATGATGGGGAGCAGACTGAATATATATTTTTCTAGAAAAAAAGTGTTTTATTTACTTATTTCTATTCTAATCGGAAAATAACGTATATGATCATTAGTTAAGACGAAATAAATCATGTAGGTATTTTAACATTATACATTTTAAGAGCCGTGATGGCCTAGTAGTGGAAATGTCTGAAGAATCTAGTCTGAACCTCTGATTATTTTTACAAGTACAAATGTAAAAGTGTGTTATCACCTTACTTAACCTTTTGCTTTAAGGGCGTGTGGGCCGTAATTTTGAATTTTTAAAACAACTTTAAGACCTTTAAAATAGTGTATTAAACTCTGAAAAAAATATATGTATTAGTTAAGGATCTAATCTAGTGCAATTCAGATCAATAACACGATTTAATGAATTTTACTTGATAGAAAAAAATCCCAAAGTTACCCCTTTTCAAAAAGTTTATTCAAGTTTATGACTAAACTAATGATTTTTTTTACTAAATTTTTGTACTCAACGAAAGCCACTAAAAAGTTATAGATGCATTCGCAGTGTTTGACTTGATAAAAAGTATCAGTTATTCACTATGTTTTAATATCTACCATATATATAGCGCGCCGTTCGGCAGGCCTGGTCAGTCGCGTTTCGGCGCTCACGGACGACGGGCCTGTGCTTGATTTTGCAATTTTGACAACCAATAAATTTTAAATATTATGATCATAGTGCCACAGTATAACAATATCAGTAGGTATTACTAGTGAAGCACGCTATGATCTTGATTTTTGATACCATTTTCATTGGAATTGCAAATAGACGTTGAAACTAATAAGTACGCTGTTTACTTTATCTTGTAGACCAATAAGGGAGTCTCAAAAAACTGACGTCGATAACACATAAGTAAAAAATTCAATGCGGATGCAATGGAAAATAGATAAGTATCGGTAAAATATTCGTCCGTCAAATCAGAGATCGGGATAAGGAAATAATGAGAGGGAGAAATCCCTGCGTAAATCCCCTAATATAAATGCAAGTTAGGTATCATTTATGATTGCCATTGCCATGCCATTTAGGTAAATTCTTTGGTAGTAAGGTACTTAGAACTTGGAAGAAAAGTCCTCACATACAGATTTTACCACTTTGGAAGAGACTCTTGCGCAAACTATTCAGTTTAGAAAAAAATGTTAGGAACTTCAATACAATTTTGAACACCTATCCATAGATACACGTATGGTTTTGATAGAATTTTTTTTCCAAGTTTGTGACACCACCAAAATTTATTGTTTTTTCTTTTTTTGTATGCAAATGTTAATATTGTTCATACTCGTAGAATACATGTACTTACCAAGTTTTAAAAGTATACTTCTTATAGATTCGGAGAAAATGGCTGTCACACACGGATGGACAGACATTACGTATATTTTAAAATTTGTCTACGAATCCCTAAAACCCAACTTCGTTCATTTAAAATGAAATTTAGACACTCGACCAAATTTGATAAGAAACCTTTTAGGCAGTAAAATTACTCGTAGAATTTAACTGTCTACTAAATTTCCGATTCGTATTTTTATACAAGGTATAGAATCATTTCCTGAGCATAAAATTACAAAATAATAACAAATCCAGGTGGAGCTTCAAGCGCCAGATCGAAAAAACGTTTTTGGCCGATATTCCGAAAAGTTTATAAAGCCTATTATTATTGTAGAAAATAAAATTTCCCATCTTTTGTTGCCAGTAAACTTTTTTTTTTTCGAACTTACCAATTACGATTTATTATGTCCAATTTAATGGTAACAATGTACAAAAAATAAGAAGTGAATTCTGTTCCCAGTAGCATAAACATGTCTCTTTTTACCGGAATGGAAGAAGGGTTATGTTTTTCGCGCGTATCTTTATGTTTGTAAAACTTTTATTTCCACATATCTTCCAAACGGCTGGATGGATTTTGGTAACTAAGATATTCTAGTCTCATTCGCCAAGTGTCCAGATAGATAGATAGTAGGTAATATTTTTTTACGTGTATTTTTTTTTGTAGTCGGGGTTTTTAAATTAAAGTTATTCTATCATATTGCTCGTTGCTCGAATAAACAGCACCATTCATCATCATGATTGAAGAGTTGAACGAAGAGTTTGGTCTCCACTTTTGTAATAAGAACAACTAAACTGCAACGCATTGCCAGAGTGGGTTTTTGTCGAAGGTTCGAACCTTGGGGTTACGAGGTACACTGTGTTTGTTTCTATTAGAGAAGTAAGTTCCATCGTAGACCACATCATTTTCATCCACTATTATCGGCATCATCGCAACTGTATCATTAAATGGGTTATAAATCGTAAACGGTAATTTTTACAAAAAAAGTTTACTAGCAACAAAAGATGCAAAATTTTATTTTCTACAATTATTGTCAAAATATATAGTTTCCAAAATATCGGCTAAAACAGTTTTTTTTTCAATTGGCGTTTGAAGCTCTGTGTGTGTGAGCAGCCTGGATCTGTGAGCATTTTGTAATTTTATGCTCAGTAAGTGATCTTTACCTCATAGAAAAAAATTGGTTTAGAGATTTAGTGCAAAGTTGACCCAAAAACCTTCTATTTTTACTGGCCTTTCATTACGTTTCAGCAATTTTTTTAAAATTTTTGACGAACTTGTGAATTATTAGGAAACATTTTAAAAAGATGCATGTAATTGGAAAAGCCGTTCTCAAATTACAGTGTGACCATAAAAGAAAAGGTTGAGTTTTGTATACCTACGAGTATAGATAAATTTAATATTTCTTCGTTTATATAGCAACAAAACTCTTATCATAAACAAACAAACATAAACAAATCTTGAACAAAAAATGAGTTTTAATTACATAGTCCAATATTTTAATGTTATTTCTGCACTGTGGCACCGATTCCGCGGTCGGTGACGGTCGCGAGAACAAGACAGCGTTAAATGCCTACTTTGACAGAACTACCTGGCCTTAACGGTGAAGGAATACATTGTTAGGAAACCAGACTGTTCCAATAAATTGGACGACATGAGGGTTGATTATGGCCTTAACTCTATGGATATAATGATTTATACCTGTCATCGGAAAATAACAAAAATCGTTAGTTGATCAATTCACTGGGTAAGTAGTTGATCAACTTTCAGAAAATAACAAACGGCAGTTGAAATGTATTATTTAACGTACGTATTTTAGTAAATTGATAAATTTACGGCGTCATGCTGTCAAATAATCCGACGAAGGCGAGGTGTGCTCTGATTGGTTCAACGACTCACGTATTTTACACCGCTATCCACCAGCCGGGTGAACCGTGAGAAGTTTTTTTTACAACGGCTCACCTGTCAGATTCTTGGTAAATATGTCCGCCCGCGTTGTGAAATTACCAAAATCGGACCGTCTAGGTTACATAGGACTCAGATCCGACTCTGTGTGTCAGAGTCTGGTGGCTATTACCCATAGAGTGGTTATAAAAAATGCAAGTGCCAGAAGCTCAAGGGAGGTCCTGAGTGGACTATGGAGAAACGACACTCAGGGCTAACCGCACAGCTTCTGGCGGGAGCCCAACTGGTGTCAAAAAGTGCACAAACATCATGTTAGGAGCTTTCTAGTTTTATATAACATGTGAGATGTTGTTAAAAAAAAACTTCTTACGGCTCACCCAGGTGGTCACAGGAGGTAGACGGTAGGTAAGAACTCTGAATAAATAAAACATTTCAACCGCCGTTTGCTATTTTCCGAAATTTGATCAACTACCTAGTGAATAGATCAACTAACGATTCTTGTTATTTTCCGGTGACATATCGATGCTTTACTACTAGTGAGAGAAGCTCCAAGTCCCAGATGTAGGAACATAGTTAGATAATGGTCTTGATACCACACTATTGCCAGTTATTATAGACATATATTGTTATAGACAAGCAGTAATGTTCAAACATTACTATGTTCCGGTTTGAAGGATAATGTTTCCAAAGGAATTACAGGGCTTGGAGATATAACATCTTAGATCTCTGTGTGACGAGCGCAGTGGCAGTACGCAGTGCTAGGTAATGGTTTGGACTCCTCATGTTCCAATAGCTGCGTGCCACTGCTGTTATGTGGCAGGCATGTTGCTTACCATCAGGCAAATGTCCAGCTCGTCTCGTCACTCTTTAAAAAAATAGCACTTAGGCTACTCTTGAGCGCAGGAACTGCGCGTGCAAAACTGCGGCGCACGGCTGGTTTTAAATAAAGTTTTTTGAAATTTAAATTAATTATTATTTCTGTCTTGGATTTTTTTGGGATATAGTCGAATACTCAGATTATTCACCTTTTCCCGCTGTGTTTTCCCGCAATCACAGATTGTCTATTTGCTCCTGACCAACATAATAAACAGAATCTAGTATACCAGTTACCCAAGTTGGAACATGTACGTAGCCAATAGTAGATGTATCAAAATATCTTTATGAGAGCAAAATAATATTTTTGCGGCAAGGGCATGTGAGGGTTCGTATGGTTCTCATTGTAATTTCATTTGTTGAAAAAGGCTCTACCTGTTAAAAAAACTATTAATATAAATTGCTACTGTTTTTGAAAAATTAAATTATGGTAACATATTTTATAATCTTAATGTTGGTGTTTTTGGTAGGGACATATCCTTCCGTTTTCCCCAAATAGTCAACGCTCTCGCTCCTCCAATTTGTTATCCTTGTTACTCTTATACGATATTCAAGCTCCATACGCAACTGTCTCTCTTTTCGGTTCCCCTTTCTCCTTTCCCGTATTCACAGCCAGTTCCGATAGGGGTCGTCGTGGTCGCTTAACATGAACTATAATGCTGCCAGGATTGTAGCAAATTTGTTATATTAAGCTATTGGATTGATTATTGTAAGACAAATATATTTTCATTTAAAAAGTTAGATATAGGAATGGCCAAACTTATGAAGTTTAGTAGTAATTTAAAACGTCATATTTGCTAGTTATTGTACCACCAAGCAATAATGTGCAAATATTACTGTGTTCCGGTTTGAAGGGCAATATTTCCAGAGAAATTTAGATCTCTGGGTAACGAGCGCAGCGCAGTGCGAGGTAATGATTTGGACACTTCATGTTCCAATACCTGCGTGTCATTGCACTGTTATGTGGCACACATGTTACTTACTATCAGGCATAAGTACTGCTCGTCTTATCACTTTTATGCTAAAAAAAATAGTAGTCATAGCAACTTATAACTCACAATTTGATAGCTTACTTTGGAAACTACGCGGGTATAACTGGTATTTCCCATTGGCTGACACATTTCAATGCCCTTTCTGCATTTATTTTCCCATTAGCTGACGCATTTTTAGATAGCCAATGGATATGGATCCGAGTTTACCCGAAGATTTCTTATCATACCCGAGCGTGACGCTAAACTTCAATTCACAACTCACGAAAAATCTGCCTAAGCGCGCCGAAAGAAGATTTCACTTCAAAAAAAAAATATTGGCAGTCATAGGAACTGCCGATAGGCGTAAAAACTTTTAACTCAGAATTTGATAGCTTATTAATTAAGGAAACTACGCTGGTGAAACTGGAGGGCGTGGCCATGAGCATGGCCATGTTCTCGAGTTTACTCGAAGTTTTCTTATCATTCCCGAGCGTGACGCTAGAATTTAATTCACAGCCCACGAAAAATCTATCTGTGGCGCGACAAAATATTTTTTACTTCTAAAACTATCTACATTTGGGCATACACTTCAATAACATCTCTTTAATGAACACACACAAAAATTCCTAAAACATAATGATTATTGAAAAACACAGGGGACACAGGGGACAGCAGTGTGAGTGAGGACTCACACTCACAGCGCAGCGGCGTGGAGAGCAATTTCTCCTAAGTAATAGAAATAATTTGTGGAAAGTTAGAAAACAGTATTTACAAATAAAGATGAACTAAGGAATCAAAATAATAAATAAAGTACTACTTATTCATTTATACATTATCTGCATATGGACTCGGTTGGATATTTTTATATTATTTCTTATTTTTGGTTATATTACTGAATTGGACGCTGGCAACATTAATTCAATCAATGCTTTTTTTCTTGTGGCGGTGAGGGGTAGTGTGTAGCGTGAATATCTAGTCAAGTAATAATCAAAAGTATCGAAGTACTTCTTATAAAAGTACAAGGTTATCGAGATGGCAAGTGAAAACAATGATATCGGCGATATAGTCAGGAAGTGTAAAATTCTTCTGCTGGATATTGAAGGAACAACAACATCGATCAGCTTTGTTAAGGTAGGTCTAACGATTGACCGGCCGGTGTTTTTGTAATTTTCTGTGTTTAAGCAAAATTAACTTTCGATTAGCGTTATTTCTGGGAAATAATATTCATCTCCACAAGCTCTTCAGACGGAGGAGTGCAAAATGGTCGCTTTTTCGGTTTTGCAACATGGACGACAGAATCAAAATGGTACCCTTTTCACTTCGGTTTCATTGTCTGGGTTTACCACGTGTTGAAAATGGACAGCTGTAAATCCATGTGCCTATAACTAAAAATTACATACGTCGTAACGTTGGTTTGTCTACACGAAGAGTAAAAACTTATATTTCCGAAATGTGTAATTTCACGGACGCAGTGCCGAAATACAAAATTTCTTTATCACGTAGAAATCGATCAGTATAATAGTATAGTCGATCATAAGTAATTCTAGTGGTATTATTATTACAGTGATTGAGTTTAGTTATTATTGTTACAAATATCGGCCGGCATGAACAGCTGTTCAAAGCAGCTGGCGTGTCTGGTAAAAAAATATGGAACAGAGAGTTAAACTGTCCTCTTTTAGCGTGCAGTAATTGAATATGGCTGACCTTATCACACACTCGTCAATCAATTCGTGTAGACGAAAAAATGTATGATTGTAATAACCGTACATACGTAGTTAATTTGCAATATGAATTTCATTGTGCTATTAATTGAAAATACCTGTATGACGACGTATGATGTTCTTTTAGTGACATACAATTAAGTTTAGTGGAGCTTACTTGTTTAAAATCTTGTATAAAATTTAATGTGTATAAAATAAATGCGCTGATGGCGGATAAAAAAAATGATAAAAAATTGACAAATTATCAACATCTCTATAATATAAAAATGTTATGTTGGTTTGTGTACGCTTCAAAAACTCAAAAAGTGCTGCACCGATTGAGCTGAAATTTTACAATGATATATTATCCGCATCAAGGATTGTTTTTATAAACTTTTTGCATCACAATGTGCCACAGCGAAGCGTGGCAGGGTACAGCTAGTAGGTAATATAATTAATAAATTTATCTTTTAAAATGAAAAATAATTAACAAATACAGTTCGTGCAAATGGGATTTGTTCTGTGATGCAATTGAGGACTATATTTGATAGTTCTTTTTTGGTTTCTGAAAACACATGTACTAACTGAGATCACTAGATTAGACAGACTCTGCTTTGTTTCCTTGCTAGTTAAACTCAACAAGGCTTAAAAAAATACTTTTCAAAATGACATGACTACTGCGTAAGTAAGTAAATAGGAAGGAGATATTAACACACAATAAATGGAAAGGTGCTTGAGCCTGTTTTTTTAGGCTAATGAGTAATGTAATCACTAAGTCATTGAGCTCTGTTAAAATATTTCCTTACTTTTTTATCTTTATTATAAGAGTATAGACGATTTAGTCATATGACCATGTTAGCTTCATGGTAGGAGGACATACATTTTTTAAGAAGCTGTAATTACTGTTCAATCTGCACATTAAACCTTAGTTTTAATGCACTGATTAACCACTCCATATAATTATCTAGCTTCTTCTGATAGGATTTCATTACTTGAAACAGTGGAAGCTACAAGGCAGATCAATTTGCCGCGATTTTTCTGATGGAAGAAAATGATGTGGTGGTCTAGGAAGTCATGGTTGCTTAGTGGCCAGTGGCATTTGTTTTACCACATCCAATATTTATAATACAATTACCAGAGCCCCGAGTTCCTGATCCTGTTAATTTCCCAGGGAAAAATATTGGTGGACAAAAATCCAAATCCCTTCTGTAGTTTTTGCATGAAAGAGTTAACAAACATACATTCATACAAACTTTCGCGTTAATAATAATAGTAGGATATTTTTTGGTTGAAACTAAAATGAACGAGAGCTTTGACCCTAAATTTCCGTAACTTATTTTGGGTACTTTATATGCATTGGCTATAATAAAGTTACGGCTGGTCTAGTCTGGAGAACGGCGCCTGCCGATCCGTAGACCCCGGGTTCAAATCGCACACGCACCACTGCCTTTTCGACGTTGTGTGCGTAATGCCGCTAACTTAAAACGGTGAAGGAAAACGTCTTGAGGAAACCGACATTTACCTAGAATTTTTCGAAGTTATGTGTCATCCACAGCGAGCAATACGGAAGGTAGTAGGCATACACAGCGTTTCCCCTCTGTCAAAGTACAAGTCCGCTTGGACCATGGAATTTGATAATATACTGTGGCTGAGGGCGGGGCTAGATTTGTGAATGGTGCTTTATTTTTTATGTCTTAGTTAGTGATTTGGCTGTGTGAGTATGATCGGCAATGGGTCGGTACAGGTATGTTTTGTATTTAATAGTGCGGCTTTGCGCTAGTGTGCAACTTTCCCCTCCCGCAAGAAAGTACAGAAAGTACTATTTTTTAGCTAAGGCTACTTACTCCCTTCCGTGCTTGCGCCGAAGATCGAGTTGCTCGATGGTTATCCACCAACCCGCTCTGGGCAAGCGTGGTGGATTATGACCTTAACTCTTGCGAGAGAAGGCCCAGAGTCCTAGCAGTGAGGGGGGGACATTTGGTGGGCTGATGATGATGATGATATTAATTGGAGATATTTTATACTAGCAGCGCCCCGCGGTTTCACCCGCGTCGTTTTCGTTATTTTCCCGCGATTATGAGTAGCCTATGTGTTATTCCAGACTAATCTGTGTTCCAAATTTTACCTTGGATTGAGTAACAAAAATCCAAACATTTAAACATCCAAACTTTCTCATTTATAGTGTTAGTAGGATATACAGTAAAACCCCGACTTACACTACGCCGTTGTACGTGATTTCGGAGATACGTTGTTTTTCATTTGCCTACTCTGCACTGTCAGTGTTCGGTTTACGACGACAAGGTCGGGTCTATTCCTCGTGGAATTGTTTTACATATGCACTAGGTATGCAGTGCACATCGATGTATCTTTAACTAAGTCGTCAAAAAAAGGTAATGTTACATTCCTAGGTGGACTGCAAAGAGTGCTACTCTACTACAGAACTACCATACTACCTATCAACTGATTTTACAATTGCACCAATGACCGTGAAGTCGACAATTTTTTTATCGTTTTGTGACAATGAGACTTCATTGTTCATGAACAATTAATTAGACGGGACTTAAATGCGTTGTTTATCGAACAGCTGTCTATTTCGTGGAGTACATCGGGTAGTTATCGAGCTAGGAATGAATGAAGACGCTTCTTTACGGTTGTTTCTCTACTCTTACTCTTAACCCTGACAGCTGATTTGGTGTAGATGGGCCATGCTTGCTATCGACACTAGACAAGTGCATGTCCTGTATCGAACCATTGAAATGCTTAAAAACTTTGTTGGAAGAATGCTGTCGAGAAAGCGTACGAAAGTTACCGTACGCTTCGTAGCATTCTTTCCCTAAAGAATGTTGATGCGACGTCAATATCCCGTTGGATGGCGGCTTAATTACAGGACGTCGTAGTGATCATTGAGTCGGTCAGTCCCGTGAAATTGGACCAGTTTTTGAGCGCTGTTCTATATTTAGAGACGTTTTCGTGGTGGACTGTGGCGCGGACCCTTGAGGCGTGGCGGCTAGGTAGGCTCGCTATCCGGTTTGGCTGGCGGCGCAGTTCGTTCACCCACCGGCTTGCCGCATCGTAGACGATGCAGTTTCACTAGTCTCGTATCACATTATGCTAAATTTAAGAACCTTTCCTTGGGAGGCTTTGTTGTTGATACATGATACAAAGATTCTGCGCTATAGTGTTTCGCTTATAAGCAAGATATTCTCAGGCCTTTATTGACATTCGATCATATTTATCATCCCACAGTTCTGTCTTCCTGATCCTCTGATATATCAGAGGTTACACCTAGCAGACGCAACTGGGAATAAACTTCCAACTTCAAAATAATAAATGTAGTCTTGTATACTGGTTTAATGGTGTTGGTAAATTATCAAATTACCTACATTTTATGTGAAATTGGATCTGGTATGTTCAGAGTATAATTAAGATAATTATTGATAAATTAATTTTTTACGGCGATATAAGTATTAATAAAAATACGTAAATTACTGTAAGAATTTTGATGTAACTTTAAAATTTTGATATAAGAAGAATGTTACAAGTTTGGTGAGTCGTGCCTGTTATACAATGATGGACCAGTTTTGATAAGGTTTTTAATTTTCGAAGTCTGACGGCAACATGATTATTTGTTATAATTTGTGTTCGTCGGGGTTACACACTACAAATTCGGCGTAGCGGCGGAGTTCGAAGTTGTATAGACAAACAGAAACACTTTGCACATTCGAAAGGATACGTATATAAAAACCTCGTGTACGGTGTTTGTGTACGTACTAATACTCTGAAACTACTCTACCAATATTGACGAA
The DNA here is from genome assembly GCA_017562165.1 of Ectropis grisescens. Lineage (NCBI taxonomy): Eukaryota > Metazoa > Arthropoda > Insecta > Lepidoptera > Geometridae > Ectropis > Ectropis grisescens. Next base: position 13,754,264 of record CM029791.1, read on the forward strand.
TTTGTGATGTGTATTTGATAGGTCGTAAAGTATTTTTCACCCTCCTGCTCTCCTTCAACATTTTACTAGTATGAACAATAATCCAATAACTTTACAGTCGTTCATTGACTTGAAATCATTCACATGAAGTTATCGTATCATTTTGACATTTCATTCTGTTGATAATTTATGTGGCAGTATATTTGTGCGGGGTCAGCTATTTATAATAAAACAAATGAGTTTAGGTAATTAGCTACTTATGTATGATTTGTGCATTTGTAACTAACCTTTTTGCCTTACCATGCTAAATTAAGATAAAATCGAAGGTAAGTCCGTGCATTTATTCACAAGTACCTAAAGCGGTATTACTGTGAATGATACACGCGGACAAAAAGTAGAACACAATACCTTCCTGCGAATAGAATGGACTATGTATTCGGCCCATGCAACAAAAAGGCTGTGAACTTTTTGTAGGTCCGACCGCCCGACTCCGCCATTCAACATTGTTCGCATTCCATCACCGATTAGAAAAAAAGCTAATTAATTTGACAACAACTTTATTTTTCACCATTAACAAACTTAACCCAGTAACAGTTAATATAACCCAGTCTTGAGTTATATGTTCTAAAATTAAGTGACTAAGTGTTTTACGATGTAGCGCGTTTACTAAAATTAAACCGACTTACTCTCGACTCAGTGATTCCAATTTATGTATATTGTATCGAGAAAATCCGATTTGGGCAATGAACAGATTTTTTAAAATTTTGGCTCATAGTAGAACTACGATACAGTTGACACATTACACACGTACACTAAAACCTATATCGTCTACCTATCTTTGGTTTGGCGACTTTAGAAACCTAAAACAAGTACCGTAGCTTCTGCATCTCCCTAAAGATACAACACACAATACATACCTACTTAGTACCCACCAAAATGCGCAATATTCTCCAAAGAGAGACCTCCAGTCCTCAAAAATAAAAAAATGGTGGTCTTCACAACAAATCTACTGCTAAGAATAATATGAGTGTGTTTTGAGATTTCTGTATTGATTTTACCGAAAATAGTTTAACATTATTTGGATAAAATTACCCTTTAGTCCTATTTATCCAACTTTTTTTGAGAACTGGTTGGTAAATTGAGAGAGGGTAGGGAGGCCTTTGCCCAGCATTGGGACAGTATAGGCTAATAATAATATGGTTGGTAAATTGGTGTTTTCAAATATATGAGACTTACAACGCCAACACTATTTCAAGCCCTAGCTGCGTAGTTTCTTTCCAGTGAACCTAAATGGTTTTCTAGGAAATTTGGCGAGAGGCACGAAGAGAGACAATTTTTAAACTCTTGAAAACAAATTTCTTATTACTACATGACTAGAAATGGGTTTTCTTTATTTACTTTCCTTTGTAGGTATGATTTCGTTCGGACGAGCGGGTTTGATCGTGGGTAGTGAATTTATGTAGCAAAAGTGCGTTTGACTGAAGAACATATTTTTAACTTGGTGTGAAATAAGGGCTCGAATATGTATGTTCGGTGTAGGTGTGGCATTGTAGCTCCAACTGATGGATTTTGATGCTGTTATTTAGTTGGAAACTGTCGTAATCGAGAAATTCCTTAGCTGTGATTGGTGCCGGAAAATTGGAATTAGTTGATTAGTAAGTATAATTAGCTGACTTTAGCCCAGTGCCTATGTATGGGACTCGAGGCATGTGTCACCAGGAGAGAAGGGCGTAATCCACCACGTTACCCAAGTGCTGGTTGAGGGATATCACATATATTTGAAAAATGTCTTGCAAGTTGTCGGTTTCGTCGCGATGTTTTCCTTCACCCAAGCCAGTGGCAGTCACAAACATGTAGCGCTATAGATGAAAAAAAAACACAAATGCAAGCGAAACGAAACTTCGAAACTACAATTCGAAACGTTCGCTTGTGAAAACTGACGTTTTCCCCACTGATCCACCACAGGACCTAGCCTAGCCTAGCCACAGCCGGTAACTTTTTTTTTTCATGAAATCTTATTTATAGACTTAATATTATATTTTCTAGACTTAAATATTTTTTCGAATGTTTAAATTATTACGTCGTTAAATTGACTGATCAATAATTTAAACATCGGACATTTGGAACCATATTAGCACAGTATAAAGATTACTTAATAGACTGTGATATTAGTGTCAATTAAAAAATCATAAAATAAATGTCTTACGTACACTTTAGTAGTTGTTGAATATGTATACTCATGTCAGTTATTAATAATATTTCCTTACAAGTCGAATATTGACTTTTTTGCCAAAAGTTTCTGTACCAAAGCCAAAGGGCTTTTTAAAAATGATTTCCAAAGTTTTTAAATAGTTTAAACTACAGGTTCTACCTAGTTCAGGCTGATAAAATTAATATACCTATGTATAGCTGTAAGAAGATATTGTATAGTTAAGATCTATGTTATTGAAATAAATTTTATTTTATTTTTATTTAATATAAAAAAAAATAACTCACTGGGGCAGTTGGATTCAAGTTGTAGATGCGGAGATGTATAAGTTTACCCTCAGAACTGGGTTTAACGGTGAAAGAAAAACATCGCGAGGAGGCCGAAATGTTCCGAGAATATTTCGAGGTCATGCGTCATCCGCCTACCGGCACTGGGCTACCACTAGGTGATAGAAAGCCCCGAATCCCAGCTGTGAGGAGATGTGGTACTTCCCAAGGGGGACTCACAGAGTCCTACCACTACAACATGGTAGTTGGTCCGTCCAAACAGAATGGTTTGCCCTAATCAGAAGTAATAATAAAACCAGCGGTAGACAAACATTCGTGCGCGGACGGGAGCACTGCATCGATTTTTCAGTGACGTCGCCGACAAAGTTCGTCCCATTATGTGGGAACACGTTTATTGTACTTATATCTAGAGGTATATTAATACTGAGATTCTGTATCAGGCGCTGGTTCTGGGTGGTGTAGAGTCTGTAGAGGTATATTTTATGTCACTAAAATTGTAAATACCGTCCAGTTGTCAGTCCGTAGTATAATCTAATGTCGCGTCGTCTATATCTATACAAATAAATAAAAATGACGTGTTCGTTTTGTAATATTCAAATAATAGCTTTTAACTGTATGCAAATTTGCATATGAATGAATAGAAAATATATTCCACAAGAACAAAATTAAACATTTTGATTTACCCCCTACTACCTTGGATTTGAAATTTGTTGTGGTATTTTACTACTCAAGCTCTTTCTTTTGACACCCATATTGAGGGATTTTGTGGAAATATATTTTATCCGCCATTTTGTGGTGAAGACCATTAAATGGTCTTTGAATCCATATGGCTCAAAACTGAAAAACACAGAGAACTGGCTTGCAAATAAAAAAAAAACGTATCGAAATCGGTCTAACCGTTAGAGAGCTACGGTGCCCTAGAAATACATCGACGTCAAACTTAGTATAACAATTAACAACCCTCTTTTTGGTCGGTGGTTAAAAATATCATTTTTTACAATTGTTGTCTGTTCTGGCTAATCTCCGAAACAGCTGAACCGATTAAGACGGGGATATCACTACTAGATAGCTGATGTTCTGATTTCTAATGCATAACTTGGCTTCATGAGGAAAATAAAAAGGGTGCCGCGAAATAAACAAAAAAAACCTTAAAATGTGCGTGAAACCGCGGGCACAGTTAGGTATATTATAAATTAACCTTTATTTGTAGTTGTGGAGAAAATCATTTACGCATACACCCTTCTTTCCTGTGGGAAACGGTCGGGTAACGTCGGACTCGACACCATGGGCGGACATGGGGTCCCTACCGACTAAAACCTGCACGGGGTTCCACATTTGGGGGACGCTCGCATTTACCGCAAACCCGTCGTGGCTTACCCTTCTCTGGGGCCTATTCTGAAACTCACCCTTGCCACCGACGCACCTGAACTCAACCACCAGATGGAATTGAAATAATCTTTCCACACGATACAAGTGTACACTACACGGGGAAGGCTGTGCAGAGTTACACCGTACGGCTGGACTAAGGCGGAATATATGCGTTGTATTTTGATAACATTGTACCATACGTATATCTATGAATACTGAGATTCTGCAGCAGGGCCTGGTTCTGAATAGTGTGTCCAGTTATTGTAATTATAACTTTTTATTAGAACACTAAAAGTTATCACAGATTGGGGCCCCAAAACTTTACTCGACCCACACGAAGATGACGTGACGAAGGTTTTATCCTGACGATAAAAACTGGTCCACCAAAGTCGTAGATCGGAAACTATCTGAAAGGAGGGTAGAGAAGCTTTTGCCCAGCAGTGGGACGTGTGGTGCTGATAACAATAATGAAAAACTTTATAGCATCGTAACATAAGTCGTTCCGTACATTTCATTAACTAAGTACATAGTACATTTTTGTATGAGACATGTGATTTATCTACTGTGATTTGCGTCATGCTCCCATATAAAAGTTTTTCGTAAAGATGTTCTTTTGGTTTGGACAAGGTGTTCTTTTTGATTTGGCATACTGTTACGTCTAAGTCACGGTTGGTCTACAGTCGGGAGCTCGGCGACTGCTGATCCGGAGCCCACTCTCACGAGCACCACTGTCTTTTCGAAGTCATGTGCGTAATGCCGCTAACTTAAAACGGTGAAGGAAAACATCTTGAGGAAACCGACGTGTACCTTGAATCTTTCGAGGTCATGTGTCATCCACCAAACCGCACTGTACCAACGTGGTGGATAATGGCCTTGATTCTCTCCTTCTGAGAGAAGGCTTCGAGTCCCAGCTGGGGGAACATTTAGTGGGGGGCTTTTGCTTATGCAGCCACACTGCGTTTTACATCAAGCAGTGAAACCGTAGAGTTGTATTTGGCCTCTTCATGTTCGAATAGCTGTGTGACGCTGTTATGAGCAGGCGTGTTGCTTACCATCGGGCACATGCCCTGTTCGTCCTAATAAAAATAAAGCAGTAATCGTCACTCACAAAGATAGAAGAATGTGTCTGAGGTATCGATCGCCATAGAGCATGGATATATTACTTGGTTGTCAAATAAATGTCGAAAATTAAATGAAGAGGTTGGATTACTTAATAATTTTAACCTATTAGATTTATTCAAACTTTTCCAATTTGTTCCAGGACACATTGTTCCCGTACGCCGAGACCAACGTCAAAGAGTATCTGGAGACGCAGTGGGAGTCCGACGATGTGAAGGAGGCCGTGGCGGCTCTGAGGAAACTCTCCGTTGAAGATGAGGAACAGAAGGTTGAAGGGTTCGTCGCTATCCCTGGAGAGGTAAGAGGGTGATTGGATAACATAGATCTATTCTATTTTTGAAGTTGAAACTTTTAGCGCGATAAGGAAAAATGAAAGAGAATATTTTTTTACGATTCGCTCACTGACCATCACTAAAAACTGACACTCTGCAGTTAGCTAGTCAGTATTATATATAGTAAACAAGAACTTCAGGTTAGTGCATACTTCTTGCGTTGAAGATATTGTCTATTCTGTTGTTGAATTTAGACTTCTTAGCACAATGATAGAAGTAGAGAAGACTCTTTGCGTGCGTGCGTAGATAAATATACACATACTTTCTTGTGAAGTGACGGGACACCAAAGAGTTTGCATATACTACATACGTATAGAGTTGGCAGAAACGCTTTACATCGAAAGCACGGGTAGCATGTTTCTTGCGTTGTCGCTCTTGTGGAAGTGTCATACTTTTGTCGCGGCACATCACTCTGTTGCCATAGAAAGTATGCACGTCATCTGCTTACGATTGACACAAAGAGCCGTGCGGAAAACTCTCTTGGTGTCTGATCGTAAGCAACACGCTTGCTCGTTATGTCAGTGCCACGTAGCTATTTGAACATGAATCAACTACGAATTACCGCCAAACGCTGCACTGCTGGTCGTCATCTATTTAAAAAAATGTGTTGCACGCACGCAAGAAGTTAGGTTATACTTCTTCTCTTTATTCATCGTTATTCGTGACGGTGTGCGCGCGCATCGCGACAAATACTCTCATCAGTTTTCCCTAATGCGCCAAAAGAAGTAGAAGTTAGAAGATCTAAACTCTTAAGTTTTACAAGTCATGTCAAACAGTTTTACATGTGCAAGAAGTACAATAGCAATGTGCTACATGTGCAAAAGACAATGCAATAATTGTGTGATACTTTTCGGTCTAGAATCTATGTTGAGTAATGTTTTCCAAATCTTTACATTATTTACGTTAAATGTACATGACATACTTAAATGTAATCATTTTAGAATGTTCGTCAAGTATGTTATGAGGTTATCATAAGTCAATGTTAGACAAAGTAATCTCTACACTTCCTTATTTCCATGAAACAAGTCCAAACAGTATTGTACCTACCTTGTTAATTATTTATGTATCTTATTAAGTGTAGAGTGCTTTAAATCGTTGCGAAGCAATTTGATGAAACTCCATCTATTTAAGAGTTGATATGATTTTATTTATACCTGTCCTGTGTAACACCTATGTGTTTTTTATAGCGTCACCTATTGAATACCATAATAAGCATTTACATACTTATTTCACAAACCTTTAGTTTAAGACGACATGTAGTACATATAATGTTTCTAGTCATCTTTGATGCGCGATGTAAAATCCACTAATCGTGTGGATACCGTATTTGCGTACTGTGCATTGTAGTAGTGGGAATCTTTGCCAAGTCCACTTGAGGAAATACCACACCTTTGTCTGATCTTCTACCGCCAAACAGTAATGTGCAAAGATTACTGTGATCCAGTTGATGATTTCAAAGAAATTGCAGGGCAAAGATATAATACAAGGCATGTCTTTTAAGTTTTGTCGTTTGAAGAATAAAAAGAGACGATCTTCTTAGCATTCCATGGATTCACCGTGCGGGTGCCGGGTCCATCGTGTGGCAGAGAGAGAAAACTCAATTAGATCCCGAGACTTGTGACTCGGGCGTAGGTTTAAGGTCCCGTTTCTGACGTACATCAACACTCACCTTCACTACTCGTTTTTCTCTCCCTGCCCAGCCAAATCTGATATGAGCCTACTAGTGCAGCTTTAGATACTCGTTCTAGTATAGAACTTACTGTACTTCTCGATAAGCCAAGGTCTTTCAGCAGGTTATAGAGAGATTTTGCTGGTATACCTCTCGCTCCCACTTCTACAGCGTATAAATTAACTACATAGCCGTTTTTAACCCCCGACCAAAAAAAGGGGTGTTATAAGTTTGACGTCGATGTCTGTCTGTCTGTGTATGTGTCTGTCTGTGGCACCGTAGAGCTCAAACGGATGGGCCGATTTCAATGCGGTTTTTTTTATTTAAAAGTTAATATCCGTGCGGATGTTCTTAGCTATGTTTGGTTAATATCGATTCAAGATGGCCGCCGTCACAAAATGGCGGACAAAATATTTCTTCACAACCTACCTCAATATGGGTATCAAATGATAGGGCTTGACTAGTAAAATACATTGCACTATGACAAATTTCAAATCCAAGATGGCCGCTTCCACAAAATGGCGAAATACATTTCTTTTTTCACAACTCCCTTAATATGGGTATCAAATGAAAGGCCTTGGCTAGTAGAATGTTGTACAGATAACAAATCTGAGGTAGTCGGGGGTTAATCAAAATGTTTAATTTTGTTCTTGTTTGTTAATTCGTTTAGGAGGTCGTAATACTTATTTTGTTTCATCGCGTGTGGACAACACAACACAACTACAAGGACTGTGCGTTTCGTAGCTCTAGAACATTTAAAAACTCAAAAAACCCGAATGCATAAAAAGTGAATCAAACTACGTACTTACATACTATAAAAACTGAAAAGAATAAAACAAGCACTTAGATTTCTGGAGGTCTAGAATTATATATTATGCTATTGAATTAAATTTCAGAAAATAAAATACATTCTAGTAAAATAACATATCAACTGAACAGTCGGGATCCATTGAACAATTAGATTGGCTGTAGGATAGTAATGGATCCCGACTGTTCAGTTGTATGTTCTTTTACTAGAATATATTTTATTTTCTGCAATATGGCGTCCGGTAGCCGCCTTATTGAATTTACACTAATTTCATGTCTTTAGTGTCACTCGCGAGACTAAGGGGAATCGATTGTCGTGTGAATCATAAAAATCGGCCCAGGCGTTTGGTCTGTATAGTGCTTCAAAGACTCATACATACATACATCTATAGACTTTTACATTTACATTTTATTTACATTTATGAATAAAGTACTTTGACTTTGACTTAGACTGGTAAACACATTACCACTCCTTTGCGTCGCGCAGTTGGGTAAAAAAACACAAACAGAACCTTATACATATTAATTTTTATTGTGTTTCAAAGTATTCATCACGTAGCTTAATACACTTTTCCATTCGCTCAAACCAGTTATTATACATTTACTCCACTCTAAAGTGGGGGTGTTCAAAATGGCTGACTTGAAAGCGTCAACTGCTTCTTCACCGGACTGGAACCTTTGACCACAAAGATTTTTCTTAACTTTAGGAAATGTAAGGAAATCGTTAGGGCTTAGGTCAGGACAATTTGGCAAAAAACAGCATAATGTGGCGAACGTTTCACACAAATACATAGCGTGCACACAATAACACTTCCATCATGAATGACAAAGACATCATAACAAATTGGCAGTAGATGGAAATGAGACAGCTATCTATACATGTTACATGTTTGTTTGAATACTTTTTTTTTTGTTAAAAATAGAAAGACATGAAGAGACTGGCGTGAAAGAGAAGGAGTGTTTTACCCGTTATCACTGCAATCAACATATCGCTGGTCGTGTCCCACTATTTCTCGTCATGTAAATCTGTCCCTTTTAACGAATGACAAATTGTTTACATCAGAAAATATTATTTTAATTGAAATAATTAAAGATTTTGTGTAATTGCGTATGAAAAGTGATGCCACGAAACTTTTTCTTGGTCTTGGAACTATTTGTGCACCTTGTACACACACAAAATGGCATTGTTAAGGCTCAAATCGAATTTCGTGGAATTATTAACACACATGCGCTCCATTTGTCGCTCACGTTGCGACTGATCTCAATCAGGAGACGTCACCTGATTTTACATCGCCATCGTTGAGGAGCGTGTGCCGCTACTTCCGTTTTTAAGAGTTCAATGATTTAATCCTAATACTTTCAACTGTTTTGAGATTCAAAATTTAAGCACATTTGATTCTAGAACAGTTCCCAATTCAAAATTGCCAGAAAATATGGAAACAACAAAACTTAAAAGGCATGCCTCATATGTAAAATAAGTATGTATTTAAAACAATATAACTATTATATCAACTATCTGGCCGCCATAGCACAAGCTTTGCTTTGGGTCAGATGTGTACACTCCGCGAGGTATAAGCTGAGCTTTGCATTAGTGTGAGTGATCACCAATCAGGCAGGAGCTTGAAATTTTGTCTGCGAGGTATAGGCTGAGCTTTGCATTAGTGTGAGTGATCACCAATCAGGCAGGAGCGCGGCGAGACAGAATGGCGCCGCGCCTAAGGCCGGTTGTCACACCTACACTATCCATGTACACTCACACAAATGCAAAGCTCAGCTTATGCCTCATGGAGTGTACAATTGTCCACACATATTTATAAAAGAGACAAATGCGTGACAAACAATAAAAAAACCATAGAAGTCAAGTCCATTCGGAATTTTACTCTTCTGTTCATTTCAAATCTTTGAACATTCCAGGATGCCGCTAAGGAAGAGCAGATCGAAGGGCTGGTGAAGAGTGTGAAGTGGCAGATGTTAGCTGATCGCAAAGCTGGAGCCCTAAAGAAGCTGCAAGGATTGATATGGAAGCAAGGATATGATAAAGGAGATATCAAGGGACAGTGAGTATAATAGAGATGACTAAAAATAATTTATAAGAAGTAATAAACCTTTTAGTTGGAAGCTTGTGTTAAATTGATCCATTCAGTGGACCAGGAGTGAACGAAACATAGTCACTGGCTGCACATGTCAGTATCAGTCAGCATGACACTAATTTATTATAGTTGAAATCAAATGCAATTAAAATTATAATCCTGATGATCGTGGTGAGGATGATTGTTTAGTGGGACAAACTCATTGTATTTAGACTACAGGCCTATGAACAAAATTTATGAGTCATATTAACCACCAGGAGACATGTATAGGATGATAGAAGCGTATAAATAATAAGATTCAGCACTATGGCGGCATTTGTAAGCTGCCCAACTGAGTGCATGTTGAAGTGGGGGGGTTGCAACCTTCGATCATTTCTCCTTTTCACTTGATGTTTGTAAGGCGGTGTGGAATAATGGATTAGAAGAGGTATCTGCCTTAACTATGTCACTTTGTCTAACACACCTTACTCGGGATATCCCTCCCTTATTTATCGTAAACTATATCACTTTCAGTGTCTATGACGACGTGGCCCCTGCACTATCTCAATGGAAATCCACCGAGGGACAGAAAGTGTATATTTACTCATCAGGCTCAGTCCAAGCCCAGAAACTCCTCTTCAGCAACTCAGTGGCAGGAGACTTGTTGCCACATATCGAAGGCCACTTCGACACCGCTGTCGGCCCCAAACAGGACACCTCCAGCTACGCCGCCATTGTCGAGAAGATAGGCTGCAAAGCTGACGAGATACTTTTCCTTACTGACATTGTCAAAGGTATTTTTTTACATAAAACTCATGCCATTTGGAAAATGTGATTAATTGTGTGGATAAATAATTATTATCTGGATAAATTTTTAAGAAAATGTATTATTCAAAACTTAGCTCAGATAATTTTGCTACATAGTAATTTTACATTTCTTCTTTTGTTAGGATACTGACTGCCTATTATAATAACTGGATTTATTTGTTACAAATCAGTTATTTCAGTGGATATAATGTAACACATCATATGATTTTGTAACTGTTGCAAGTCTTTGATGTCTCATTTCATTATTTCATGTATTCCTATTTTTTACGCTCTAGTTTGAGCTTGTGTGACAAGATTGTGGCTTGAACTCTGTTCTGTGATAAGATCACGGAATCACAAGACGTTAGTTTAAAAAGTGACTCTTTCAACAATTTCAAGTGATTATTAATATCTATAACGTTTTAAATAAATACATAAATACACAGGTAACTCACGTTTAATGTAGTCAGTCCAGTCCGACTCAAGTTTCGATCGCGTCCGGCGATCTTTTTCAAGGAGAGTGCGTGCGCGTGTTTGCAGCTTGTTTAGCACTTCGCGATCGAAACTTGAGTCGGACTGGACTGACTACATTAAAAGTGAGTTACTCGTGTATTATTTAAAACCAGATGTCCGCCCCGGAGTCGCCCGTGGTACATTATATAGCACTCATCAGGATCCCGTACATATACAACCGTGAAAGAATGACTGAAATCGATTCAGTAATTCCTGAGAATATCGCTTTCAAACAAAACACCTCTTCAGCTACCTGCTACGCCACCTGTCGGAAATTGGTCGTACCAACTCAGATTTAGAAACAAATTTGATTAGCAAAGATTCATATTCAAGAGGTATGTAATCTGTGATATTCAATGACGCAATCTTAGACACATGCGTCATGTGTCATGTCAAAGCACGAAACGTACGAAAACTCTCAAAAAGGAATATTTTTTCCTGATTTTGTTACATTCTTGATTCATGCTCCGCTTCTATTAATAGTAGCGTTATGTTCTATAGCCTTCCTCGATAAATGGACTATCCAATAGAAAAATAATCTTTCAATTCAGACCAGAACTTCCCGAAATCCTAGCGTTCAAACAAACAAACAAACCCTTCAGCTTTATAATATTAGTATAGATGTGTAATAACCACGTTAGTTTTCATCTATAATGTATTCAAGATTTTCTTTCACCTTTAAGTCATTATGTTCTCTCACAAACTGATGTATGATTTCAGAAGCAGATGCGGCCCGTGCGTCTGGTGTCTACGCCGCGTTGGTGAACCGCGAGGGTAACGCCCCGCTCCCCGCAGACGCCACCGCATCCTACCCTGTGCTGCAAAGCTTCGACCAGCTAACCGTCTCCAACAAACGCAAGCCGGAGCCCCAGGTGCCGTGAGACCACTATATCCCCCGTCACGCTTCATGCATGTACTGTAGTTGTGTAGCTAGTTTGGTTTTGGTGAGTATTGTTGATGGTGTTGGTTCTTTGTTTATGGTGAAAATGGTAACGGATGCACATCAGACTAAACGTGATTGATGATACTATGAATAGTTTTTTTTGTAAATTTATGTTCATAATGTCTCTCGTATAAGTGTTTTTTTATTTAAATTCGCATTTTTTTTTATTAAAAGTAGCCATTTGGATTTTTATGGGTTATTGGGTTACATGTGTCTTGGATTAAAAGAAGAAAAGGAAAATAGAGGAGAGTAGGGGAACCTTTCTAGCCTTATTAAAATTCTCCTATAAGTGTTTTTTTAATGACATTAGCCGTTTAGATTCTTTTTTACATATTTTATGTGTTGGATTAGAAGAAGAAAAGGAAAATAGGGAATAGAGTAGGAAAATTTTTAACCATATTCTAACACACTTTCTTTCTTCCTTTTAGTTTTAAAATAATTCTAGTTGTTTTAATCTTGTTTCTTTTGAAATGTGATAAATTGTTGGGGCTGCTACACATTCATTATCTCTTACATAGACCAAATGAAATGTAATCAAATTGGTTTAGTTGATGTGTGTGGTGTGACAGAATAAACATTATTTATGCAAAATTGTGGCACATCCATCTCATGGTTTAAGGTGCAGTAGTACTAAATAGGCATTGAATTTAACTGTGTCAGAAATGTGTATAAAAAAAATACTTATGTTTCAACACATTGGGTAGTTTAGTTTGAGGTACATAGGAGTACATAGGTTTGATGTCGCCAAAATACCAGGATAGGTTCTATAGTTACGATTGATAATAAAGTAACCATTAAATAAATGAATTTGCATTTTATATACATTTTGGTACTTATCATTGTTCCTTTAGCACTTACAATGCGTTCTTTTTACCCACTGCTTTGTGTACCGCTATTTTAATTATCTGTACAGTACCTAACATATTTGAGAAAATGTGACTATTTGGTAAGGCACAATTATGTCATAATACAACATTAATAAAAACATGTCAATCAGGTGCTTGTTTGATATGTGTACCATCTATGTATATCATTTACCAGCCATTATTAAAGCTGACTTTTTGTGTGCTACTTGTATATTATTATTATTATTCCTCCACTGTTATTTTACTATCCTTTGTAAATGTGGTTGTTTAATATAAATCGCTTTTACCTAATACCTAAAGCAAATGTGTTTGAGGCCATCATGTGCTCTGTTTGCATTTACAAATAAATCTATAGAGTAAGTGTTCCATAATTATGTACATAATATAGTTAAATAAAATATGCTCAAGTTTATATAGTTTTTTGTTTTACTCCCAATCTATACTTAATTTGATATTTTTGGTTAGCCACCACGTTTTAACTTTAGTTGCATGACTGTGTTTAATGCAATAATAAATAAATTTGAACTATAATCTAATAGTAACAGTAATTACATCTTAAAGATAAAATAAATAATAAGTTGCAGTAAAGTGTAAACATCACTGTGTACCGGTTTGAAGGGCAATATTTCCAAAGAAATTACAGGGTTTAGAGATATAACATAACATCTTATATCTCTGGGTGACGAGCACAGAGCAGTGCTAGGTAATGATTTGGACTTTTCAGGTTCCAATAGCTGTGTGTCACTGTACTGTTATGTGGTAGGCATGTTCCTTATCATCAGGCACATACCCTGCTCATCTCGTCACTCTTTATTACTAAAAACCTTTTTTTTAAGGTTTCAAGTAGTTTTCAACATGTACATACATATTTCCAAATCTAAGTAAAAGAAATTAGTGACACATTGCATACGTATCTATAATGTAATGTTCTTATGATTTCAGGAAGAAGAAGTTCCCGCCAAAGTACCCAAGACTGATATTGAAGCTGATGTGAAGACTGTTATTGAGACGGAAGTACCAGAAGCTGCCTCAGAAGCTATTCCAGAGGAGGTAACTTCCACTGAGGCAGTTCCAGTTTCCGAGAATGTAACAGCAGAGACTATTGTTTCCGAACCTGAGAAAATGGAAGTTGAAGAAGAAATTCCTACTTCTGAAGAACCTAGTAGTACTGAGCAACCCGAAGAAGTAACTAAGGAAAGCGAAACTACTGTTCAAATCGATACCATCACTGATGAGGTTATTGCTTCCAAAGAAGCTACTAATGAGGCTGCTTCCAATGTAGAATCTGTTATTGTTGAGGAGAGTGTTGAAAAGACTGATACGATTGAGACTGAAAAGATGGAAACCGAATCTACTGTAAATGTAGAGCCAGTTGAGACTGTTGTTGAGCCAGTTGAGACTGTTGTTGAGCCAAAGGAACAGATGCAGGAGGACGTAAAAGAAAATGGGACAGTTGCTGAAGAAACTTCACCCGCTGTTGTTATTGAAGAGGTTACAAATGACCAAGAAATTGTCAATGAAGGCGTAGAATTAGTGGAAGTAGTACCGGTTGTCGAAGAGCCTCCTGCTGTTGAAATGGAGGACCTTAACAATGTTGCAGATGTGCTGGATAAGGAATGTGATGAAATTTTGCTAAAGGTACAGGATGTTACTAATTTAGACAGCATCCCAGTAAAACCTTTACTGAACTCTATTGCTGAAGAAGATATTGGGGCTGAAAATGGCGAAAATACCAATGACATTGTTGATAGTATTTTGGAGTCTGAAATGGAGCTTGGTGAGAAGGCGTGTGAGGATATTGATGTTAATGTAGTACAAGAAATGACAGATACAAAAACAGATTCTTCAGAGGTAATCTCTGATGCCAAAATGGAAGAAAACATTAAAGCCGAAGAGACCACAATGGAGGTACCTGTAGAAGAAAATGCTGTTAAAACTGCAGTTGCTGATAAGCTAGAGGCATCATCAGCATCAGAGGCTATTTGTCCCGAAACTATAACCGAAGTAGTCAAAGAAGTTACAAATGGATCTGCAACAGAAATAACAAATGGGGAAAAGGAAGAATGTTCTGTTGATGTTGTAGCTGAAACTCCATCAGTGAAAGAAGTAGAAATGAATGTAATTAAAGAAGTTACCTCAGAAGTTACAGATGTCCCCGAGGAAACCCTTGTAACTTCAGAAAAAAATACAGAATCTGAGGTAGCTATTGAAAATCAAACTGAAACAAAAGAAAGTGACATGGAAGTAGCGGATAGTGCCAAACCTGTGGAGGACCAAAAAGAATCTGAACAGAATACTGTTGTAGAAAATGAATCGAAAGCGCAACCACCTACTGAAGAACAATTAGACAATAAAATGGAAGCAGAAGATATTGCTGAGACAGAACAAAAAGAAACCGATTTAAAAGACAGTACAACTCAAATAGACAATGAGAAAAAATCTGTAGAAGTTGCACAGAACAAAATGGAATCTGAAGACAGTTTGCCACAAGAGAGCGAAGCGATAGAAAGTAATGTTGAATCAATGTCAGTCACCCCTGAAAATAAAGTAGATGAAAGTGAGAAAGAAACTCCGGCACCTGCAGTACCTGAAGTAGAAACAGTAAAGGAGAATGAAACAAAAGATGTAGCGATGGAAACTGAGGCTACAGAGAAGGTGAATGGAAACATGAATGGTGAACCAGAAGTCAATCAAAATGGAGATACTAGCAAAGAGGAAGAATTGTGTGCGCGACTTTCCGTAGAAAATGGGGAAAATGGTAAAGAAATGAATGGTGCCAACGGGAATGGTGATGCCTCTGAGATAGAAAAGGAGCAAGATGAAAAGAAAGACGCAGAAATACCCGATATTAAAGTAAAATCTGTGGCTTCCGACGAACCTCGCACTGATCCCATAGAGCAACCTGTAGAAGCATAAGGTCATTTGGTGAGTTAATTTTTTTTATATGTATTTACTAACATTATTAAGAGTAACTTCTATCTTATAAATACTTCATCTTTTGTTTCTTGGATGAGAAGAAATTAAATTTTTTAAAATAGAAAATAATTAGTAAAGTTATTTACATAGTACAGATATACATTCTAAAATGTATAGTTATAATTACTTTGACGACGAAGATTCTGATGTGGGTGCTTAGAATCTTTTATACATTTATGAAAAATAAAATATACAAAATGGTATCAAACAGAGACGATTTTCTTAGCATTCCATGGATTCACCGTGCGGGTGCCGGGTCCATCGTGTGGCAGAGAGAAAACCCGAGTAGACCCCGAGACTTGTGACTCAGGGCGTAGGTTTAAGGGCCCCTTTCTGACGTACATCAACACTCACCTTCACTACTCGTTTTTCTCTCCTGCCCAGCCAAATCTGATATGAGCCTACTAGTGCAGCTTTAGATACTCGTTCTAGTATAGAACTTACTGCATTCCTGGATAAGCCAAGGTCTTTGAGCAGGTTATAGAGAGATTTTGCTGGTATACCTCTCACTCCCACTTCTACAGCGTATAAACTAACTACATAGCCGTTTTTTGTTAATTCGTTTAGGAGGTCGTAATACTTATTTTGTTTCATCGCGTGGTCTTTAGGTATATTAGTTTCCCACGGTACTGTAAGCTCTACAAGGACTATGCGTTTCGTAGCTCTAGAAAAAAGGAAAATGTCCGAAATGGTCTGGATGACGTAACACCCACATCCTCTGGGATCTTATAGTGCCTTTCATACGTGTCCATTAAAATAGTCCAATCAGGTGGTGTACCCAGGATTGAGTAAGGCTTGTGCCTGGAGTTTGGAGTCGAGCCTTCTTTTACAAAGTTAATTTGTCTTTTGTTTGTCATCAATCCCTTTTGGGCTCTAGCTACTGAAAGGCTCATGGCTTCACGTATGATTTCAAGTACTCTGTCATGGCGCCGCGAGTAATGACCCCCATTAAGGAGCACCTTGCATCCCACCAATATGTTCCTTGCTGTACATATCGCCTCTCCACAAGTATAGCAACATTTTTCAGAGGCTTTTCCCCACCTTACCAAGTTACTCAGGGAGGCATTTGGAATGCATTTAGATAAAATTTTAATAAGGCAGGAGACCAGTCATAGATCAAGGTGCGCCACTTTAGAGCTAATGGGATACAGAACTCACCTATGGTTAACCAATGTATCTAGATGTACAAGAATATACGAAAGGCTGGGAGAGATTAAATTTTAGAAGTATTTTTTTTATTTGTGCAATTTGTATCCCTAAGCAGCTTCTTACACAGGTCTTATGTAGCTCAAGTGACTTGAGGACCATCCATAAATTACGTCACACGTCAAGGGGACGGAGGAGTCGATGAAGTGTCACATGTGGCAAGGGGGAGATATCAAATTTTGTGACGTCACATTTTACATTTTTAAAATGTTGTATTTCGTATCTAAGTATTACAACACTAAATTTGAACAAAAATTGCAGAATATGTGATGTCATACTAGGTTGGGGAGGTCTCAAAATGTGACAAACTGTGACAAGGACGGGGAGGGGTATAAAAATTATGAAATTCGTGTGACGTAATTTATGGATGGCCCCTTGTGAAAATTCTAAGATGTCAAGGCAAACAATTTTTATTTCAAAGTGCATTTGACAGCTTAGCATACGCTTTTCTATACGCATACAAATTTTCGCTGTTTTCAGAAGAGACCAATTCAATTGTTACGTAACGTTTAGAGAGGAGGAGGGGGGGTACAGAAAAACGTTACGGAGCGTTACAGTGGGGGAAGGGGGAGGCATTAAAAAGTCTTCAAAAATTGCGTTACGTAATACTTGAAAGCTCCCATATGCTTACGTAAACACTGGTACCCATTCCCCCGAAAATGCTTTCCGTATTCAACTCTAGATAACGTGTCGGTTGCCATCTGTGTAAAAAAAAAAAAACTATTGCTGACGTAATCACAATATAGACCCCCCCCCAACCACCATGATAGCTACACAGCAATGTGCCCCATCAGTCAATGTTCAAATAAATTGTTCGCTTTTTAAGTGACTAACGAAGATGCCGTTATACCTACCATATGGCACGTTTAGAAATGAAGTGGCTTAACTAAAAAAATACAAAATAGTTTTTAGACATTGAATGGTTGCAACAGATGGTAGAACGGAGATGCAATTTCTAATTTCATAAAGAACATACTCCAGTAAAGAACAACATACATAACTAAGATGAGATGTGAAGTGCTTAAAACCTGAAAATAAAGTGAAGTGTTGTAAACGAACAGTAAAAAAGTGGCCAACTATTCAATTGCATTTTTGTGTTTAGCAATAAACAAGAATTTTTGATTAAGCCACTTCAATTTATACTAAAGGTGCAATATGTTTTCACAGCACCTCGCAGTTTCACCCGCGTGGTTCCTGTCCTTTTATTTTACTGGGATAAAAAGTAGCCTATGTGTTATTACATCTGTTATATATTTCAACCCGATCCGTTCAGACGTTCCGACGTGAATCAGGAACAAACATTCAAACTTCCGCATTTATATTAGTAGGATAGAATGTTTTCGCTTTTCGCCAAGCGGTCACCTGTGAGACATTAGATGCTGTATTTGACACGAATGTTTTCAGTACGGAAGAGGCGCAGGCGTCGGGCGTCGCATCGTGGTCGGTTCACATCAGATGATTGAAAAGACTGAGGTTGCTTCCACGCTACGTTTGACATCACCAAGTTATACGACGCGTATTGGTTACTCGTGTACACGGCGACACTTGTACACTGCCGATGCGAAGCTATATTTTACTTAAAAACGTTTGTAAGACCACTAAACTAACTTAGTTTACTTGCTATTTTGTTGAGCCCAATTTGCTGAAATCGACGATCTGACTTTATTTTTGTGTACAGTGTTTTAGTTTTTATTTATGCTAATTAATGCGAGTGCCATCATTACAGGGGTGTCTACGACAATCTTTTTACAAAAGTGATTGTAAAATTGTAAATGTCGTGTAAAATCTAACGACGGTAGATTGTATTCTAGCTTACTGTAGTTTTATTATCTCACGTTTTATTATAAACTGACGGAATTTGCAATTTTACGATAATATTATGTAAAATAGTTGGAGATTGTACCAGACACCATTGCATTGGTATAATTTGACTACAGCAACCAATTGATTGGATTAATTAGTAAGAAAGTTATATCTGAATTGTTTTTCTCAATGGATTAGTTGAATGGACTCAACTAAATATTAAAACTTATTGTAGATAAACATAAGTATGTCAATCAATATCTGACGCAACTATATTGACACGTTACCTTACTCGAAAGACTCGTCAATTAACTTGAGCTAAAAAACTATGCGAAAGACTTGTGCCATCGATTTTTTTTTATTTCATACGCCAGCGTATTACGGTCAGATATTGGTGGATAGAGTAATTTTAATATTTGATAAGTGACTTGCGGGATGCGAGTACACATAGTTTATAAGACATCATTTATATAATTAGACATTCCTGTAAGTATTAAATAACAGTTAAAAAGTATTTCATGGTTTTCATCGAGATACTATAATTTTAGTGATGCCATTTTATGTGCTATGGCTGAGAATCCATATATCTAGGTGATATTGTTGAATAACAGTCATTTTCTGATGTGACCGAGACTTGAATATATCTGTAGAAGCTTATATAGTTAAATATATTAATTGTAAAATTTTCAAACATCTGAAACTATATGTCTAATATAACTGTCTTACTTTGTTGGTAGTAAGTCTGCCTGTGGAGCGGCATGTGGGTTTGATACCCACCCATAACGTTGCTGGAATGGTGGAGTGTTTTCCATTTGTACGTGTCTTCTATATAGATACGTCAATGCTTGTGTCTTGTTATTACTGTAACTGTGTAAAAAGAACATGTGTGGATAATATCAGATATAAAGCAGTTGTTTTTGTGCTGTCTTAACAAAACCTATGTAAGATTTTCATCTCTCGTTAAGGATCATCAAAATTTCACATTTATTGCAAATTCTTAAATTAAATAAAATTGTCCTAAAGGTTATTAGTTGGTTAAATAAAATTGAAGATATTTTTTTAATTAGCCTACAAGGTTTTGTCTGTATTACCATTTTGTTAGAGAACCTTTCATTCTATAAAATGATTGCCTTGAAATGGTTTTTTAGATCCCCAGTTTGTTTGATTATTTGTAGTGATGTGAACTCACCAAAACCCATCAACAAACTTTTGATGCATTGTCACTAACATTACATCTCTAAATGTCTTTTATCCCATTTTTGGAAAGTACTGTTGCGAGTATCACTGTGGATTCTCAGTCCTATCACTTTGTCTGTCTGTATACGTACGCAATTTTAACTATAAACGCAACAAGCGTGCCGTTTTGTCGGCGATGTACACGTGTTTCCGTTCCTTCGTATTTGACTTAGGCTAGTTTATTAGTAAGTATTAACTGTATTGTGATTTATAATTATCGTATTCCCTATGTATTATTCGATTTCATTGATCTTACTGCCAAAACTCTGCGCCGCATCTGAAGTTGGTTCTGGGACCGATGGTGTTGTGATATTTGGATGAAAAGACTGAGTGACTGTTTTTCAGGGCTGTGTGGTGTATTTATTCGTTAGGAAGGGGGGTTGCGTGTGCACAAAGCATTGCATTTATAATTATTTGTTTAATATTTTTTTCGCTATAATATTTTTTTATATTGATTGTAATTTGACTTGTTGCCAAATGAGGTGCTTGATATTTTGAATAGTGCTGGTAGTTTAAAGATTGTGCATTCGATATTCAAAGTATCGTATCGTATGTCGTGTTTGGGAGCGTTCTGACAGACAGATCAATTTTGTATTCTTTATAACTAAAGGCAAAATAGCTAGAAACCGCGGCCACCACTCATGACCGTTGATGGTTGTGTTTATTGATCATTTAGTTCAACTATTTCACCACAGGACTTTAGTGGTGGCCCGGAATCTACACTGGAATTCTTCAAATTATCAAAATCAATTTGCATTTTCTCAGCACACTATAGACTTTTAAAATCTGTCAGAAAGCTTCGTAACATGGCTCTGGTGAATTAATTTCGGTGTCGTGAACAATGGTATATCTCCATATTATTTGGGTAAATCAATTGAAATCTAGTCTTAATATTTCTGAATCTCGAATTCCTATATCGACTGAATTTAATGTATTGATATTTTTTATTTTAAGTACTTTGGTTCCTGTATTATAGTTGTAAGCGAACGACGAACAATATGGGGAGATGTGAGTGCGTTCTCTGAAACCAACTTCGTGTAGCGTTTGAGCCTCTTTAGACTGATTTTTCTACTGGTTGTCCCTAAATTCCTATGTTACGATGAAACAGGATGACCTCATAAATAAGAATGTAATTTTCCGGCGCAATTTCTTAAATATGCTTATATAAATCAAGATAAAAGTTCTTTTCATTCTGTTGATTGTATTATAGTGAACAATTCGGCGCCGAATGATTTTAATTTTAACTGTCACTACTAATGACGTTAAAATATAATGGATGTAGAACTATAATAATGGCGTTTTATTTACTACTATCCTAGATAATGTAAATTTTCTACTTAATTCAACAGTTTACTCTAATTAGGTAGGCATTACTAGGACTGTTGATGAGAGATGGTAAGCTTTTTTTTTCATGTCGAGGTACGATACTATACTTAATTATCCTGAATTGGGATTATAAGTATTTAAGGTCCTAGTTCATTATAGAGGATTCCGCATCTCCGACCAACTGACTCTGCTCCTTTCTATCTGAGCTCTGCTCAAATCTATGGTTAATAATTTCTGTAGATTATACTATATCAATATATTTGTATAGACATCAAAACCGTAACGTCGCCACACTACTTAGCTCGCACCATATCCACGCGACTGAAGACTGCGAATCCATCGCTCGACGACCAAGGCTAGTTGTATCTGTCACTAATTTCGACCTCACCGGTCTGAGTTGGACTCTGGTGGGCTCCAGCCAGAAGCTCTAGCGGTCGCCCTGAACTTTACTCCGCCACACTCGGCCTTCGTTTCGCTACGAAGGTCGGCGGTTCCTTCGCTCGCCACCTCCCCCTTCGCTCATCTTGGCTTCATGCGGCAAAGCAACGTTCAAGACCTCCTTGAGCTTCTGGCTCCCGCATTTTTATAAACACTCTAGGGGTAGGGGCTACAAGACTAGGTGGAGTTGGGGTGCTCTGTGCCGGTTTTGTGAACAATTTCGACCTTACCCGTCTGAGTTAGTCTCTGGGTATGCGTAATTTATTAAGTATTGAAGGAGGAAAATGATGTGAGTACTATATTTCGTTCACAAAATTATTTATATGATTTATACACATAATTTCTTGTACCTATTAATCATTTCTAAAAAAAGACTGGCTTAAAATAGACATCTCTACAAATATAACATCATGAAAACGTTTCGTTTCACGAATATAGACATCGGAGAATGTTCAAACTAATGCTAAGTATATTTCCTGATATCGCGTTCCATTTCACGCATTCGCATGTTTTTCGTACTAATTTACAGAAACGTTAAAATATTAATCTAAAATATTTTCGCGTGACTCCGGCAGCTAAAATCGTATTGGGAGGGTCAAGACAAATTTCTTTGACCATTCCACAGTAGCAGAATCCTCAGATTCAGGCTGCTCGATTCAAGACCCTACCCGTGTAGGTTCGAACGACACTGGCAAGCGAGCCTCTTTTTCGAGGACTTCCTGAGTGGACACAGTTGTAGAAATAAGATAGTGCACACAACATACCATTTGTGCCGACATGTGTTCCATTTTCGACTAATTAAATTTGAATCGTAGTAAGCTTTGTGTTTCAGCTCATAACATTCGTTCTCCGTGATCCTGTAATATCTCCTCGTCCACTGTTGAACAAGATCTCCGAATCAGAAAATACGAATAATAGATTTTCTAAATATTTCTAAAAGTTGATTATAGTACTAATCGAGAGACGAGACTAGCAGGACTTGTGCCTGATAGCAAGCAACATACCTGCCTACCCATAATAACAGTGACACGCAGCTATGGGAACACGGAGTCCAAATCATTACCTAGCAGCCTAGCACTGCACTGAGCTAGTCGTCCAGAGATATAAGCTGTTATTTTTGCGTTTATTTCCTTTGACACTACCGCTTGACACTACTGCTAGAGTGATGGAAAATTTTACTTTCCCGTGGCACTGGTAGTTGTCTATGTCCTGTGATTTCACTGATGTATGGAACACTTGGAACATTTTTTTTACATATTTCTTGGAATAGGAGAAGAAAAGGAAAATAGGGGGGGTGTTGTGCACATTTAATTCTTGTACTAGTCAGTCCGATTTCGCCTGTTGAGCCGATCACTACCGGTTGGGATTCGGATAGTAATCGAGTCGACATCGTCTTTTGCATAAGCCGCTTTCTCCCGGCGCAGAGCCTCCACCACGGCCGCGTTTCTATCCTTGATGGCCATCTGTAAGTTGAACTCTCGGATGGTCTTCGGTGATACAGCTAACGCTCGCCGTACGAACCGACCGCTGGCATCTATAGGTTTAAATGGATTAGATTAAAATTGCACAATCTACATTATCACTAATGTAGCTTCTATAGGTACCTACCACAAAATTCACTTAGTTTCGAGCTTTCGAGCTAGACGATGTAAGTACCTACTTACCTAGTGTAAAACATAGGGACACTAAAGTTCCTACTATCTTTTGCTCACTCTCGGGACTCTCCCATACATTTGATAGCGTTTACGTGACGCGTAGTCGTGAGTATTTGGACTTAGTTTATCTACATACATGGACGTATATACATCCATGCCTACATACTGTAAAACCAGCGCTCTATTTCAATGCAAGAGTAGGTACCATAACAGTAGGTAAGGTTTATGTTCCATTTTTTAACTTATACCGCTCAGCATCGCTCAAAATAGCGATGATGATCAGAAAAGACCAGTGTAAATACTGACCTAGTAGCAACGAGGAGTTTAAGAGTATCTAGGTCATCTATTTGGGCAGGTTCTTTTGGACTTATTCAGTGTAAATTCGGTACAAGTCAAGCGGTCTCCGCTGCGAAAGCGGAGGTTACGACGCTGCCAACTTATTTTGAAAACGATCAAATGATAGAACTAACAAATTTCCGATAGATGATCTGGTCTGATCGAAAGTGGCTCTTTCAGTTTGTAGACAGATAAGTTGGTGGTGTAGTACGAACAAAGGCACAGTTCGCGGCATTGCGGTCGGGGAACGGAACGCGACAGACGACCAAGGCCGCTATTCTCGAAGCGACCGATATCGAACAAATGCGGTGGTTAGTCACGCACGTTGCGTGTACCAGCGCAAAGCAGTATACCTAATGGCAGCAGAACGAGTATCTTCAGATACTGAGGGTCTTATTCACAAACACCTCAAAAACATGAGAGTACAGGACTAAATCGCGATATAAATGCCTCCAGACGTTTCCTTTGCTACGGCTGTGGTCATGAGAACACTCCTGTTACGAATTTTGAGTTTAAATTGCGAAAGTTTAGAAATCCAATCACAAAATTAAGTTCATAAGTCAACGTTTTTGTACAAATGTGTCGTTCCTGCCAGTACATTTAGTAGTGGTAGGACTCTTGGCAGAGTCCGCCTGGGAAGGTACCACGCCTTCTACCGCCAAGCAGTAGTGTATTAACATTACTGTGTTCCGGTTTGAAGGGTAATATTTCCAGAGAAATTACAGGGCTTAGAGACATCTTAGATCTTTGGGTGACGAGCGCAGTGCAGTGCTAGGTAATGATTTGGACTCTTCATGTTCTAATAGCTGCATGTCACTGTAGTTTTATGTGGCAGGCATGTTCCACCATCAGGCATCGTATAGTCACTCTTTATTTTATACATATATGCATATATATATATAAATATATGCAAAGAAACTTGAACGCCGCCTGTGGGCGTTGGAACTCTTAAGCGGGTGGCGATCACTAGAACGCAGAACTCTGACCGTTCAGTGTGTGCGCGGACTCTAAAGTTTCCAAAGAAAAATTGATCGCATATTGATCTACAATATGCATTGACGTTATAAAAGAGTCTTGAAAAGGCTACTTCTATAAGTGATATGCCAAAAATGCCTATAAACTGCCTACCGAGACACTCTACTTACTATATAGTAGTGTGACGTCATATTTTAAATTACTTAATTCATAGATAAAGCGCCCATTTCCTGAATAAAAGTCTTACAAGTAGGTCGTAGGTTGAAATCGCGTCTGCAGCTCTGAACATTTTACCAACTACTGGTGTAAGAGTCTGACATCATCGCTTGCTTCAATGATGGACAATAACGCGAAGAAACCGAGAAGATTTAAGACAAACTTCGAGGGCATATGACATCAACCAAACCCGCATCCGGGTAACGCGTTATGTTAGACCGCATTGTCGTTTAACATCAGGCGAGATGGCGGTCAAGTGTAAACCTATAAAAGAAAAAAAAAAAATTATAACCTCGACTTTGTCCTTGTGAATGAAGGTCTCCCTGTCCCTGTTGTGGGACTTTCACTTGCAAATCGAAAAATAGGTTCTTTTTGCTCGTAACTTAACTTACAAACATATTTAAACTCTACGTATGTGTGTATATTTAGTAACTTTAGATTAGCAGGGGCATACGCGAGGTAGTCCTGCGGTCTATGTAAATTCTAAAAGCAGTAATAAGTAGAGATCTCTCTTTCTCCCACTGCCGATAGATGGCGCCGTCTCGTTCAAATAAAGAAAATCTTACAAATGTACGCATCCAAAAATACTACGCCAACTCTAAAGCATAGATTAAGTAGAGGGCTCTAAAGTGAAACATAGGTTTACAGGAAAAGCATATTAAAAATCTCAGTAGTCGCTATATTTTTACACTTTCTGCACAATATTTTTACTAAGTATCTAAATGAACTACCATTTTTTTTCTGGGCTTTTCTGTAATCCTATGTATGACTTTAGAGCTGGCGTAGTATTCCTTAGAAATCGAATATAATCGAAATAGTAAACGCAATCCCAATCGAATAGGTAGAAACACCGAGTTGGCCTCAGCGCTCGCCGGACGCTGACGTCACGGATTCTTGCGCTGCGCGTGCGCAAGTGCCGGAGCTGCGCGTGATTCACCGACGATGTGTCACCAGCGCCGCCGACACCGCGCTGTTTACGATCTACTAGCGGCGGATAATAACTTCTCAGAACATTGTGTTTGGCTTGCGTCTTATCATGCAGGTTACTGGTTACTGACAATAGTCCAAACAGCGGCCCGATTCACGTGCCCATCACGATATATGCATAAGCTAAATGTTCCCACTTGCTGGGAACTGGGATTCGGGACCTTCTCTCGCAAGGAGAGAGTCAGACAGAGTGCGGGTTTGTGGATGACACAAATGACCTCGAAAAATTCTAAGTAGGTACCTATGACATGTACTTAGAATCTCACCATGTTTTCCTTCACCGTTTTAAGTTGGCGGCATTACGATAGGGTGTCTTATTCTTAACCGACTTCAAAAAAGGTGGAGGTTCTTAATTCGTTTGTATTATTTGTGTGTAGGTATGTTAGGACATAACTCCGCCAATTGTGAATCGATTTTGATGGTTCTTTTCTTGGTGGCCATAGGTAGATCAAAGGTGGTCCTTTATTGATTTTATCGAAATCGGTTAAAGATGTGGGGGTATTTTGAAATAACTACAAAAAAACTAAAAATGTTTCACCTTTAGAAATCTGGACGACGGCGACGGCGACGCGACGTTATCGTAGAATAAATAGTAAATACCTTAACTATATTAACAAAAATAAGAAATTTGGTCTGTGAGTCTATGAGTGTCTGTTAAATTAAACAGAAGTCGGTTTTTGTTTTAAATTAAATGAATTAAATGATGTACTGGTATGATTCTTTACAAAGTCCACTTGGGGGAAGTACCGCGCGTTTGCCAGTTATTACAGTGATTGTTTATTTCATCTTTTATACAGAGATTAACTATTCTGTTATACACAACAGAAATGTGCATGTTACGCTAGTTAGTGGGTGTCACTTGACTAGACAAAATCCGAAATGAGTACGTCAGAGGTAGTTTCAAAGTTGCTCCCATTGTCGATAAAGTCAAAGAGAAGCGTTTACGATGGTATGGTCACGTGTAAAGACGCACAGACGATCACATGGTGAAGCTTGCCCTGGCACTGCCTATGACGACACGATCACTTGGAAGACCATCTTCCACTTAGCTGACGACGGTTCAAAAAGACCTCAAAAAAACTCAAATCGACACGGTCGCAGCACAAGATCGTGCTCAGTGGAGAAGAAGGACTAGGAAGGCCGACCCCAAGTAAATGGGATAAGGTCTAGAGGGAAGAAGAAGAAGAAGGTGACGTAGCAAAGCACAAAATTTGGATTTGCTTGTTAAAACGGCTATATCGTACATTAGTCGTATATTTGGTTTATTGCAATTTCATAAATAATAGTATTGGTGGTGGACAATCCACACACAATACCATTTGACCCCAAACTAAGCAAAACTTGTAATATGGCGGCCAGATAGCTGATATAATACTTATATAGTTGTAAATACATACTTATTATACATAACATAAATAGTTTATTTCATGACCAAATAATGTACATCAATACATAAATAAATTATCATATATGCATGCTAATCTCGATAATGAATTAATGTTACTGGATCCCAAAATTGATTTAAACATAAAATGAATACGGTCGCTTTAGAAAAAGTACGAATTTTAACATCGCCTTTAACATAGCATTAACGCTACGAAACGTTTCGAAAATACTAGACGTCTACTCTCTTTCTACGAAAAACGTAGTTTCGAAATAAGCTCGCGACTTTTCTACTCCGGTTCTACTTATCCGTCGTTTCCTCGTCGTCGTTGATGTTTAAGTGTTCTAAGCCTACTCTAATTATTAGAACCCATATCTCAAAATTGGCCGTCTAAGCAAGTTAGCGGGTAAGAATGTGTTCTTAGTACGTACTAACTCTACTTAATCGTCCACATTTCGTTCATCAGAAAATACGTGACGTCTAGCGGCTCTGGGATCTTGGACTATAAGAATTGAACATGACATTTTTGTGGACAATTTTCTCAAGACACATTTTTTGTCTATTATTTTCATTACAGCATAGGCAGTCTCTGTTTATTACTACTACTTATTCTTCTTTTCTATTGGAGTGCTCGTAGCTCGAAAAAGCGACATCGTTTCATGGTTGATGTTCCAAAGACACGAACGAAGAGATTTGACTCTACTTTTGTGATAAGAACGTCTAGGCTGTGGAATACGTTGCCTGAGGGGGTTTTCTCTGTTGGTTACAATCTTTGTGTCTTCAAATCGAGAGTGAATCGGTTTCTTCTAGGTAAACACTAGGTATCGTCGCTTAACATCAGGCGAGATGGCGGTCAAATCTAAACATAAAAAAAAACAAACTACCTACGTACGCACATTCTGGGATAGAGTAAGACGGCGGATACGACAAGCTTATAAATAAATAAATCAAAAAACGATGTCATTAACGTTCCAAAGGTGTTCCAAAGACTCCAATGAAGTTTAACTCTACTTTTGTGATAAGAACGTCCAGGCTGTGTGTGGTACGCGTTGCCTGAGTGGGTTTTCAGGGGTGGTTATATCTGGTATTTGTAAGTCGAGAGTGATTGGCTTTTTCTCGGTAACCGGCTTCATAGCAGATCGCATCGTCGCTTAATATCAGGCGACATGGCGGTCAAGAGTAAACACAAGAACAAAATTAAAAATGTTGATTAACCCCCGACTTCCTGGGATTTGTTATGTGTACAATATTCTACTAGTTAAGCCCTTTCATTTGATACCCATATTAAGGGCGCTGTGAAAAAAGAAATGTATTTCGTCATTTTGTGGTAGCGGCCATCTTGGATTTGAAATTTGTCATTGTGCAAAGTATTCTACTAGTCAAGCCCTTCGTTTGATACCCATATTGAGGTAGTAGTGAAAAAATATAATATAATCCGCCATTTTGTGGTGGCGGCCGTCTTGAATTTGAATTTTTTTTATAGTGTATAGTGTTTTACAAGTCAAGCCCTTTCGTTTAATACCCATATTGAGGTAGGTTGTGAAGAAATATTTTGTCCGCCATTTTGTGGAGGCGGCCATTTTGAATCGACATTAACCAAACATAGCTAAGAATATCCGCACAAATATTAACCTTCAAATAAAAAAACTCATCCGCTTAAAGTCTTTGGACTGATTGCAGATACCTATATAAACAGAAAAAAAAACCGCATCGAAATCGGCCCATCCGTTTGAGCTATACGGTGCCACAGACAGACACACACACAGACATACAGACAGACAGACATCGACGTCAAACTTATAACACCCCTTTTTTTGGTCGGGGGTTAAAAAATATTGGTTAAAAAAGTTTTAATTATTATTGAAATAAGCAGGTCTTGTACAATTGAATTAATCTCTCGTAATTCTGGCCCTAATTTAGACCGACATCTTCGAGTCTTCGACAAACCGCTAGATGTCGCTAGTCACACGAAAAGTCGCTAGTCACTTGAGTCATTCCAATTTGACCCCTCGCGTCCTAATGACAGAGTTCATTGAATTGGCGTCGCCGCCGTCAATGGAAACCGAGCCGGCTAATTGCTGTATCACGAAGACATGGGAAAGGGATTTTGTCGCGGCGAGGCGTCAGTAAAATACAAAACTATTTTTGATAAAAACACCATATACATGTAATATTTTATTTAGCTCCAGTTCAACATTTTCTTCGTTTTAAAACGGGTAAGTACTTTTGTTTTTAACGCGGAATTTTGACTCCTCTTTTGTTACAAGAACATCTAGGTTATGGAATGCGTTGCCTGAGAGGGTTTTCCTAGTGGTTCCAATATTGATGTCTTCAAGTCGAGAGTGCATCGGTTTCGTCTAGGTAAGCACGCTTCATCGTTGACTGCAGCGTCGCAGGTGGCCGACAGGATTAAACATATAAAAAAGCGCCTATGATACTTGGTACTTATACATTGATTTAGTATTTGGCAGTATAGAGCAAACGTAGCATTCTTCTAATACCTATTTAAAAATCTCATGTCACGTTTTTTGTGTTTTCCGCCGAAACGGATCGACCGATTTTGATGAAATCCTTTAAGTGAATTTTATAGGTATGGTAATAAAGCATATAATATTTTTAACCCACTCTTAATTTTTAAAGCGATGTTATCATTTCTGAATGAATAATATCCAATTTCAGTAATAGTATACGAGTAACATTGCCTTTAGTTGATAAATAATTTATATGGCAGAATGTTTGCGTAGTCAGCTAGTATAATACCTGTGCTAAATTTTGATTTGCAGCTAGTTTAGTTTTTTTTAGAAGAGGAAAAATCTTTTGCTGTTTTGGACACTTTTTGGTAGGGTAGAACCCTACCCTAGAACCCACGTAGAACATTATAATGTAGCGGTGTATCAACTTATCGTCGGAGCAGCCGTGGAGCAGCTATGAGCTAGGTAAGCGTTAGACCAAACGCAGATCCAGACGAGGGGGCTGGGTTATGGGGGTCACGATTTATAACTTGGCATGTAAGTAAATGGCGTTTATGAATAAAGGAATATGATTATAGTACCTTTGCCAACACCTGCATTACTTAGATCTTCACAGAATCCGCATGACAAACTTTCTACCTACCTTTACCGGTTTTGTTACCAAGCAGTAATGTGCAAACAATGTTGTTTCAGTTTGAAAGGTATGTGCCAGAGAAATTGCAGCGGAAAGAGATAAAGACATCTTATATCTTTGGGTGAACTGCGCAATGTAGCGCTAAACATTGACTTGATCGCTAAATGTTTAAAATACTATGTAGCAATGTGCAAGACTGACAATGAACAATGTTCGCTGGGATGTTACTTACCATCGGGCGCCTGACATGCTTATCGCTTCACTTCATTAAAAAATGTGTGTGCACCGCACGGCAGAAGTGAAAACTAAATCAAGAATTAACAATTACAAACTATTAATATTTTTTTAATTAAAAATAAAAATGATTACATTTAAAATGAATATAGTAACCACAGCGACACGACAGTGACAGATGCGGCTAAAGTGCTAGCATCCATGCCATGGTAAGTAAAAAAAAGACAGTGACAGCAGACAGACAGCAGCAGCTCCACAGCAGCTCACTGTCTTTCTCGCTCTGGCACATTCGGCGGTCCCGAGCTCCGAACATTTCTTTCATTTACAAGCTTGACGCTTGACCTCAATTCACAGCTCACGAAAAATCTGTTTGTGACGCGCCAAAATTATTTTTCACTTCAAACTTCACTTTTCAGTTCGATAAATTTACGAAAATTCAAATTACGGACGATTTTTGTCCGGATCAATGTAGGGATGTTCATTAGGGAAGGTACTCTTTCCTACAAAAACTACTAAATGCCTCTATCCGGATGAATACCAAACGCTAGTTTTTAAATAAAATCAAATATTTATATTTCAAGTGATAAATATCACAAAAAAAAAAGATTATTAGTATGCGCTATAGGTTTGCGCTTGACTGCCATTTAGCCTGTTGTTTTTCGACGATACTGTCTACGTTAGAGGGCGGTTAATATGACTACTCAATCGTCCACATTTCGTTCGCCAGACACTACGTGACGTCTGGCGGCCCTGGGATCTTACTCTATAAGAGAAACCGGTTCATTCTCGACTAGAACCTAGAACACACTGAGATTACGTTTACAGCGGAAAACCCCACACGACCTAGCCACAGCCTATTCCACGGCCTAGCTGCTCTTCAGTTGATACTACAATGACGATACCTCCAGACATTAGTAACCAGTGGGTCTACCGCCTAATTCTGCTTTGGCTTTGCTATTACTGTCTCTATAATTTCAAGCGAAATGAAAAGAGAAAGCAATTTCAGAGCTAAGGCAGGTTTAGTTATGTGGTTGACTGTCAATTCAGGTAATGCTCAATCTTTAATTACCTGATTTTACTAAATATCAACAATATTTGTTAGAATGTAAGCTGACCTCGTGGGTAAGTTAGTAGTAAGTCTGTCTGCGAAGAGGTAGGTCGTGGGTTGGATTCTCACTAAGTGCAAATATTTGCGAGATGAATATTTTTTTGTTCTTTGTCTGATTGTTTCTATGTATAAGTACAGTATAATCTCACTAATCCAGCACTATTAAAACCGGAGGGTGTCTGTAGGTCGTGGGCTCGATTCCCACTTTGTGCAAATGTTTTTGAGATGAATATTTTTTAAAATGAAAAGTTCTTTTAGCGCACCACAGACAGATTTTTCGTGGGATATGAATTGAGCTCAAGCATAACGCTCTTGAATGAAAAAAATCTTCGGGTAAACTCGGGACATGGCCACCGCCATGCGCCAGCATTTCTAGATGGCTATGTACATTGTACATGTGATATTCCAGACTGTATTTCAAATTACAACCCGATCCGTTCAGACGATCCGACGTGATTGAGCAGCAAACATCAAAACTTTCGTATTTAACATTATTAGGAATTGGACGAGCAGTTGAGTTGGATGAATTGCCATCTCCTTAAAAATGGAGCATTTTAAAGGTAATTCAGAATCCAACTACATATTAACTACGTACGGAGCGCTAGTAATGAAGCTCAGAGGTTATCCTCTGTCCAGCGGAGCCCCGCGCGCGGCGAGCGGCGCTGCGACCGGTACCGGAGCGCCGGTGCCTTGTTGCTTCTACTTGTATTTTTATGTAACTTGTTAGGTAGGAGGCCAGTTGCGCCACAGTCTCGCTAGCTCGACGCTCGACGCTTGCTTGGCTTCTTTGTACGGAGAATAAGACAGTACTTAAGCTCTATATGTACGAGTATTTCGTCCATCATTTTTTAACCGATTTCAATAATCGTTCTCAAATAGGTACTTTCGACAGAGTCCGTCTCGAGAAGTATAACACCTTTGCCAGTTATTCTCAGGACCGGATTTAGAGGTGTGGAGGCCCCGGGGCAGGGGGTAATAATCTTGTCTTTAACTTCATACGTTGAAATATACACCCATGTTAAGTCTCTATTGTGGAGGCCCCTCGTTTGTGGAGGCCCCGGGGCATATGCCCCGTTTGCCCTCCCCTAAATCCGGCTCTGGTTATTCTACCGCCAAGCAGTAATGTTTGCACTTTACTGTGTTCCGGTTTAATGGGCAATGTTTTCAGATAAATTACAGGGCTTGGAGATATAACATTTTGATCTCTAGGTGGCGAGCGCAGTGCAGTGCTAGGTAATGATTTGGACTCTTCATGTTCCAATAGCTGCGTGTCACTGTGCTGTTATGTGGCAGGCAAGTTGCTTACCATCAGGCACATCCTGTTCGCCTCGTCGCTCTTTATTTAAAAAAAATGTTTTGTGTTTAAGTGAATTTTTTTAGGTAACTAAAAACTTATAACAATGATACACACTTTATTATACCACAAAAGTGATTTAACTTAAAATTAAAACATTTGAGCACAAGAGCCGATCATATCGTTAATAGCGTTCTCTTCCAGGTAACCTTTTGGTTATTATGGCAATGTGGTAGGACTCTTGGCAGAGTCCGCCTGGGGAAGTACCACACCTTTGCCAGTTATTCTACCGCCAAGCAGTAATGTGCAAACATTACTGTGTTCCGGTTTGAAGGGCAATGTTTCCAGAGAAATTATGGGGCTTAGAGATATAAGATCTTAGATCTCTGGGTGACGAGCGCAGTGCAGTGCTAGGTAATAATTTGGACTCTTCATGTTCCAATAGCTGCGTGTCACTGTGCTGTTATGTGTCAGGCATGTTGTTTACCTTCAGGCACATGTCCTGATCGTCTCGTCACTCTTTATTTAAAAAAATGTATAAAAAAGGGCAGTGGGCTGTGGGCAGACTCGCTTGACTGATCGTACGACTTCCCCTCCTTCGCCGTTTAGTAGCACGATTGCTCAGTAGAACAATAGGAACCCGTTGATGTCTTTCTTTATATCCTGCACTGTCCTTTGACGTTTGTATAACTCTATCTCGTTTTGTCCGATCGTTCATGGCAAGTAGTGCACGTCACACAGAGTAGGTATCTATTCTGTAGCTCTGGGAAATCTTATGAGTTTGCGAGAGAGAACCTACCTACCTAGCTATACCGATGTTTAATACTACAATAAACATATATACTGTACATATACGGTACATACAATGCTGTATACATACAGACCAGCGTGGATCATCTTCGATTACTCCTTCGCCGTCTATTAATCAAGCTCGCCTGGAACGGCAAAAATATTTCATTACTTTCTTCTTTATCGTAATCTGTGGGTGTAGACATACTGCCATTACGTATGTCGGCGACGCGAACAAGGGCTTAGATAAAGTACGAGTATTTGACTTCAACTCACAGTTGTTTTAGAAATCTGTGCTTCAACTATCCAAAAAGCGACTAAAGCGCACATAACGCTTCACTCAATTCAATTTCAAAAGATCTTTATTAAAACTTCAAAAATAATAACGTGTACAAATACTAGTGTACGTTAAATCCTAGTAGTACAGCTTAGTAATAATTAATAATGTTTTACGAGCCATAAGCTCATTTAAAAACTTAGAAACATTAATACATATAAAAATAATAATGACAATAACAATAGGAATGACTTTGACTTCCTAACAGGTATGAAATATTTTATTTATTAAAGTATGTAATGCTATTAGACTGTATTACATTTTAGGCATTGAGTTCGAATGATAAAAATTAATAGACGGTAAGCAGAATAAATTTTTATAAGAGCGGACCGGCGGCCGGCGCCGGCGATCGGCCGGGCGCACCGGAGCAGTCGCAGGAGCAACACAGGTAGTCGGCGCAGTGGCGCGCGCCGTCTCGTTCTCACTCACGGCGGCTGCAGGCAGCGCGCTGAGACAAGTCATCGCACTCAAGAAACAAGTGATGGGGCAATTTGTATTTACAATATTTATCGATATATGAGAGATTTTTCTTACGGGACGAACACATCTTTTTTACTAGTTTATTTTTACTGGTAGGATTTTTCCAAATGTAGAATAACGCTTCACTGCTCGGCTGTCCCTGCAACTCTACACCGCTACATTAGTATGACGCATTACACCGACGGAAATGTAAACCTATAAAATTCCCCCCAAGCCCTAGCATAAAGCGCAAAACACAGCTAAAGCAGATTACGCTATAAAAATGGATTGCTTGATTTTGCTTTAAGCTTGGCAACTGTTTCAGACGGTTCCTCGGCGCTCGCTCCCCAGTTCGAATCTCGAGTCAGCCAGTGTTTTGAGGAAAACCGTAGGACTATTTTAGAGGACGTTCGACGTACTCCGGACCGCTGATTGTTCTATATTTATCGCCTTGCAAGGAACATTTATTTTACAATGTGTAGGTATATTTAAAGATTGCCGAAACAAACAGTTCTATAAATAATCTGTGAGAACTGAGTGATCTAACTGTAGAGGTACATAGTTAAGTTGAAATTTATATTAATTTTGGGAAAAGGCTATGGTGGTTTAGTGACTACAATGTTCGACTTCTGAACAGTGTAGTCGTAGGTTCAGCAGCATTGTGAGATCGGTGATTACTACAGAGACGACTGAGCATGGACAAGATCAAGACCCGAAGCAGTTCTTAACGTAGTGTCGCCACAAAATTGCTACCTAGCTTAACGCTCTTTTATCGGATACACTTCGGAAAGTGTGCAACTAATCTGCGTGTAATCTAACACCACCTAGACCTTTTTTCTATCGGACTGCTCATAGCTCGAGAAAGTGACATCGTTTCATGGTTGAAGTTCTAAAGACTCAAAAGAAGGTAAGCACACTTCATTGTCGACCGAATCGTCGCTTAACTTTAGGCGATATGGCGGTCAAGTGTAAACCTATAAAAGTCTAAAAAAAGAGGTTTGACTCTAATTTTGTGATATTACATTTGAGATAAAATCTACAAATATAAATCTGATGCGAATTTGGAACCCTAATGGCAACCTTATTGTTATAGCGATTTCTTCCAGGGAACCGTGAACTTTTATTATGACACTAACATTTAAATCGCGAGAAAAAAATCTGTCTTTTACAAAATCTTATTTGGAAAATATGCCGTGCGTAACAAAGTGATTTATGTGAGTACGACGCCTCCCTTTCTGCTCAGTATATCTACTCTGCGTTTACACTGAAAGTTTCAACTTGCTTTTCGCTAGCATTGACTTACCCCTCACAAATTATCTAGATGTTTTTTGGAACGAAGGTCCTTAAGGCAGGCTTGGAGTAGATAGGGATTTCGATGCGGGACTAACTGAAAAACATGTCAGACTAAAACCGTAAGAAATAGATATAACGGCAGTGATACGTAAAAACTGTTCGTGACCAGGGTTGTCAACTTTTTAAAGTTCAGATGATCGGACCATAAAATTTCAGCATGTTGTTTTGCAAATTGTGTTGCTTTTTCTTTTCTAAATTTAGATACTTATAGAATTAGGAACAATATAAGAAAATGAAAAAAACTTCGTTTGTAACTGGTCTCCTATGCCACCACATCTTTTTTTTAACACTTTTATAGCTTCACCCTTGACCGCCGTCTCGCCTGACGTTAAGCGATGATGTGGTCTTTCGATGGAGCGTGCTTACCTAGAAGAAACCGATTCACTCCCGATTTCAAGACCCTTAGATTGTACTCGTAACTATCGGGAAAAACCAACTCTGGCAGCACGTTCTAAAGTCTAGACGTTCTTATCACAAAAGTAGAGTCAAACCTTTACGTTTGAGTCTTTAGAACGTACTTTACCATGGAACGATGTCCCTTTTTCGAGCTACGAGTGCTCTGATAGATATTATTTGTTTGAAACATAGGTTAACCAATGAGAATGATTATTTACCTAATTCAGTTCAGAACTGAAAGTAGGCCTCTCTCGTGACCGTCACTCGTCATCAGCGTTGTTCTTCATCTGCACCCTGCACCTAGGATGCGGTAGGACTTTTTTGAGCAAAGGTAAGATTCCTTGGAGTTTGCATAGAGATGTATTACAACTTTACCAGTTAGTCTACGAAATATGCAATCATTAATATATGCGCGGCTCAAAGGCAAATGATACCAGATAAACTATAAGGGGGCAGTTGCGCGCAGCGCTGCATAGCGAGTGCACGTATTCTTGTTTTTTCTATTGTTAACGGTACACATCTATATATTGTAGTTGACTTATACGACAAACACAATGGCCGAGGTCCAGCAAGGACCTTGGACCAATTTAAGCGACATGAGTGAAGACGACAGTGTAACTAGCAAAAAATGTGCTGAATGGAACCGAACCGACAGGCGCCGGCGCGAGCAGCACTAGCGCGGCAAGCCTTATCAGTCGCGCGAAAACATACAAGCGTCCGCGAGTGGAAAAGAGGGTAGACGAAGAAGGTTTCACACAAATCACGCGAAATCGAAAACAAGTTATTGAAAATTTTGAGGTCAGTCTATCTTCCTACAATGTATTGCCTAAGCAGATAGGATTAGCTAAATGGCTCAAAGCTGAGAAGATTAATGATGCAATA
Source organism: Ectropis grisescens (assembly GCA_017562165.1). NCBI lineage: Eukaryota > Metazoa > Arthropoda > Insecta > Lepidoptera > Geometridae > Ectropis > Ectropis grisescens. Next base: position 13,791,727 of record CM029791.1, read on the forward strand.
CTTATTAAATATAAGAGCCCCTATAGAGTGGCAATATTATTTGAAAAAAGAGAAGATGCAAATAAATTACTAGAAAATGAGAACCTGATTAAATATGGATATCGCTGTCATCTTACCAGTGAAGTCGGAATATCATATGGAATAGTTAAATACATTGAGCTTGAGCTTGTAGAACAAGAGATGTTAAAAGAATTCCGATGTGATTTTGATATCGTTTCTGTGAGAAGACTGAAACGTATGGATGGGTCAGGCGTGGGTTGACAGCGAAACGGTACGCTTTGGGTTTAAAGGAGCCACGCTTCCACAATACGTATACGGGTATGACTGTAGATTTAAAGTCGATGCTTATACATTCCCAGTAACCCAGTGTGGGTCGTGCTGGAAATTTGGACACACAACTCGTACCTGTCCGTTCAGGAAGAAAATAGTATGTCCAAAGTGTGGTGAAGGACATGCCAACTGTGAAGCTACAGTATCCTCCTACAAGTGTGTTAATTGTAAGGGTGCACACATGGCAATGGACAAGTCCTGTCCAATGTTTAAAAAGAAAAAGAATTCGATCGATAATGTCAAAACATAATTGCACCTACAAAATTGCATTGTCGAAATTTGTAGAAGCGAAACAAGAAAATACGAAGAATACATACTACAACAGCGAGAAATAAACGAAAACAAAACATATAAACCGTTGTTATATAGTCAAAGTGTAGGAGCAAAAGAGATACAAACAGACGAACTTGTTGAAGAAAGCAGTGACACTTCTATTGAAAGTATATTGAAAATAGGGCAGACAAAAGACGAAAAATTAAAAGAAAATAATAATAAGAAAGTTGAAATTCAAGTCAATAGAGAAGAAGTGAAAAAAGGAGTTCCCTTAAATAACGCTATTCATGAAGAAAATAGAAACAAAAGTAAATTTACAACATTTTTACGCAAGTCAAAAGAGATTATTTTATCGGAGGCGAGTTTAGAAGATAAACTACAACAAGTGTTAAAGTTTCTATTGGATGAAGTGTTATCTTTTGTTGTGAAAACTTTCAGTAATGGTGAAGCGTTAAGTAATTTTATAGGATTTTTTAATAATGGATAGACACGCTCAAATCTTAAACAACTGCGGGGCACAGAGCTCTGTAGGTTCGACTGACCAATGCATAAACATTGCTCAGTGGAACGCGCAGAGCCTGACGCAAAACAAAAGGCTGGATCTGGAACTGTTCTTGATACGGGAAAAAATAGGTATTTGTATAATTAGTGAGACGTGGTTTGATGATCAAGACACACAGATTAGGTTAAGCAATTACAACATTTTACGACACGATAGATTTGATGCTTACGGTGGAGTGGCCCTAATAATACACAAATCGATTAAAATACAGCCTTATTCCATAAATATTTCAAATTCAGGAATCGAGATTTTATGTGTCAAGGTCTTAAACTGTAAACAACTTGAATATATTGTATCACTGTATTGTACTTCCACGGTAAGAACTACACATCGTGACTGGGAAAATGTATTTTCGAAATTTACTTCGAAATCCATTGTGGCTGGGGATTTTAATGCACACCATACCAACTGGTCATGTAAAATGATCGCAGAGGTCAAATGGTCCTTGATGCCTCTTTGGAACATTGTTTTATTTCATTAAATACTGGGGAAGCCACCAGGGTAAAATTAGTGAATGGTGTACTACAAGAGACTTCTCCTGATATTACGTTTGTGAGTTCAGATATTGCAGTATACTTTAAATGGCAAGTTACACATGAAAATTTTGGCAGTGACCACCTAATTATAAAATATTCTATGCAATATTCTTGCACCCGTAGTTATTTAAAATGGCGGAATTTTAAGTTAGCTAATTGGGAAACATATGCCAATCTAATTAAAAACAGCTTTGACAGGACAGTAGTAGATGAAAATAACATCCAGTCTAGTTATGATCTGTTTATTAACAACTTAAACTATGCCGTTAATGAAAGTATACCTTTAATAAAAATATGTACAGATCCAACTAAAAATTTCACCCAAAACCTTACTGGTCGCCAGCTCTATCTAAAGCTATTGCTGAACGGCGATTGGCGCTAAAAAACTTTCGGCGTAATCCTACTCCAAATAACTTAGACATACTAAATACCAGAATCTCTGAAGCTCAAAAAATACACAGACAAGCACGCTCAAGTAGTTGGCAACGTTTCTGCAGTAGCATTAACGAAACGGTTAATTTATCAGAGATGTGGCGACACATGCGTTGGGTAAAAGGTGTAAAAAGAGACCGTGTTTCTGTTTCTGTAGATGATAAAGAAAAGCTATTATACAGCTTAGCTCCTGATTTTGTTCTACCACAAATGCCGTCCTTTCAATCTAAAAATAATAAATTAGAAAGTGAATTCTCTATAGAAGAACTACAGAATTGCTTAAAAAAAAGACACCGCACCAGGAGAAGATCAAATCACGTATTCTATGATTTACTATCTACCATCTGAAGGGAAATTATTTTTACTCCATATATTCAATGCTATTTTTAAACACTCAATACTGCCTCAGCAATGGCGCAATATAAAAGTTGTACCAATTTCAAAATCTAATAATAACAGTAATGAAATTAAATTCAGACCAATCTCGCTTATATCTTGCATTTGTAAAATTTTCCATGTAATGTTATGTAAACGACTTGAATGGTTTATTGAGTCAAACAAAATTCTACCTTCATTTACAAGTGGATTTCGGAAGCGCCAGTCTTCAATGGACTGTGTAGTACGTTTGGTGTCTAACATTCAGGTAGGGTTTTCTAGTAAACTAACAACTCTTGCAGTTTTTCTAGATGTTCAAAATGCCTATAATGAAGTGCTGATTGATAAATTGGTAGTAGTATTAGATAGTTTAAATATAGGCACGCAGATTTGCAATTATTTATGGTCCTTCCTGACTCAAAGATGTCTCAGAATACAAGACAGCCCAGAAGAAGAAATGTTAAGTAGATGGACAGGAAGAGGGCTGGCACAAGGGATCCAATATCTCCCATATTATTTAACATTATCACCCACAGGATATGTGAAGGGCTAGAGAATGTATCTGCTTTACAATACGCAGATGATTTTGTATTCTTTAATCAAAATAAGAACATTGACCGCAGCGCTTTGTTTATTCAGAATACCTTAGACTCAGTGGTGCGTAGGTTAAATTTATTTGGGCTACCTGTTTCTCACACAAAAACTAAGTGGTGCAGCTTTCAAAGGGGACAAGGAGTACTCCCAGTTCGTTTAGACATTGACAGCTACCAAATCGAATCTGTACAAACTATTAAATATTTAGGCGTTTGGTTGGATAAGCGACTTACATGGAGCAAACATATCAATGAAACCCGAGCTAAAACGCTTAAGATGTTGAATACTTTAAAAATATTAGCAGGCGCTTCATGGGGTATACATCCCAAACATTTAAGGCGAATGTATATTTCTTTGATACGAAGCAGAATTGATTACTGTAGCTTTATTTATGACTCATCAGCAAAATCACACTTGACGAAATTAGATAAAATTCAAAATGCTGCAATGCGAATAATCGGAGGATTTATTCGAACCACGCCCATACACGTTATGGAATCTGAGTTATGTATCCCGCCGCTTGGTTTAAGACGTCTATATCTGGCCACAAAATATATCCTTAAAGTACAATCCTTATCAGATACATTAACTATTTCACCACTTACTAAGCTAACACTTCTCTGCGACAATAGATATTGGCAAAAAAAGAAAAAATCATTACTTGTGTCTGTCTTTAAAGAAACAAAATCTGAAAAATGAATTCTAGTGAAGCATCGAATTTATTTAGTTTGGAGACTTGGATGTCAAATCTTAATACTAATTTTATTAAAACACAAAATAGACGGGATACATGAACCAAAACGACAATACGACAATGAACTATTGCTTTCTACTTCATTACTTATGTTGAACACTACTTATCAAGACTTTTATAAACTATACACTGACGGTTCAAAGACCAGTGATGGGTGTGGTGCTGCTTTTACGTACCCAGCCGCAATGTTAAAGAGAAGTATAAAATTGTATCGGATTTTAATTGTATTATGAACGTGGAATTATTTGCAGTTTCAGAGGCACTGTCTTATGTAACATCTAGGCCCGAAATAAAACAGGCTGTAATTTTAACCGATAGCATGAGCGCTTTACAACATATCGCTCGTTGCACTTCTGGTGCCAGAAGCGCTACCGTAGCATATGCTATTGTAAAGAAGACCTTGCTTCTTTTAAATAAAGGCGTAAATCTGAAGCTGCAATGGATTCCATCTCACTCGGGTATTAGAGGAAATGAAGAAGCTGATCAGCTTGCAAAGGCAGCCATATCAAATGGAATGGAAGTGTTTCTTATGCCGGAAAGTACAGACATCTTACATAAATATAAAAGAAATATATATGAAAAATGGAAACTGAGTTTTGGCAACATATGTTCTGAAAAAGGCATTTGGTATGGGACTTTGCAGGCTGAACCCCTTCGAATACCTTGGTTTGTAAATAGCAATATTAAAAGAAACCTCATTGTTATTGCTCATAGGCTTCGCTCTGGCCACATGCCACTTAATAACTTCAGTACCTGATGGGTAGGGCTGAATCCCTGCCTGTTCTCTGCGGAATCACAGAGGATGTATCCCATTTTCTGGTCGCTTGTGGACGAAGCGAGCAAATGAGAACATTTTTCGCCAGAGAATATGGTACTAACCCACGAGATGTGGGCATGTTTCAGACAATCCTAGCTGCACCCCAATGTGATGCAGCGAGGATCTTGTATACCATAGTGTCTGTTATACTTGAGAAACGTAGGGAAGAAATAATTTGAATGATTGAGAACTTAAATAGATATGTATACATTAAGACGGCATTTGTAATCATACAAAATTATGTAAAACGGGACTGACATGATCGCCCAGCGACCAAAGTCCCAAAAAAAAACAAAGATTAAAAAAAAAAAAAAAAAAAAACTATAAGGGGGGAGATAAATCACCTTATATGTATACCCGGTACTAGGCAGTGGCTAGAACTCTTCATGTTCATACGGTTGCATAACTCTGCGATTATATGGGCAAGAGTGTTGCTTACCATCAGGAGCAGATCTTGCTCGTGGCGTCGCTCTATATTATAAAAAAAACATCGATATAAATCAACAGATGTGCTCTGAGCACCTTGAAATTGTTAACAAATTGCGTCTCTGTGTGTAGCGTGAGTGGTTTACACTTACCAATATAATTGACCCCAAGAATCGCTAGCGGCGAGGTATGTTGCGGTTCTACCTATTTTGGTTAGTGACAATGAATAGCGATAGGTATAAACGTCCGGCGTTCACCGCGTCCTACAATCGACTAAAACGGAAAGAGTGAGCTCACTTTTCCCAAAGATAACATAATTCCGTGGGCCTGAAGTGTAGGAGGGTACATCCATTGATTTATATCGATGACCAAATGATGAAAATGTATGAAGGTCCTCAGTTTTACCCGCGTATTTCTTTCACGTAATAAAAAGAAACCTACGTGTATTCCAGACTATAAACTATCTTCGATTAAAAATTCCAACCCGATCCGTTCAGCCGTTCCGACGTGATTGAGCCACAAACATCCAAACATTCACATTTATATTAACTAAACTGAGACGACAAAGACAAACATGCACGTCAAACTTAAAGCACTTTTCTTTTTACGTCGGGATAGACACACAAATAGTCCATTCAGAGCGCTCTGCGAGCGTGGTCGTATAAATGTATAATTATTGTTTAGAACGGGCAGGTAGAAAACAAATTCCTTTGGCAGCGTCGCAGTGCACCGTCGCACACGTACCTACCTACCACTTGCAATGCAGACTTGTAAACAAACCGATTACTGATGGAACTAAAAGGCTTGTTACTCTAGCCTAAATTTAGTCGACTGAATTTGGTCGGTACTTAACTCAGTGAATGTACTAATAGCGTTCAATAAGTTAAGCATACTAAATTCAGAAGCGAGGATTCTATGCTTCTTTATCAGTCGACTAACCTTGCTTCTGAATTCAGGCGACTAAATTTAGCCAAGTGTAATCCTTTAAGGCTTTAATGGTGCTTTATAGTTTAATTGAGTCTTATTAACGTAATCTTATAATATCTAATATAGCCTTTGTTGCGCAGTCGCACCACGCTTTGACATTTCCAAGATTTTTGTCCACATCAAGATTGCCTTTACACGCCCTGTAAAAGAAATCACTCTCAGCCATAAAGCCGCTGACTGTGTTGCAAGTCTTACTGTTTAATGTCCTAAATTGTATGTTTAAACTAATGGTGTGTACAAAAATAATTTCAATTTAATTCATTCTTAAAATTTCAAGTATCTTCTTACTTTTGGTACGCAACCTCATACGGCCTTTTTAACATTTGGATAAATTTAGCAGACTGAAATAAGTCACTACAGAACAACTTTAGGGTGGAGTAAGTTGCCGACCTCCTTGGTATAATCTAGAATTTTTCACGCGATAAAAAACATTGGTAACAAGCATGGACGTATAAAAAAGTCGGACGTGGTCTCGCTAAAACAAATACTGTGTCACTAGAGCCGGCCACACTTACACGTGTGCGTTGTCAGGTTGTCACTGATAGGCTGACACGCACACATATGCACAAGTAGCGCGTGTAATGACACATTGATGTTTGCGTGCCAGCCTGTATCTGACAGCGCAAACGAGCATATTGTGTGGCCGACTCGATGGACACAGTTGTTGTTTTAGCGAGACTACGTCCGACTTTTTTATACGGTATGTGTATCACTAGCAACGCCCCGCGGTTTTATCCACGTAATTTACATTCCCGTAATTTTCCCGCGATAAAAAGAAGCCTATGTGTTATTCCAGACTCTGTGGCTGTTCCAAATTTCAACCCGGGGTTCTACAGCTGAACGAAAACTGTCTTCACTATGATGTTTCTCTCTCTTTTCTGTTGAAATCATGGAGATGGCAATAGCAAAGCCAAAGCTGATTTAGTTAAGCGGGAGGAGGGCCGATCTGTTCAGGCGCTCCAACGTGATTGAGCAACAAACATGTGACATGTTTTCAGCTTACCTCACTTACCTACAAAAAATTTGGTACCAACTCTCGGAATATTAGTGACCGCTGTATTCCAGAACTAGACTTAACCGCAACCTCTCTTTAAATTCGGTGACGTCATAAACATCGAAAATTTCCATACCGGTTTGACTGTATCAACTCAAAGATTTTAACAGGTTTTTAGCTCACGTAAACTAATTGTTAGAATGTTTGAGATAGTTAGATATTCGATACTGTTTACAACACGATCGAATGCAATTGATTCACCTTCTTCGAAAAGACTTCGAAATCTTGAACATCACCACAAAATTGCTTGTTTATCCGGGTTTTTATCGGATACATTTCGGAGAGTTTGCAACTGATCTACATACTATTAGATCTGACATGACAAACATGACCTAAATACTATTAGATCTGCCTTTAATTCTATGGAACTTCTCGTAGTTCTGAAAAGCGACATCGTTTCATGTCCTTGTCCTTGGTCCTCTGTCAATGGAGTCCAAGTTAGACCGGCGATAAAGACGATATCGTATAAAGCAACACACATTTTAGACTAATACATGAATGGCGTCCTTATCGCTCGCTAAAAGCTAAAAGCTATTTTATTTTAAATTTGGGCATAAATTTAAATCTGTCACAGTTTCGGTCAAGTGTTAGTCAGTCTCCTGTAACAATCGACCAAAATAATATTTTCTTTAAAAGATAAATACGTTTTTATCATTTCAGCAATTTTTTTATAATGGTGTCCGTTACATATTAAACTAATTCGTGTCCGGATACAATTTCGCTCAACTTTGTTCATTTAGCGTGAATGTGTAAATTTAAAACATATCACACTCTCGCACACAAAATAAATTCACAAAATTTACCTTCACTAATATTAGTTCAGACAAATTAATTCACAAACCCGAAATCAAAACTAGTTATAGGTCAGTTTAAAACTCTAAACTACAAAACTGAAACAGTACAAAAACAAGTAAACTAAAGCAGATAGAGAGTGAATGAAGTTCAGCTGGTCTTTACTGAAAACAATAGTGGCGTAATAAGCATAAATGCAGCTTAGAGCTGCGTAGCGTACCCTTGGCCGCCCTCGGTTCGCCCGGCCGTCGCCCGCCCTGCCCTTGCGTCCTGCGCACCCTCTGCGGTTCTTAGACTGGGTGTGCGGGAAGCTTTCATTACGGTACCGTCTCTTACGCTAACGCTACCTCTTACGCTAGTCACCTCACTAGTAAGATTTTTTATTTGTTCACATTTAGTAATAATACATTTTATTTCCAAATAAGTTAATGAACAAAACAACAACTATACAAACAGTTATAGAATACCAATATTATTGGACCATTTAAGGTCTACAGAAGGATGGATCAAATGTAAAATATACGGTTTTATTTATATTTTATTGAGTAATAACAGCGGCACACAGTGTTACCTGTGCAGTTCCTGTTCCCATGACTTTCCCGTGATAAAAATGTAATAGTGAAAAAAATACCTGTGTGTTATTCCAGACTATCATCTAACTGTGTTCCAAATTTCAAGCAGACCCGTTCAGAAGTTTTGACGTAATTGAGCAACAAACATCCAAACATCTAAATATCCAAACTTTCGCATTTCTAATATTAGTAGGAAGTAGGATTTAAAATATTAGAAGCGTCTATAAGTCTGAACAAAAGATAAATTTATCTAAGAGCAAAATATTTTCAACCAGTCGAGAATATTAAAAATGAGTTAGTTTTTCGTCTAGAAGACATGCATTTATTATTTTTATTTTCAATGTATAGAAGATAATCAGAAAACAAATTATTTAGTTTTCAATTAGTATTTTGCTATAAAAAGCAATCCTATTACGTATTTGTCTGGTGTACAGTTCTAGTAACAAACAATTGACACTAATACTAATACTTTTATTGTATTTATTTGTAACTTGATATATATATTTCTCAGCAATATTCTGTTTGGAAGTCATCTAGTAACGAAATCGTTCCACAGCTCCCGGTCTACATGCCTTCAACCCATTGTACCCTTGCTATCACTTACTAGAGTCTAACGATGCAAGCTGAATTTTCGTGAAAACGGCGAGGGACTTGTTTTGTTTTGGCCTTTTGGGTCTAGAACTAGGCTTTAGTTTTATGCGCTAACGTACTTTGATGTAGACAAGTTAGATTTATCTTCGGTTGCTTGTTGACATGTTTTTGGAAAACCTTTTTGCACTTATATCACTGTTTTCATTCTTTTTAAATCCAATTTTAGTTAGTAAAAATATTAAGAGTTTTAAACCATATTTCCGTGGATATTCTCGTCTGCTGATTTCTTCATGCGGCGTTGTGAAAATCAAACAACAAAACAAACTTTATAAAACTAAAAAATGTTAGCTCAATAAAATAACTACATTTTGTTACACAGTTATTCGTATCTATCTCTATATTTCTGAAATATAAGGGCTCTATTGAGACAATTTTTGACGGTAATTCCTTCAATATTAGAAACTATACTATATGTTAAACAAAATGGTATTTCTTGTAGAGAAAGGGCTCTTGGCAATACAGTCCACCTATGTTATGTCCGTATTAATAGATATTATACTCGTATTATAAATATTGTTCATGGGTGGCAATCGAACCCACGACCAACGGCTCTGGGTAGACTTAACACTAACTGAGCCTAGAACTCAGCAAATAATACAAAAATGAGACTAGTACCAAAATATTATGTATAGAATTTTTATGAGATGCTCCGTGCTTTTACCGACGTCGTTCCCGTTCCGTTATTTTCAGAGATAAAAGTAGCCTGTGTGTTATTTCAGACTAATTGTAAAAACATCCAAACTTTGACATTTATAGACATATCTATAGATATAAACTTTATTGACTCATACAACAATCCTGCCTCCATACTAATATTATAAATGCAAGTAACTCTGTCTGTCTGTCTGTCTGTCTGTCTGTCCGTCTTTACCGCCTAAACCAACCAACAGATTTTGATGAAATTTGATCTATTGTTGAAGAACTATGAAACTTTACGTCTAGATATTTAACACGAAACCATAAAATGTATGTTTAGCAGTTTGTAGTTTCGAACTGTACCTACAGGGGTGGAATTGGGGTTCTTTTTATTATTTACTGTATTCCAAAATCAAATAAAGGGCTTGACAAGAAGAATACAGTGCACTATACAACCTCAATACTTAAGATGGGCGCAGCCACTAAATAGCGTTTTACCAGATCCAGAGGTGGTCATATAAATTTCATCGAAATCAGTGGCGGTTTTTGAAATATGAACAACAAACTAAAATTTGCGTTCATGTAATCAGACGATATATCTACTAATATCTACTAATAGACTCTAATAAAATTTGGTGGACCGTCCCAATATGATTTTAAATTAAAGTCTGTTTTGATTATTTTTTGAGATCATAGTTTTTTGTAATTTGTCGTGTTAATTGTACATTTATTAAATATAAAACTTTGACTTAGACCGATTTTGATTACGAAACGTGAATTTGTATGGTAGTAGACATTTTGAAGTTCGGAGGTAACCCATGTTGATGGGGTTCACAAAACCTAAGTTATCCGCCATTGTGTAACATCCAAATGGGATTGATAAAACTTTGACATTTGACATATCTATAGATATAAACTTTATTGACTCACCAAAATAATGGGATACAACAATTTACAATAATCCTTAAAAACTAGTGCGACAAGTTGGTTGGTTTTTATAATATTAGTATGGATTATCTATAATCAAAATCTGTATTAGTTTCGGACAGACAGACAGACAGACAGAGTATTATTAAATATAAATGGTTGGATGTTTTGTTATTATGGAAGAAGCAGTTAAGACGTGCGTCATGATGGGTAAGTAATACAAATCGTATTTAAAAGCACAGTCCACGTACCTATTTCTACATATTTCAAAGCACTACTTAGCGCCGCACTGCGCTTCTTACCCGGAGATTCAAAATGATTTACCCTTTTAACCAGTAATTTCTAAGGAAACATTGCTCTTCAAACTAGAGCACAGCACATTTCTGTTTTATGGAATAACTGGAAACTCGATTCTTCTACTACTAATTTTTTTTTAATAAAGAGTGATGAGACGATCAGGACATGTGCCTGATGGTAAGCAACATGCCTGCCACATAACAGCACAGTGACACGCAGCTATTTGAACATGAAGAGTCCAAATCATTACCTAGCACTGCACTGCGCTCGTCACCTAGATTTAAGATCTTATATCTCTAAGCCCTGGAAAGATTGCCCTTCAAACCGGAACACAGTAATGTTTGCACATTATTGCTTGGCGGTAGAATAACTGGCTAAGGTGTTTTTGATGATGATAGGTTAACTCTTGACCACCATCTCGCCTGATGATAAGAAACAACAAGGTCTACAATAGAGCGTGCTTACCTAGATGAAACCGATTTACACTGGACTTCAAGGCCACGGAGATTATATTTATTCATCAGCATCATATTGGACTAAAGCAACTTATTCCACAGATCAAAAGTTCTTACTAAAGTGGAGTCAAACCTCTTCGTTTGGGTCCTTCGAACATCAATGTCATGTCAACACGATGTCACCTTTTCGAGCTACAAACAGTTGCGCCTGATGATGATGAAATGGTATTCATCATCATCAGCTGCAAGACGTCCACTGCTGAACATAGACCTCTCCCCTAGGTTTCCACAACGAACGAACCTGCAACCAGCGGTTTCCAGCGACCTTTGTGAGGTCATCTGTCCATTTAGTGGGAGGCCGTCCAACAAGGTGGTATTTTTTTTTTTATTAATTTAGTTTGTTCGCTTCGAGGTTTGATAACTTACAGATTGCTATAGACTTACAACTTATGTTCTGTTTCCCGATTCCATGGTTGGTGGTATTGGATCATTCATATTAGCTGTAACCTATACAAACGTGAATGCCCGGCTGAACAGATCTATTTGAAATTTAGAACATATTTGGATTATCGTCTAGAATACGACATAATGCCCGGTTTACATTATTCCAGTCAAGTCTATTCCAGGCAATTGAAAGCAATGAATCCAGTTAGCATTCTAGTTTGCCGGTTAACATTTTTCCAGTAAGCAATCCAGCGCTGGATTCGATCGCTGGACTGGAATAATATAAACCGACCTTATGTCCTATTCTAGACTATAATCCAAATGTGTTCTAAATTTCAAATATATCTGTGCAGCGGTGCATTCACGTATATATAGGTTACAACTAATTTGAATGATCTAATACCACCAACCATGGAATCGGGAAACCGGGCATCGCGTGAATATAAAGGGAACAGGAACTATGAAAGCAAAACCGCGAAGCACTGCTAGTAGAAAAACAAACGTAATTGGCAAAATCTTATATCTAACAATCTAAATTTGACTCGAGAATTTCCTTTGTGAAATTCCCAGTAACCCCATTTTCCCGCGTCTATCCATAACTTAGCCATTTTCAAATATCCTGCAGAAGCTGTCGTCATAAGCGAGCTTCACCTTTCTCCTCTTCTGTATTTTGTGGTGCGAGCGTAGTGCGGTGCCGCGCTGTGTTCCGCCCATTCCCACGCGCCTTTCTAATTTTTTCGATCATTTGACCTGATTTCGTATGCGTGTCTATTTTACTAACTTCGGAGTCGTAGAAATCTTTGACATTTCCTGAGATTTTTTTCCCGAATAGATTGCGTTTGATTCTGATGTTCTTTTTTTTTGGTATGTGCTTTCTTTTATGACCTTTGACATTTTTATGTATTGTAATTGTACTGTATAGTAATAATTAAATTTATTTTCTTTTTTTGGTTTGATTTAAAATTAATTAATAAGTTTTATAAAGGTATTTAAGTACCTACTGCACAATGTTTATTGATTGAATTTGGTACATAATTAAAATTAGTGGTAAAAAACTTATACGTAGTACTTACTTGACAATTTCCTTACTTAGGAAATTTCTACAGTTTTTTGGGAAAAAATGGATTTTAGTTATGGTTTTTTCTTGCGTTTTTCAATAATAGTTTGGAGGTTTTATTTATTTATACGCTGGTTGTTCTCAGTTTACAAAAAATAAATAAAATAAATAAATATTGGTGGACAATTCACACACAACACCAACACAATGGAATAAAAGTTTAAATAATGTAGGACAAATACCTACAAGTACCTTTACCACAGTTAGTTATCGAAAGTATATGAGTGGAAAATCGAAAAACTCATAACAAAGATCCAGAATAGTTAGATAATATTATTAGATAGTAATCCTACTAATATTATCTATTAATGTGTAAGTTTCAATATTTAGATATTTATTGGTCCATCACATTGTAAGAACAGAAGGGATCAAGTACAAATTTAGAACTAAAATAAACTTTGGAATTATTCATTAATTATTCATTCCTATAATCTACTTTTTATCCTCAATAAATGTAGTTCCTTTATTTTATAAATTCGTACGAAGATGAAGCCATGTTAACTTGTTAACTCATAGGTTTTATTTTATAAAAACCTACTTTTTACACAAAACACATTTATATACCTACAACTCATATTTTAATTACCTGCCTGAATTATCGTAATAGTTACCTATTAACTAATTTTGGTTTATGTATAGGTATGTTTTTGATTTCCTACAGTAAATTTGAAACAAACAATCCGAACAATATAAACATAATCGACATCGGCGTACAACCAATGAAGATATCAACGAACCTAAAAAACAGGAACATAAAGTCGAATTGAGAGCATTCCCGCTTATTGAACGCGGTTAACTAATTAAAACCAGACGTTTATATCGTAAAAGTCCCGAGCACATCTGACTAATTGTAGCGTCAGCAGTGAGTGCACGGCGCATGCACTAGATCTGGCTGGACTGTAGCCGCCAGCTAGATCATGATACGCTGTCAGCGCTCAGCGCATTGTGCTATAAAACTTCCAAGAGACAGCGCACTTTAAATTCGCAGCGTTATATAAAATTTTTGACACCGAAATTGTGGCACTCTCCAGCGCGCATATCGGCCAACCCGCACCACGACACAAAACAGCGACAATCTACATTTTCCATCTTCGTCCCACTCGATACATTTACCGTACCTTGGTTCGTAGTCTCTCGTGTATCGCTGGTGGAATACGTCTCGTGGTACGGAGGTAGCTGTTTTTCTGATGCGATCACAAACCGGTTGACCATCGGCGTAATGACTCGGCCGTGGTGGAGACTCGGAATCGGTTTGAGTAAATGTCGAATACCTACTTTGCATTAGTTGGAATAGGTATCACTATTGTAAATGAAATAGCCGAAAGTAATTTGCATTACACAGGGATATGCGAATTCTGGACATACTGAGTTTGTTGAGTAGGCCGAGCGAGTCAAGGTGATTGAACATTGAATAGTTTTTGAAGAACAGATTTCTCGGACTGAGATCAAAAGTTATGTTAATTTGAGATAATTTTCAATGTCGATTGGTTGCTAAAATACAAACATAATCTTAATCAGCCCACTATGTAGTCACTAGCGTAATCGTTACCACTGCTAGGATTAAGACTCAGAGTCTTCTTTCAATAAAATAATGGCCATACTGGCGTATTGCTCGTGTTTTGATGTGTTCTGATGTCTTAAAAGACACGTTGTTCTCAGAACATGTCAGTTTCTTCTTGATGTTCTCCTTTCACCGTAAACCCAGAGGCTGTTACAAATTTGTACACCTGCCCTTGGCAACACTTACAGATGCAGGCGGGGATCGAAAAATACAAACTACTTAGTACTATTTTTATGCGTTTAACAGAAACCATCCTGTCTGAAATGGACGATTTGATGATCTGTGAGATACCGAAAATATTTTTTAAACTTGTCGCCGAAGTATGAACAGCGTTTCTGTTTACGTTGCGTAACGCTAGCAAATGTTTGGAAAATACATCACCTTTTACAATCCCTAGAAGTGCTGTTCTAATTTTCCATAAATTTGCTAGTGTTTAGGCAACGTTAATAATAGAGAGAGACACTACACACTAGTACTACACATTAGTATCCCACAACTACTATCTGGGACTGTAGTCTTTCCTAAGATTGTAGTCTCTTTCAGCTGATTATCTGTGGTATATCTGAGACTTAGGTACTGTGTCGGCAAACTGCCCAACCCATCTGAATCTTTCTGTTGGTTTCGTTATCAAAGTTATTTTTACCTAGCATCAATGTTTGCCCTAGGTACACCTACTGCAGAACTACCTCGAGGTGAACACCGTTGACTATTATTGGTTCTGGGTTTATTTTACTATTTAGCATCACTTTGCTTTTATAAATGTTCATACCGAAGCCCATACGTTTCAGAGGTTTCAGCTAGGTCGTATGGCAACCCCTGTAAGAGTTTGCAGTGAACCCGCCATTATTACCATATCGTCCGCAAATCGTAAGTATAAATGTATGTACCGTATGTGTTGATTTCCCTATTTTTGCAGGCCAACGTCTTAAACATATTTTCCAGGTCAGTGGCGAATAGTTTCGGGGACGTAATATCCCCCTGTCTCATTTCCCCTGCGCAATGGAATGTTTTCATTTCAGATTGCTGGTCTTATACTTCGATACACATGGTTGCAGCATCATAGAGTCATAGACACACTTCAGCACATCGATACAGCGGCAGTCACGTTGACATTGCTGTTGGAATTCCAGAACAGTCCAGCCCTTCTACCGCCTAACTAAATTGGCGTTGCTATTGCTGTCTCTATCGTTTCAAGCGAAAAGAAAAGAGAGAGAATATCAAAGGTAGTTTTATTTAGGCGGTAGACACACAGGTCTTGTCCGACGCAAAGACTTACAATACAGGGGCATATTTTCTAGATGAAACTTCTTACTACCAATAACGAACATACAAAGAAGTGTTCTTTTATATCCTGACGACGTGACGGCGACACAGTTTTCAGCTGGTAGTGAGTCGGCCCACAGAGCCGCTGGTCGTGGGTTCGATCTCCGCCCAATACACGTTAGACGGAGCCTGGATAGTGTTTTGTGAGTAACATGAACATTTTTTTCGACAGACTTATAAAAAGGAGGAGGTTCTCCATTCAATTGTCAGTTTTTTTTATGTGTGTTACGCGACATCGCTATCAATTGTGAAACAATTTGAATGGATATTTTTTTGTTTTGTAGTTCAGAAGTGATAAAATTTTGAAATATGAACTAAAAAATTTTAATTTGCTTTCATTTATTTAGACGATATGCCTAGTGACAGATTCTTATGAAATTTGGTCGGATGTTTGAATTTTATTTTAAATTGAGGTCCATTTTTGTTTTCTTGGCGAAAATAAATTATTTTTCATCGTAGGTACCCGAAGCACCAAGACCAAGAATTATTTTTCACTTGGACTAACTATCAGGGATGTCCTGTCACATCAACGTACACTATATAGGGGATATCCTTCGAGACCGTCGACTCCTTGCTTCATCCTCATTACATACTTCCAACAACACCCATATATTGGTCAGTTGGGCTGCTATTAAATCTCAAGTTACTTTTTATCGACTATGTTATAATTCCGCTTTGAGATGCAAGATAACTTATTAATTCAATTAATACTATAAAGAGAGAAGATTTGTATTATGTTTGTAAAGAATACAGGTATGCTTATTAAACCTTTTTTTATTATTTAAAAGGCTCTTTCGCTGATAGAATAATGCATTAGAACTGAGTGACAAAGACTGTATTGTGGGAAAAAGTTACGTATTAGAGTTTCTGGAGCCAATTGATATTTTCTGCTATAAAATGCTAAACAAGTTATTTCTACGTTGCCTCTTTCTGGTATAAGTCATGGTTCAAAATATCATGAGACAAGACAAAACATCAATTAGATTTGCAGAAACAAGGAGATTTCAGAACTGAATGTTCTGAAATCTCCTTGTTTCCTGTCATCTTCTTTTCATTATTTAGGACATTCTATAGATGCACCAAAGATGTCCTCGGCGTTGGAGGAGGACCTCTACACCTCTTCCGATCATCAGGACCATCAGTCCAGTATCAGCGCCGCGGGGCTGGGGATTAGTGAAAGCATTCCTGGAGCCCCGGTGTAGATGTACAGATCAAACGAGAGGAAGGAGTCCCATTTAATTTAGTTTCTACAGGGCTTCACAAATGCACATAGCACAAAAGGATTTAAAAGCGTGAATGTGAAAAAGAACCTAAAAGACTGCGTGGTAGCAACAATGACACTCTAAGCACTGTAACCGACAAAATTTAATGTTCAATACAGAGCTATTGGTCGAAATTATTAATTGAATAAAGTAGCCAAGCTATCTTCCAGTATATCTTTTGGTCTCTATGTATCTATCTATTTTATACTCTTAACGTTTTTGTGATATTTTTTTTTTCTTTTTGAGCTGGTCTGTCTATGGACTGTTAGAGTATAGGCTCGATATCACACTTTTGTCCCGGAAAAGTAATGAGAACGATAATTACGCAGGTAAAATCACGGGGTGCTGCTAGTTACTCGTATTATAATTTATCCAACGTATCTCCTCTGGGGCCGGTGGAATTCATAAAGTATCTTCCCGAGTTAAAAAAGCGTAAACTCTCTGTGTAAACTCTAACAATGTAATTCAACGAGCCGAAGTCAGGGCGAGCCGCTAGTTATTTTTATAAATTTCGTTGTGATAAAATCAGAACGAGGATATGGACGTGATCCCAATTATCTCGAAGTTATAGTTTCCTGTCCAGCTTAGTTATCTGCCACCTGATATGTTACTTTATATCTCTAGATGACGAGCTCGCTGCAGTGCTACGCAGCGATTTGTACTTTTATTTTCAAATAGCAGCGTCACATTTTTTTTTTACTAGTATAGAGTGACAAGATTAGTAAGACATGTGCCTGTTGGTAAGCAACATGCCTGCCACATAACACGCAACTATTGGAACATGCAAAATCCAACTGACTGACTGACTGACCACTGAACTGAGCTCGTCACCCAGAGAAAAGCATAAGATGTTTTATATCTATTGACGGGAAACATTGCCCTTCAAATCGGAACACAGTAATGTTACTGCAAAGCAGTAGATAGATAGATAGATTAACTCTTTATTGCACTTAATATAAAAACAAACAAAAGTTACATATAACAAACAAAAAAAAGTAGCAATTGGCGACCTTATCACTAAAAGCGATCTCTTCCAAGCAACCATAGGATGGAAAGATGTGGCATTACTGCTTTGCAGTAGAATGACTGGTACAAATAAAATAAAAACTACTAAAAATACTGGTATCAAAGGTGTGGTACATCCCCAAACCTTGATTCTGCAATTCTACCACTATTAACAATATGGGCAGGCGTACTTCGGCTGACGAGACACCTTGGTCGTCTCGACACTTTATTTTATTACTCAATATGAGAGTACCTACCTAGTATATTTAAAAACACCGTGTGGATACCATTTCGGTAAAGTATTCACTCATGCTTATTTTTTGTAAACCTTGAAAGAAACAGGCATGTTATAATTATGTGACGGGAAAAACCGCTATTTTCTCAATCGGGATGATGGCTGGGTCAATAATACCTACCTTTGTTTTTCTTTGTCTGCAAATCTGTTTTTCTTTTGGTGTGAACAATAAAGAGTATATATCTACCTATCTACATATCTATACCTACTATTCCGTTTATATATTTTATATTATAAATATCATTGATAAAAATAAGGAAAGGAGTCTCCGTTTTTAAGAGTTCAATGATAAATATACTGATATTATACAGCTGAAGTGTTTATTTGTTTGAACGCACTAATCTCAGGAACTACTGAACCGATTTCAAAAGTTCTTTCACAATAGGATATTTACGTGATTCCTGAGCGCTATAAGCTATATTTTATTTGTACCACGAGGATATAGGTACTGGTAAATTTGACAAAACAATAAATATCTGTCCCATATTTAGTAAGTTCAGTAGTCATTTAGTAAGTCCATAGTTTAGTTAAGTAGATACCTACGGGTACGAATGTATGCAAAAACTACTGAAGGGATTGGTACGAAATTTAGTACATAGATAGGTAGATCTGGAATAACACATATATTATGCTATTTTTATGCCGGGTAAATAACGGGATCGGGATCTACGCGGATGATTCCGGGGGGCAATGCTAGTTAGGTACATTCTCATCATCATCATCAGCCTATCTTAGTCCACTGCTACACTGACATAGGCCTCTCTCATGGCTGGCCACTCAGCCCTATTCTCAGCTATACGTCTCCATCCACATAATAATTGGGACAAAATTATGGGCTAACATTTTTTCACATTTCAAAGCTCTAAACACACAAAATTGTGGTACATCGTGGTGAGTTTGTGTTTCACTTGTTTAGGCGGGGTTTTCTTACTCCTGAATCCTACAAATTACCTAGTTACTTTAAAAATAATGAACATAATTCAAAAACATTATATGTACTCGAATTCAATACTCGAATGAAAAGAGCGGGAAAGTTCCCAAGCGAGCGCCATGTTGGATCGAAACGTTCCATTGTACGCAGATCGCGTCGCGGGCCGCGCCACGTGCGCGCACATCTGCCGGCCGGGTGACGGCCCAGCACCCTTCCGGACCACATCTCGATGCCGCATGACGATGACGGGAGCCCTAGGGATGATGCCGAGCAAAACCGAATATAAACGTGAAAGTTTGTGAGATTTGTGATGTTTGGATGGAAAATTTTCACTCGAAAACTACTTAATAGACGAACCTTTACATGTAGTAATATAACTACATTGGAATAAAAAAAAACACACGGTTCTTTTGTTCTAGAAAAAACAATCAACTGCCTACTCAATAGTTAACCTACGCTACATTGAGAGAAGAACATGCCGTTGTCATTGTAGAGTACGACAATGACTCCACTCAGTAAGCTGTTATGGTCGTTGATGTATAGTCTATACTGCTATGGATATATACTTATCAATATTAAGCCTTCCTGAGCATTCATCTTGCCATGATCGTGAAAAAACATAATAAGCTGTATAAAAAACTACTTTTGCATTCGCAATATACTTACAATATTTTTGGAACAACAATAGACATGCTGACTAAAAAAACTAATTAGTCCGTCACTTAGATTATTATAAAAAAATATTGTACCTACATGTATTTTTCTTTTGTTTCACAAACAAAAAATTACGAAGATATAATGGTTAGAAGTTTCGAGTAACGTCACGTCTATAAAAGATTTTTATGTAGACGTGACGTCACAACCGGAAACAAACACACTTCGGAAGTTTGACGATCAATATCTTAGCCGATTTTTAAGAATTTGATAAAACAAAAATCACGTGTCTCATATTTTTCCATTATTACCTGACGGATTGATTAGAATTATATATTTTTGACCCAGACATCATCCCAATTGTGAAAATAATTTGCTATTGCAACGAAAGTCTTTACGACAAGCTTGGAGGAGAAAGGGATTTTGCTACACGACCGAACTGAAAAAAATGTAAGACTCACATCGTAAGAAAAATATATAACGGAAGTGATGCGTAAACACTGCCCGTGACCAGATAACCATATCATAAATAATAAAACTAAGCTAATTTTTTTTTCAAATTGTGTTGCTTCTTTATTATCCAAAGGAACTTCGTTCCTACCTGATGTTCCATGACACCACATCGTTTTTGTTTTTTAAATCACAGTCATTCTGCGTAACTCTATATTTGCCGACGAATACTGTCACGCTAGATTTTTATAATTGGACCATCAGTTGATCGAAATCATTTTTAGTGTTTCACAAGTGATATAACGAGCATAGTACGAGACCGTGCTCGACCTTGAAGTATAGCAGTAAGAGAGACAAGACAAGCTGACGAGGTCTATCACGAGTTTAATCGTTATTTAACCTCTCAACACCGAAACAATGAAAGTCTGTGTCGAATTTCGAAAAAAAAACTGTATTTTTTTTGAGTCTACAATCTACATTTCGTTATACGTAAAAATCATACTAAAACCGTAACCTCAACTGCTAGACCAGCTAGTTACGAATCTCAATTCTATCAAAAACCCCAAACTCCTTTTGTCGCAATAAAACGAAATGACGTTCCAAAAACATCATTACGCATTTAACGGATGATTAGAATACCTATCCTAATTTTCCATTCTAGGTATTTTCAGCTTATTCCTTAATAGCTGGATTAATTAAAAAACAAAATCAACGCGAGAAAACAGCAAACCGTTGTAATAAAACCGATATTAGTACTGGGTGGGTGCGCGCATGCGTACGGGAGCTCGAAGCGACCCTCCGGCCTCCCCTTCCTATTACGCACTCTATTTAGGGGCTGATACAAAGAACAACTCGGTCTATCTATTTTGGTCTCACTCTGGAATATTGTCATAGAAAAAGTTATTAGTTTCTGAACGCAGGCCAATGATAAGAACGAAAATGGAGGGAAAATAAAATTGGCGGGAAATGATTTGAATTTGGAACCTAATTTTTTTTTTATGAGTAGGCCTGATGGGTTTTGTGTACACTTTGGGTACTATCAAATTCTGAGTTACAAGTTTTCACTTCTGTCGGCAGTCCCTATGACTGCCATTTTTTCATACGGTGATTTTATGGTTTTATGGATAACCACAAATGTTTTTCCTTTTTTTGCAATTAGTCATTTAATGTTTAACTCAATTACTTAAATGCGCGTATGAAACCGGAGGGCGCTGCTAGTCTGAAATAAGTCTTCAAAACGTTGTCTAAATAAGTATTTTAAGCATTGTCATCTAAACTGGATGGCCATGGTTGTGTAAATGTGTGACGGTAACCATGATAGCACGCTATGACCAACTAGTAATGCGTTAGCCACAGATTTCTAAAAAAAAGCAGATGGAACGTGCGGAACACAGATCCTTAGGTCCGGAAAGCAAATATCAAACGCCAAAGCAAATACAAACTCCAGTCAGTACGAAACTGACTTCCGTCTCGTACGGGAGTCCCGTGTGATTTTATGTTTTGTTTAAGATTATGCCGTCTTGTGTCATCAAACATTGCAAACATTGTTCCCAAAAATAAAAAAATAAATTTCATAGGAAAGTTAGAATATTTTTACTGGTATTTATATAATTTAGACGATTTTATTTCGATTGATGAATAGAAACACAACACCTCAACGAAAATAGGTCAGTGTTGCTATACTAAATTGAAATTATTTTCCCTCAAGTTAAGGTAAAATATAGATTCTAATTTTGTTTTGAAGATACTCGTAGACCAAATTATTGATGAACATTGTATAATTCAATTTTAAGCCCTATTTTTATAATCGTTATTTTTATTTATTTAATGTGAATCGATGCCAAGAACAAATCCTCGCCGTTACTATAGTCCGTTCCACGAAGAGGTGTAGAAAATGTAAACAAAGGTGCTACTATAACATAAAAATCGTTTAACTTGAGTATTTTTCTAAAACTGTCTTAAAATATTTTTCACAAATATGATTCGACTTTACTGTGATCTTAAATACAACATACTTGGTTTTGTATTGATCAAATAATAATTTATTAACTTATCTTGAAAGTTATAAATAGTAATGGTAGATACGGTTTTAAACAGCGGCAATTTGATCTGTGTTTCTCAAACTGCGAATCCCATCAAAACATAAATGTGAAGTGAAAGACAAGTTCAATATTATGATATTAAAACCAGCCTGATCAGACTGATTTTATAATCATCATAAATTATAAAAACAAATCATATTTTAAGTGTAAAAAACTAGTCTATGTTATTGTAAATAGATTTTAGAACTGTAGAACTGACCATTTAAGACCATTTAGATCTGTATTCTTTAGTCGTTGAAGTCAACAAACAAGGCATATAACATCATAATACTGAACTTTAATCTCACTCCACTTAAGTAAATGCATGTTTCTGATGGGATACCATTACTTTTTGCACGTAAATAATAAGACGTTTACCTAATGAACCACCAAATAATGTCTATTTATTCGCAAGAAAATCTACTAATAATACTTATTATAAGTGCAAAAGTTTGGATGTACGTTGCTCAATCAAATTGGAACAGCTCAGGTTTAAACGCGGGTCACGGTTAGATTGTGATCTGGAAAGCATAGGTATAAGTTTATTTTTATGGAGGGAAAATTACGGAAAAGGGATCTAAGCGGGTAAATTTGCGGGACGCTGCTCACATAAGCAACCCACTAAAAGTTCCTTGCTGGGGCTATAATTCTTCCGTGTTGGTGGTGGATGACAAACCTCTCTGACCTCGAAAATTTTTAGGAACATGCCAGTTTGCTCAAGATGTTTTCTTTTACCGTTAGCAGCATTACGCTCATGAATTCAAAAAGGCAGAGGTGCGAGTGAGATAAGAACCATGCACTGCATCTACGTACTGGCGTGACAAGACCACCCGAGCCGGGCAATAACTTAAAGTTAAAATAATAAATGTAAAAACAACTTAATGTAAAAACAGAACGCTCAGTACCAAATTTGTAAAAATTTTGGATGTAAAAATCTTATATTAGGATAGATGAAAACACTACCCAGTATTCGATTCGTTTTAAAATTAATTGTAACAGCATCTAACGCAGTATAAATTAATTGCATTTTTGAATGAATTAACCTACCACTCTTACTAAAAAAATATCCAATGGGGCACCTAATATTAAAACTATTTGAATCTTCTCAGAATGGGTAGGAATAGTGCCACCAATATCTTTTGTGTGCCATCATTTGTTTTGTCATTTTAATTACCTTATTTGTTTGTTACGGAATCGAGTATAAGGGCCACGTTAGCTATATACTCAGACTGGATTGCTTTTTTTAGTTCAAATGTAAAACGTAGATCAATAATTATAGCAAGGAATAGTATATAGGTTACCACTTATATAGGTACACCACTTTTTATTAAGACAAAATAATAGCAATGGCAGCTACACTGGTAGTAAGAACTACACTACTGATGTGCTGGATTGTGAAAAAAGTACATCCACGGATACGGATCTGAATGTGGAAATATATACGAGAATCTAAAGCTGCGCTAGTAGGCTCATATCAGATTTGGCTGGGCAGGGAGAGAAAAACGAGTAGTGAAGGTGAGTGTTGATCTACGTCAGAAAGGGGCCCTTAAACCTACGCCCGAGTCACAAGTCTCGGGATCTACTCGGATTTCTCTCCTGCCACACGATGGACCCGGCACCCGCACGGTGAATCCATGGAATGCTAAGAAGATCGTCTGATATATATACATTTAGCTCATTCAATTTAAGTTTACTAAAAAGTCAGTCATTTCACTCACATACATAATGAAAAAGGAATTTAAGTGCTACATAACAAAACAAAGCTGTACTTAGTAATTAATATTAATAAAAACTGTTTATATGTTACTATTGTGTTCCATGAACTAACCACCCAAGTTATTTTTGTATTAAAGTTTTAAACTTATGCGCACCACATATTTAATAAACATATAATTATAAAATAATAGAAATAAGACAAAAGGTTGGAAACGGACTTATTAGAGTATATTTATCCTTGTTATGTGACGAAAATCTAAAAGGGCAAACAGAGACGCTTACAACAAACTATCTTCTAAAACAAAGGTTGAGAAATGCTGGTCTGTCATATTGAGAGTGACATTGATTTGTTTACATTTTCTACACCTCTCCGTGGAACGGACTATAAGGTTAATAAAAATACTAATAGTGTTGATGAAAACTATAGTTATGAAACGAATAGATAAGAACAAATCCTCGCCGTTATTAAACGTCTCGTCTATGACCTGTGGATTCTAACTTGATCTGTGCAGTGCTGTTAGCATATACATTTTCAATAATATAGATATATCATATTTTTTTCTTACTCCTTGTTGAATAAGAGCCTCCCAGGGCAGATTATGTTTGATTGAGTCGAAAGTTTTATTTTAGTCAACAAATGCAATGTATAGGTCTTTCCCATACTCTTGAGATTTTTCTATTAACTGTTTTAATACATGCATATGATCAATAGTTGAAAACCCTGCTCTAAAACCAGCTTGTTCAATGGGCTGTTCTTCATCTATAGTCCTTGATATATTCTATTTAGGATCAGCTTTGAAAAAAATTTGTAAATGTTTGACATTTGAAACGTAATTTTCAATTACGTTTCTGTCTCCTTTTTTGTGGAGCAAGTTATTAACAAGAAATCCTTGCATTATATATTATCGGTGTAATAATAAATTATTTTAAAATAATGTTTTATGCGTTTATTATACGTGAAAATTTCCAAAGCAACAATAGTGGGACTTTTTTCTTAAGACTGGGAACATTACACGCACACCAACGTGAGTAATTTGACAACGTCGGTGAGAGCTGTCACGCATACATAACTAATGACTGGCCTCACAGTGTCGTTCACGAAGGTTTCATCTGTTTAGAAATCTGTGGCGTTAGCATAGTAGCCATGGTCCCGAGTCCACCCGAAGATATATTTCATCCACGAGCGTGACGTTTGAGCGCAATTCACTGCCCAAGAAAAATCTGTATGTCGTCCGCCGAAATAAATTTTCACTTAAAAAAAGTTATGTGACATCCGATTAAAATATACTTATATTATATTTCTTTGTTTTACTTGTTTCTATGACGGTAACTTTTCTATACGTAATCTAAGGATACCGTACAAATTTTGTGATTCGAACAATTATTTAAATATCAGGAAGTTTCTCCGCTCAAAATAATGTTTTAATCTGTTCTAATTTTGATGGAAGGGTTGTTTCGTTAAAAAATACTTTAATTTTATAATTGGGTCTCCATTTATTATTTATGTAATCAGATCAGAAACAAAACAATCCGTTTCTTAATTTTATCCGAATTCCTCCTGTGTTGGAGGAGGTTTTTGAATGTATGTTACGTGATAGCTACGCCATTTGTAAATCGATTTTGATGATTATTTTTTGTTTGGTAAAAATTATTTCAGAGGTAAAGGTACATAAAATTAAATTTTACAGCATTTTTTGAAATATCAGCAATAATTAAAAAATTGCTTACCTCGAGTTGTACTATCTCGCTGACTCATTAGCTTTGGATACTTACTACCATTTTTGCTCTAAAGTTGAAAATAAACGAGTTATATCAGAAATACGAAAAAAATTAATTTTAAAACAAGATGGCGGCGAACCCTTTACCGGGATTAGTTAGAAAATCGAGATCTATACTTCCAATCACCCCCCTTTATATCGATGGTACCTATCGATCTAAACTTATTCTATCCATAAAATCTATTCTCTTATCTATAATAGGCTTATTACATTTAGGTAAATTTACCCGAGTGAATTTAGTCGCTACTGAATTCAGAGAAGTGTAATTCAGCAAGCTAGCATTCAAATTCAGAAACGGGGATAGCTTGCTTGGCTAATCTTGCTTCTAAATTCAGTCGACTAAATTGAGCCAAATGTTCCAAGCCTCTAACTACTTTTTATACAGTAATGCGACAGTGATGCGACGCTGAAACTAGGCCTGTGATTTTTAAGCTAACCCAAAGTTTGCTCCGGCCTCCGGCTATCAGACTTTGTTTTTAAATTTACAATGACGTAACGAGCAAGCCAAGCGTCTGATGGTGAGCAAAACGCTTTCCCATTACAGCACAATACATGAAGAATCCAAATATCTGCCAAATATTGCTTTGCTCTCGTTACCCAGATACGAATTTACAAAATGATGAATCTCTTTGCACTGTGATTTTTATGGAAACATTGCCCTTCAAACCAGAACACAGTGACGTTTACATATTACTGATTGGTGGTGTAATAACTGGCTAAGATGTGGTACTTCCCCAGGCGGACTCTGCAAACCACTACCGGGTTGAGTAAGTAGAAATTTTTTTTTATCAACGATTTGCATACCTAGGTACTTACAGTCTCGCCAAGACGTGTGTCAAGTTAAAACATAGGTTACTTAATAAACATACATTTATAAAGAAAAAGGGAAACACTTAAATAGTATTAAAACGAGTTTCATAAAAAGAACAGTGGCTTATACTCGTATTTAAAAAAGCTCCTGTCTAATTCCATCCAGTCAATATACTGTGAATGAAATATGTATAAAAATAGCTACAAGTTCCATCCCTCGGTAATTCAGCCGGCACCGGTAATTATCGTACCGGAGGCGGCCGGACCGGACGCCCGGCCGGCCGGAAGCCGCCGGGCTAAGGTCACCCGTTGATTTGCTGACAAATTCATTATTTACTATCGAAATCTATTGCTGATGCCCGAATTAATGCCAAATTGTATAAGAGACGGGTCTGATTAGTCTGATAGATATTTGAGTAAGGTTTGCGGGTTTACGTGCTAATCATTTTATTGTTAAATCTTGCTTTTAGTTTTGGTTAGAAATGCTTTGATGTCATTTTCTTTATTGACAGCTGGATTTGATGTCTGAGAGCTTTTTAGTGTTTTTGGAAACACCAGTTTAGTTTAGTTGCCAAGCCAAAAAGTAGAACTCACTTGACCTATTTTTTAAGTGGCCTTTAACCTGCGTTGAGTTTTTTTTATGAAAAATCGTATGTACTCGTATGTAGAAGATACGGCTGGTCTAGTCGGGAGAACGGCGACTGCCGACTGCGGAGCCCCAGGTTCGAATCCCACCAAGCGCACCACTGTCTTTTTGAAATCATGTGCGTAATGCCGCTAACTTAAAAACGTCGTGAAGGAAAACATCGTGAGGAAACCGACATGTACCTAGAATCTTTCGAATTCATGTGTCATCCACCAACCCGCACTTGTGAGAGAAGGCCCCGAGTCCCAGCAGTGGGAACATTTAGTGGGCTGCTTATGCTTATGCGTATGTATAGATAAGTTCGCGCCACAGTCGTGCTAATATAGCGATCAAATCAAGAAGAGTCCTAGCTCTGAACTGCGTTCGTCACCCAGTGATATAAGATTATTAATTTTTATGACCTGTAAATTCACTGAAAACATTGCCCTTTAAACCAGAACACAGTCATGCTTGCACATTACTGCTTGGCGGCAGAAAAACTAGCAAAGATGTAAAACTACAAAAATAGAGTTTTTATCTATTTTTATCACAAAAACCGCAAATTTTACATAAATAAGTTTTTATGATTGTTGTGATTTCTAAGCGGAAAAGACTTTTGAGAGATTTGTTGAAGTATTGAAACGGTGCCGAAACTTTACAGAATTAATTCTTTTTTTAACTTGCTTTTGTGTAATAGGTACCTAAAATTAGACATAAAATTAGGCATTTTCTATTAAAAAAAAATTGGCACTTAAGTATATATATAACTTGGAAAGTTGCTGTCCAAAGCTAAAGCTCTGTCTATGTCAAGTAGGCAAGCTAGCGTATATTGAAAATAATCTGTGTTGCTAGCTGCGTTTTGACGTGACAACGTCTTATAAATTGGTTTGCCGGGTGACACTTCAAGAAACTGCGTTACGCTCCGCTCACGTTATGCGCTCACAACGAGAGCGAGTGAGAGGCACGCGTCCCTTCCACTCGGGCATGGTTAGCCCGCCTAAGAGCGAGAGAGACAGACATAAAAAGTGAAAGGCACGCGTTCCTTCCGTAAAATTGTTTTACCACTCAAAGTAAAACTTTCGCCCGTATACCGATTTTACAGGCAACCAATTTTTTTGACTATCGCTTAAGTTTTTCACACCAAATAGATACAATATCAATGTGTAGATGTACATGTTTTATTGATTTTATTTGACTCTACAAACCCGCGGCAAGGGTTGAAAATAAAAATGTAAAAGTGGTTTTCGCAGTCACTTGAAAATATTTCAAATAAATTACAAAGAAATTTAAAATACGTAGAAGAAAAAAGGCATTTTGAAGTGAAAACTTCTGTTGGCGCGCCTCAGAGAGATTTTTTGTAGGCTGTGAATTGAATTCTAGCGTCACGGTTGGGAATGATAAGAGACCAACGGGTAAACTTGGGACCATGGCCATTGGCCATCTAGAATTGTTGACGCAATGCTCATGGTCACGCCCTCTGGTTTCACCCGTGTAGTTTCCAAGGTAAGCTATCAAATTCTGAGTTACAATCTTTCACTTCTATCGGCAGTTCCTATGACTGCCAATTTTTTTAAGGTTATATGTTGTTGGTATTTTTTCACATAAATATAAAAATATTTGAGGAATATGCTAATAATAATGCAAAACATGCTACTTTTATCCCGGGAAAATAACATAAACGAAACCGCGGGACAGTATAAAATAAATTTAACAGTAGCAGTTTTTCAAACAAGTTAATATCAGTCTAGGACTGCAATGCGTTCGTCACTAGAGTATACATTTGTTTATATTCTTTCAGCATTGTCATTTGATGGATATTGGATATGCTATGCATCAACTGGGATCATAACACGCCACTTGTCTATTTGGCTTTAGAATACAGTAGAATTTAATTAGAAATAGTAGGTATATTATTGTTGCTGTCTAGAATAAGTTGGTTGCTTTGTTTATCAAAATACAGCGTAGCGAACTAGCGAAGCTCTCGACCTTTGCAGAGTTCGTCTGAGGAAGTACCACACCTTTGTCAGTTATTCTACAGCTAAACAGTAATGTGCAAATATTACTGTTTGGATTTTAAGGGCAATGATTCTATATTCCCCTGGGATAAAAAGTAGCCTATTTTTTTTTTATAAATGGTGACGAGACGTTCCGAACATGTGCCTGATGGTAAGCAACATGCCTGACACATAACAGCACAGTGACACGCAGCTATTGGAACATGAAGAGTCCAAATCATTACCTAGCACTGCACTGCGCTCGTCACCCAGAGATCTAAGATCTTATTTCTCTGAGCCTATTATAGTAGCGTTCTTCCAGAACTAACAGTGCTCCAAATTTCCACCCGATCCATTCATATGTTACGACGTGCTTGAGCAATAAGCATCCAAACTTCCATACATTGACATTTATAAGGCTCGTATATTAATAGGATATACATATTACATTCAGCGCCCCGCGGTTTTATAAGAGTAGTTCCCGTTCCAGTTATTCTCCCAGGATCAAGAGCAGCCCATGTGTTCTTCTAGACCATAATCTATTTGTGTTCCAAATACCACCCGATCCGTTCATACGTTACGTCGTGATTGAGCAACAAACATCCGAACAAAAATATATGGATAAACATAAACATAATATTTCGTTACCAAGTAAGTTGTTACAGTAATTTTAGTACCCTGCCTTTTGCTTTAGTTGAAAAGACTGTGTTGCAAAAGGCAGTGTCTTCCATTAGGTATTATAATAATGCAAAAATACAATTAACGTTTAAATACATTACAAATAAATTATACACTGCGGTTGTGTGTCAGTGTCTGTGTGTTTGTGAGGATGTGTGTGTGTGTGTGAGGTAGTGTGTGTGTGTGAGGTAGTGTGTGTGTGAGGTAGTGTGTGTGTGTGTGTGTGTGTGTGTGTGAGGTAGTGTGTGTGTTTGTGTGGGTTGTGACACTTGGATACATTGATAATATGTATAGTATTATAAGTAGGTAGGATGTCGATGTCATGAAACCATAAGATTTTACCGATCCTAAAAGCTCCGATCCTCTGCTCCGCCATCGACGCTACACTACACCGCTCCAACGCTACGCTGCCACCGCCACCACCCGCCCTTCTACCGCCTAACTAAATCAGCTTTAGCTTTGCTAGCTGTCTCTATCTATTCAAGCGGAAAGAAAAGAGAGGGTGACATCAAAGCTAAGACAGTTTTCGTGAGGCGGTAGACCCCGTGATAGTATGTTGGTGACACGAATCTTAACAAGAACAAAATTAAAAATTTTGATTAACCCTTGACTACCTCAGATTTGTTATCTGTACAACATTCTACTAGTCAAGCCCTTTCATTTGATACCCATATTGAGGCAGTAGTGAAAAAAATAATGTAATTCGCCATTTTGTGGTGGCGGCCATCTTGGATTTGAAATTTATTATACTGTACAGTATTCTACTAGTCAAACCCTTTCATTCAATACCCATATTGAGGTAGGTTGTGAAGAAATATTTTGTCCGCCATTTTGTGGAGGCGGCCATCTTGAATCGATATTAACCAAACATAGCTAAGAACATCCGCATGGATATTTACCTTCAAATAAAAAAAACGCATCAAAATCGGCCTATCCGTTTGAGTTCTACGGTGCCACAGACAGACACACACAGACAGACAGACAGACAGATAGACATCGACGTCAAGAAATCGACGTCAAACTTATAACACCCCTTTTTTGGTCGGGGGTTAAAAAGCATCTTAAAAAGTTTTCACTTCAAAAAACAATCTACTGGATCAAACCGACTCCTAAACCTATCCCAACAGGCAATATACTTCACTTGACGCCTACTGGGGAGTTCCTTACCCAAGCGTAGTGCTTATGAGTCACTGTCGCTATGGAGGAAAGATCCGGCCTCAGATCCGCGGCGAACACCGTAAGTGAGCTTGACTCATACTGCGTTCACCCCCGTTGACTAACATCCGTTCAAATAATTAAAAAAAAAACAGGAGAAAATTAAAGAGGGATCGTTCATGTGGCCGTAGTGGCCCAGTGGCTTAAATGAAGAGGCTTGACTCTACTTCTGTGATAAGAAGATAAGAACATCTAGGTTGTGGAATATGTTTTTGGCCTGATGTTTGGTGCCGATTTGAAAATCGAGTGTTTTCTTCGTCGTGTCAATGGTGATTTCTTACCACCTATAACACAGATAACAAAATAGTTACTTTAACTATACCTTCTACCTATTTTTTTACTATTTTTAACCGACTTCGAAAAAAGGAGGTTTCTAAATTCGACCGTATGTATGTTTTTTTTTATGTGTGTTCGCGGATAACTTCGTCGTTTATGAACCGATTTTGATGATTATTTTTTTGTTGTAAAGAAGATATTGCAAGGGTGGTACCATGATAAGGAAACCAGGATCTGATGATGACATCCTCGAGAAATCGAGGAAAACTTTTTTACTTTATAAGTTTTCCGTTGAAAGTCGGTTCTTTTTTGTTAAAATTATTTTTGTTTTGCTTTCATTTTAGTGTATTTTTTTTAAGTGATTCGTCGCTTAACATTAGGAGAGATGGTGGTCAAATGTAAACCTATAAAAAACATGATATTCACAATCGTGAGCTTTCATGACTTTGAAAGATTCTTGGAACATGCCGGTTTCCTTACGATGTTTTACTTCACCGTTAAACATACGACTTTAACGAACAGGACGTCTACTCTCTTTCTACGAAAAACGTAATTTCTAAATAAACTCGCGACTATTCCGGTTCGTTTCGTCCGATTGAACATTGTTTGACGTTTAAATGTTCTAAGCCTATTCTAATTAGAGTAGGCTTAGAATATTTTTAAACGGACGAAACGTCGGATCGAAGTAGAGCCGGAGTAGGAAAGTCGCGAGATTATTTCGAAATTACGTTTTTCGTAGAAAGAGAGTAGACGTCCACGTTCGAATCCCGGCAATACCTCTAACTATTTCCCAAGTGCAGATCTACAAGTTTGTCATCACCAAGGCTCTAACGGTGATGAAAACCTTGAGGGTCTATCGCTTAATTAAAACTGTCTTTTTTTTTTTTTTTTTTTTAAGGGACAGAGCCTTTATTAACAAAACTAAATATAATGAGAACTACTCTACACTACATACCTAACTACTTACACTAAGCACGCCTGAATTATCTATAAACCAATGAAGGTAGACCTTCAGATAATCAAGATGTTCAAACTGTCTTAGCTTTGAGATTGTTCTCCCTTTTTTTTTGCTTGAAATTATAGGGACAGCAATAGCAAAGCAAAGGTCGATTTAGATAAACGGTAGACGGTTCCAAGAGTCTTTCAAAGTCATGGGTAGTTCATTTGTCAACCCGCACTGTGTCAGCGTCGCAGATTATGATTTTTTCTAAAAAAAAATACTTGATTAAGGCAATTGCATTAACAATTATTTTGTTCTAAATCAATAAAGACGTTCAAGAGTTGTAGGTATTGGAAAGACCTGTTTCAAGAAGAAATAAAAATAAGTCTTAACAACGGCAGGTGCCGTTAGTGATTTAGTACTACTTACATTAATTGCTACAACTACAACGATTTTTTACATGATTAGACTTAATGTAACAATATTTAAATTTCACGTGAAAAATAGTTTGTTTTGTGACTTCGGCGTGTATTATTATGATGATGCAAAAAATAGTAATTGGGGAACAAAAAACTACAGTAAAAAAACATGAAAACAAAAATAGGTACAAAAATAGGTATAATGTTTATTAATTTTCATAAACATTATACCTATTTTTGTAAGTTGAAACATTATATGTCTAAAACTCTTTTTACGTGAATACTTATCTGAAAACAGTAAAGGTGTTACTTTAATTATTGCAAAATTGTTAGCGCTTCGTTATTGCCGACCGATTCTGCGAATAGGTCTGTGCCTTCTCGCTCGCACTCTCCGCTTGGCCCGCTTCAACGACTTTTTTCGTGGAATTATTGAAGGGAGCAAAACAATAGCTAGGTAGTATAGAGGTAGATACTAGTGAGATGTGAGCACGGTCGTTGTCCAAATATGAAGCGTAAAAAGTAATCTTAGTCCAAGCGTGATTTCTCATATAATATTATAAATCCGAAAGTTTAGATGTTTGTTGCTCAATCACGTTAGAAGAGCTAAACGATTCGGGTTGAAATTTGTAACACAGGTAGCTTACAAGCTGGAATAAAAAACCACGGAAAGAATGTGCGAAGAGTAACTAACTACCCGAGTGAAATCACGAGGCGCTGGCAGTAGCAAATCTGCCCTTCTACCGCCTACTTAAATCTGCTTTTGCTACTGCGGTCTCTATCATTAGAAGCGGAAAGAAAAGAGAGAGAGAGCGATATCAAAGCTAAGACAGTTCAAGTTAGGCGGTAGACCCTCTGGAAAGCTTTCAGTTATGGCTCGACGTTATTTATATGCGGAAGTCTAGTCAACAAGTGCTTTTTAGGTGGATTTTTTTCCAATTCTCCTAACATTACGTTAAGGTGTCCTCTAGATGTTTTTGAGAAAATGCTAAGCCAGATCGCAAACATTGCAATTAACTAAAAAAAAAAACAAAAACTACTTGAGATAATTCCAATTTATTAAAAGATTAAAAATTCTGGACTCACGGAACTGTAGGGCCAATATTCACGATTTTACCAGAGGGTTGAAAATACACCCAAAAACGGATTGAGGCATATTATCTGTTCTATGCTTGAGACCAACTCAGGTACAGTCTGAAAAGGGGGTTCAACGGGGACATAAAAAACCGTATAAACGTTAAATTAGAAATCTAAAAAAAATCAAAATATCTAATAGTACTACATAGACTATTTTTTTACGCGGGAAAACAATTAGAACTGCAGCTAAGCGGGTAAAATCGTGGTGCGCCACTAGAAAAGAGTTTTTTATTGGAATTATTGCATTTCTATTTACCCCCCAAAATCTGAGGCTGCGTACTGCGTTCTACCTACTAGTACCCCCTTCAAAATTCGAGTCTTGGACCGCGTCTGGGCCAACTATCATCAGATATATACCATTATAAAAAAGCGTGTAACACAACTCTTGAAGTCCCTACATATCTAAGCTTAAGTCCCTTTTTGATCACCAGAAGCTTTGTGTGCTTTTAAGTTAGTTTACGTATCTTTCTTTCACCAAAGTTACCGAATTATTTCATCATTATCATAATCAGTTCATCCTACTATACGTAGGCTTTTCTCATAATACGCCAGATGCCTTTTGTAAACTGTCACTCCATCTAGTGTTAGGGCGTACGCATTACGTTCAGCGATTCGCACTTTAGATAATCAAATCTTAGGTGTTCAACAATAAATTTAAAATAGCCTAGAATAATATGGAATAATTTATATTTCAAATTCAGAATAGTATTTTTTGGTTAGCCCCGTGGTTTCGCAGATTATCTGAAATACAAATAAACGTTTGAAAACGGCTCCCTCTCTCTATAATTTTTTTTAGGTAAAGCAAATATAAAAAGACTATTTGGCTACCGTTCATTGAATATTACAATAATATTCTTGATAATTTATTCACTGCAACGAAAACACGTGTATCACTTGCGTATGTTCTGTTTAATCGTACAAAAAATACATGGTATGTAGATCACTCGTCATAACCCTTGGTAATGAGCGCAGTGCCGTGTCACACAGTGAATTAGCCTCTTCATACCCAAATATCTGTATGATATTGTATTTTCATGGGGCAGTCGTGTAGCTTGTTGCTTACTATCTGACGCATGCATTGTTCGTCCAATTTCACACATATATGTATTTAAAAATTAACACTTATTAAAAAATCCATTCACATTTCATATTCAGAATTTCACGTATAAAATATTAGTATGAAAACTAACGTTGTTATTACACAGTTTAAATCACTATATGGGCACTCTCCTTGAAAAAGGTCGCCGGAAGCGATCGAAACTTGAGTCAGACTGAACTGACTATATCAAACGTGAGTTCCCATGAACATATTTATTTAAAATGTATAAAATATTGATTATTTGGATCACAAATTGGGAACTACGCTGGTAAGATCGCGGGATGCTACTAGCAATACTATAAACTCAATACTGTTACCATCCACAACTTGCCTTCCAGATCGACCGATGGAAGTTTTTAGTTATTCTACAAAACAATTCTTGTAATTTTACTATTTGAGCTTAGTACGAACTAAAATTCTACAGGGAAAAAGATCACGATGCAGTTTTTTCTATGATAATGCATGTTACTGCTGCCTACAATATGAATTACATCCGGATTTTACAATCTGATTCTTTTTTCTATAATCCCATAGGGTTAGAATTAACAGTGTTCTTAGTTTAATCTTGAATTAATCAGCCGATATGTTCATTTCTTAGTCCAAATGTCAATTTGTATAAAATTATTATAATCTAGTGAAGTGATAGCCTGATTTTAAGCATAAGCTTGGGAGTAATAAATTTTATTCTGTCCTATGATTATTTTCTCCAATGAAAAAATGTGACCACACGACAGAAGTGAAAATTACATTATAATTAATAATAACAGCAGTGGAGATTAGTTGACTTTATTTTTATCACTCGGGTACACTCGGCGGTACCGAGTTCATCCGATCGAGCCTTTCACCTCAAAGTGTGACGGATCACCTTCACATAGAACTACGAAAAAATCTGTGTACGGTGAACCAAAAGAAATTGGTACAACATAATAAACAAATGAAGAAAATGTATACTGAAATGGCAATATTGACGCTGGCAAAAACATAAAAGCCGAACGATTTTTGGAAAAAAAAGTTGAATAAATGAGCTGCTTGACGCTTACTAATCTAAATACTCGAAGTTACTAATAAGTTTGCTTGGAAAAATAAAATAAAATAGCTTCAACACGATAACATATAATCATCATGAAAATAGTTATCAAAGAGTTATTTTTCCGTAAATAGATCTATTTCGACGTGCATCCCGCGCTATATATAGTTCACATTTATAATTGGAGCTGCGCACCGTTTCCGAGAACTGATTTTCCATCGCTGAAGCTGTGTACGCTTGTATAATCTGTTATGGACAAAATAGGAAAATATGAACTACGAAAATTATTAAAATGGAGTAAAACTAAGTAGAGCAGTAATTGTTACGAACAAAAACTTATTTTTGTTCGGTTTTTTGGTTCTATAAAAATATAGGTGTGTATTCGAGAGAAAAGAAAAATTTCGGAGAATGAAAATGTTTTCATTATTGGTTTAACAGAGCACATTTGGCCCTGTTTGAATAACTAACTTATTAGCATAAAGCCTAAAATAATTTAACGGAAATCTGTGGTGGCTTAGTGGTAGAATGTGCGAGTCACAACCGTGAGTGAGGGTTCGAGTCTCGCCTGCACTTCTGAGCAATTTCCCAAGAGCAGATAATAGTTTGTCATCATCACTGGCTTTAACGGCGAAGAATGTTTCGAAGTAGTCCGTCATCCGCTAACCCCCACTGGGCCAGTGTGGTGGATTGTGACTCTTTCCTTGCGCGAGAAGGTCCCTTTTTTTTAGAACCTGACTAACAGTAGCTGGCGTGGGTGAGCCTTTACTACCTATCGGACTCTTGAGCTAGCGCCGGAGGCGCAGGACTCAAAATAACCTAACCTGACATTCCTAACATACTTACGAATCTGATCTGTAAGAGAAATCGAACTAACTAGGAGAGAACTACCTAACTCATACATTCATACCGAATATAAGCACTCTAGTCGAGTGCTATCGGACTTAGTGCGCCCGTGAACCGCAAGTCGCGGAGGGCAGTGACGCGGGTAAGCAAGAAGGTCTCGCAGCAGTGGAAATATTTAGAGGGCTGCTTATGTCTAATAAGTTGTCTATAAGTTTGTGGAACAATGTTATTTTAAAATTATTTAGACATTCGTAGAACGCATTGTTATTTCACATCAAGTGAGATGTCGGTGAGTATTGGTGGTGGATAATTCACACACAACACCATCTGACCCCAAACTAAGCAAAGCTTGTAAAATGGCGGTCAGATAGCTGATATAATACTTATATAGTTGTAAATACATACTTATCATACATAGAAACACCCAGACACAGTTAAAACATTTGAATTTATCACACAAATATAAAAGTGAATAAATAACATGGAATATAAAACAAAACAAAAATATATAAATAAATAAATGATATGAAATATAGAAGTGTAAAATTATAATTGTTAAAAAAATGGTAGTCATGTAGACTGCCGATAGAAGTGAAAACTTATTACTTAGATTTTTTATATTAAACAGCACTGATGTTGGACAATTCGTCACCTGAACTGCTATTACGCATGCCAGTGATACGGGCTCACAAGATTTCACCTATCCGAGACTCCGAAAGCCTCTAACCCTCACGTCCAGCCCGAATATCCCATTCTGCTGCCCTGTCGCCGCTTATGACTTGACAACTTGACATACGCTAACAGGCTTGCCATTAGGAACATTTAAATAATAAATAAATATTGGTGAACAATTCACACAGAACTCCATAAGACCATAAACTAAGCAAAGCTTGTAGGTGCTATGGCGGCTCGACTGCGGATCGACGGCGGCGGCTGATATAATACTTTTTTACATAGTTCTAAAAAAGACACATAACCACCCAGACACAGTACAAATATTTGAATTCATCACACAAATATTTGCACTGAGTGGGAATCGAACCCACGACCTCGGCTTCGCAGGCAGACTGGCCGGCAGGCAGGCTTAGTACACCAAGCCACCAGGCCGGTCATGAATTGAAATAATGTTTTTGTTTTTAATTGATTATTTACAATGGATTGTTGTAATTGTTACTAAATTTTCTGTTTTTTTGTTTGATTTTTCTTAAGATTTTTGTTTTATTTAGTGTAATAAAGAGTTTATCTATCTGTCTTTATAAAAAAGCAAAATAAGATTATTATACCATACCATAAAAATATACAAATTAAACTACAGTGCAGCAGGGTACCCAGAATGCTGGCAGCGTTGCCACAGATCAGAAAATAGTTACACGTTGCCCCTTTGGATAGCTAAATTCAACTTTTGGGCAAAATAGGTGCCATCTCTGGGATTCCCTGAAGCGAAGACCAAACGTTTCGAAAGATCTTGTACAACATTTTGGGTATCGGACGACCACGGGCCCATAGTCTCCACAGCCAGCGCAAAGAATATATTAGTGTACGCTGAGCTGGGAGTATTTATTAGACTTATTTATTTGTGCCTGTTCGGCTGTAACTCCGACATTGCGAGCGAACAAGGTGTTTACGCAAGTAGTATCCCAAACCAGCACTTTGCCTAGAGACCATATTACTAGAGTTGCACCGTCAGTTATCGACTATTAAGAATTGTCATCATTCACAAATTGACAATTATCGCCGATGAAGGTCTAAAAAAGATGATCCAGCCGACCACCAAACGGAAGCGTGCTCAGCATGTTAGCGACATCATACACTGAATATCAATGTGTATACGATGAACCCACAGAGTTTTTTTCTATAGATAAGCCAAATAATCATATCATATAATTCAAACAATAGCCTATTAATTAACTTTCCTAAATACATGCAAGTTAAAAATAATTATTTTAACCCAAACACATTCGAAATTTAAAATTTTAAAATGTTTTCTGATACGTAATTGTACAGATTTTAGAGTCCACTCATGCAATATTCTCGTTTTAGTCAAATTGAACACTATTGATTCAAAATTAATGCTTCGATAGTACTCCTTTTTCAGCTTTTGTTAATCATGCTTAATCTATTTAATCCCGATAATCTGGGACACACAAAATGGTTGTTATTTCGAAATAGATGAGAGCTTTCCCGTTCGTCTTATTTATTTTAAATTAAGGCCAGTTTGTATCACGGTTGGGTGTTTTGCGACTATGTTCCCGCTTGTGATTACTGCTACTAATTAGAAGAAAGCTAAAATAATTCAAACCCATAGGTACTGTAGTTGTAATGGTAGGACTCTTTCCAGAGTCTGTTTGGGGAAGGACCACATCTTTTCTAGTTGTTCTATGCAAAAGCAGAAAGCAGCCCACTAAATGTTGTCACTGCTGGGACTCGGGGCCTTCTCTCGCTAGAAGAGACTCAAGGCCTTAATCCACTACGCTGGTCTAGTGCGGATTGGTGGATGACACATAACCTCGAAAGATTCTAGGTACGTGTCGGTTTCCTTAAGATGTTTTTCTTCACGGTTTTTATGTCTCACACATTGACAATATGACAAATATGACAAATATTGGTGGACAATGCACTACACCATCTGACCCCAAACTAAGCAAAGCTTGTAATATGGCGGCCAGATAGCTGATAGAATACTTATATAGTTCTAAATACATACTTATTATACATAGAAACACCCAGGCACAGTGCAAACATTTGAATTCATCACACAAATATTTGCACTGGGTGGGAATCGAATCCACGACCCTCGGCGTCGCAGGCAGAGTTACTACCCACTAAGCCACGAGGCCAGTCATTACACACATGCTTTCGAAAAGACAGTGGTGCGCGTGGGATTTGAATCCGGGGCTCCGGATCGGAAGTCGCCATTCTTCCGACTAGACCAGCCGTAACTTTATCAGTAATTTTGTGGCCGACCAATGTGTGATCATATCACACTGATGCACTTCGAAGGGCACTGTTTTCAGATTAATCACTGGACATAGAGATAAATTGTCTTAGGTATTTGGGCGACGAGCGCAGTGTTGGGCTAGGTAATGATTTGAACTCTTCATGTTCCAATAGCCGCGAGGCACTGCGCTGTTATAGGTTATTTACAGGCGTGTTATTTCTTTTCAGGCACATGTCACTCGTGCCGCGTCACTTAATAAAAAAATAACCTCTGAGCATTTTTCAAGTGCCTATTACAAGTTTGTCACTATTACTGGGTTGCACTGGCTAAGGAAAACATCATTGTGTTATCGCTACTGAGTCAGTGCGGCTTAGACATAACCTTAAACTCGTAAGGCCAATAGATGGAGTAAGAGAGTGGGAAGGCTGTGAAATTATATCGTGGAAGGAGGGCATCGATCCGGCTGTCTCCGTCTACCCTTGCCTACTACGCCTTAACCTACAATATACTGTCTTCAAAAAATACAAGTAGTCCAGTCGGGGCAGACGTAAAACTAGCCTGAAATAGGAAAAATTCCGGGGAGCGATTTTTTTTTTAAACTTCGGGGGGATGGTTGGAAATATAAATCTCCATTTTTTAACTAATCCCGGTAAAGGATTCGCCGCCATCTCGTTTTAAAGTTATTTTTTTCGTGTTTCTGAAACAACTCGATAATTTTCAACTACAAACACGTGGAAAGTAGGAAAGCGTGGCTAGACACGAACACTTAGTCCGTTCCTGTGTAGTGATTATCTTGTTACTTATATTTTCCTCGATTTTTTTTACATTATTGTCAACTTCTCTTGGTTTTTTCGCTTTTATTATATCCGTCGTCTTAGATTTTAGACAGAATTAAATTAATAGTAAAGAACATTTTATAATAGAAATCAATACAAAAATATTAATCGTTTTGATTATACGACATACAAACTAAAAAAAACCCTTAAAATTAATAATAGTTCAGATAATTTGGTATATAATCCGCTATAACAACAGACGCCTGAACAAATGTCTTGAAAAAGATTCAATGCGATTGTAATCTTTATATCGTAGAACGCAGCCTATTTTAACTGAATTGAAAATAAAACCTATATAAAATACCTACATGAGAAATATGACCATTTTAGGTGATTTACACTTAAAGTACAATTTTTTATCAAATCATTAATACAGAAATCATAGCATTATGAATATAGTAGTATCAATCTATAGTAGTATAACAGTAAGTGATTTCTTCCTAACATCCACAAAAACGAGAAGAGGGAAATCCAAGAGAAATATACCTAAATGCGTACCGTTTTTTTGAATGCTATAAAATATAAAGCGTTCTATACATTTATAAAGCGGGATCTCTGTGCAACCTGTAGTATTTATGTAACCCTTTAGATTTCACGTAGTTCAAATAATTGTCAGAATGTTAAAAAAAACATTAAAAAAAATATAGACAACAAGAAAAACAATGATTCAAAGAATTAAAAAAACCCATTTTTAAAATGGAATTACACAATAAATTGCAATAGAATGCTATCCAGATAAAGTCTGGAAATACCATAAAATATATCTGCTGACGTCATAACTCCTGTGTTGAAACGCTATGTAGTGAGCAACCATTGCTTCGAAGAACCGCGTTTTGTTTCCCTCCATCGATACTGAGTGATCAATATGTATGAAACATAGCAAAGCAGACAATGTTGCTGTTGTTATCAGTCGTCTGTTATCAGAACTGATAGGAACGAAAATACACCTTTGTTTTCCATTATCATGTCACGTTTCGAGGAATTCATCATTAATTGCAAAGATTAGCAATAAAACGGCGCATGTTGAATTTTCACCGAGCATCCATGTAGGAAAGTGCAAGAATTTTCAGCTCATCATTATCATTAGCTATTTACGCCACTCGGTTTGATCGTCAGGTGTTACTGGTTTTCACCACTTTTTTATTGTATAAGGCGATGTCACGAGCGAAATATGGGCTTGATAGTAAGCAACACAGATAAAAAATACTTTATATGTACATCATCGCATTTTTGCCCGATTGACATTAAAAATGATTAAAAATAATAGTAGGATGAAACCCGTTGTAAATCGATATACATATAGAATATGTCAAAAAAGATAGGGAACAACGTAAACAAGGAAGTAAATAGTGATGAGACGAACAGGACATGTGAATTTCCAAATCATTTCTTTGCACTGATTAAAATTAAACAAAGATAAAAACATTTTCATGACACCATATTTGGTGACTTCAAAGTGCAAAACCGTAGGCGAAGTGGGAATCGGACACATATTCAGATTATCTTTATTACAAAAACTGGATACAACAGTTTTTTTTTAAATAAAGAGTGACAAGATGAACAAGACATGTGCCTGATGGTAAGCAACATGCCTGCCACATAACAGCACAGTGACATACAGCTATTGGAACATGAAGAGTCAAAATCATTACCTAGCACTGCACTGCGCTTGTCACCCAGAGAACTAAGATGTTATATCTCTAAGCCCTGTAGATATTGTGTTATGTAAAACAACACTAACTAGTGCTAAGTTAAGCAAAGCTAATGCTATGGGATCCAAATACATAGTTGATATATTCCTATAAAATTATAAATATGAATGTAAGTTTGTTTGTTATGCTTTACTTACGCAAAAACGACTTAACCGATCATCATGAAACGTTGTACTCATATCGGGGATAAGAACTAACATAGATAAGCTACTTTTTATCACGAAAAAATAACGGGGAACGGGAATTGCTTATTTAATTGTAATAACATCCATAGTAACGGAACACATATATAAATATATACACAGAACAAATATTCATTATACGTCACTCACATATTGTTTCTGCGTGAGCATCGAACCTATGACATCCGACTCCACTGGCAGACTTGCTACCTACTACACTTTGAAGCCAGTCAAATATCTCGTAAATACTAGTAGCCGTATTAGTAGTCGTTGAAAAATATACTTATATGTCATATAAGTAAAACAATTTACCTTCTCCTTTTTGGAAGTTTGTTAAAAATACGGCATTTACGTCCTCTAGGAGCTGTTCTTTCTCTAGTAGAGTTTGGTGCGATCGAAAAATTTGTCAAATCTTTATTTTTAATTAGGTACCATTTAAATCCTACTAAATTTAAAACTTTTACTTTATTTTAAAATAAAATAATGAAGCTTAAAACGTTTATGTATACTACTACAATGCTAGTACAAATAATAGTAAAATACATAAATAATTATACAATTCGCACTTAAAATAATCTCAAAATTTTCAAGCAGCAATAAATGATAAATGTGCGTCAATCCAACATTAAATATGGAAATTATATTCAAAACAATTACCGAATCATCGTAAGGATATTTAAAAATAATTATTGTAAGGTTGTTATAATGATAAAAGAAACATCTGATTTAACACGTACCATTGTACAGACAAAATTCACTGAAATTCACGAAATGAAACAAAGGCAAAATATCAGGTTCACGAAACCAGTTCTCTGTAAATTTTGCTTTATTTTTATGGAGTATTTACGCACTATATTATCTCGAAATAACAAATAAACATCGGTGAACATGTTTTATATAATACTAGTCTAGTCTAAACTAAATAAAACTTGTATTATGAGTAGCAAAGAGGTGTTTTCCACAGACTAAGTAGAGAGATAGTGTTTTCAGAACTTGAAAAAAAAGATATCTCTTATCTTCGGTTTCAGTATGGATACGCAGCTTTCTCGCCAGTGTCTTGTTTGCATGTGGATTGCTGATTGGATAGATTTACCTGTGTAGATGCAGTGCTACATTGATGTTACGATAAGCTTTTACTGATTACATACGCGTATACAAAGATAATTTATAATAGTAACTGATTACTGACAAGAGGGCAGACAGAAGAGAGTTAGACAACTTCAACTTTTATTTTTGGC
Source organism: Ectropis grisescens (assembly GCA_017562165.1). NCBI lineage: Eukaryota > Metazoa > Arthropoda > Insecta > Lepidoptera > Geometridae > Ectropis > Ectropis grisescens. The sequence goes on from CM029791.1 coordinate 13,835,780, forward strand.
TTCTGAAAGCAGCTTCGCCGTTCGCCGCCACTTCAAGGGCGCCAATCTCACCTGTTTGTGCACCTGTTTCAATTTAACTGTCCAAATCTATGGTGCTGTCAATGTCATTTAGGCTTACTGACGTCTATTTTGACAATTTGTTATCGTAAAAGTGTTTTTTATTTTATTTTGGTACAGTATTTTGATTTGAACAAAAAGGTTTGATTCCACTTTTGTAATAAACATATTTTGTCTGATTTAGTTATATAATCTAGATGTTTTCAAGTCTAGACTCGATAGCCTTGCTTGATGTCAGGCGGAAAAAATCTATGGAATACGTTTTATTTATATATGGAGTCCGATTACTCGTCTTTTGGTTTAACTAACTTGGCTCAACGCTCAACGACCCGAAGTGGGTCTTGGCCAGTTACCACCGTATCATTCGTGTAGGTAATTGATGCGGGACCCAAGGGCTACAGAGACTCCCAACGTATGGTAGCAAAAATCATACAATGTTACCCTTCATTTGGGTCCCCAACTAATTTTTATACTGGACCCCTACGCATGCTACGCCACTCCTGCCCTGCTACCCTAACTCAATCCGCTTTGGCTTTGTTATTGATGTCTCTATAATTTCAAGCAAAAAGAAAAGAGAGGGCACTATCAAAGATAAGACAGTATTCGTTAGGTGGTAGACCATCTGGTCGCTGACGCCAAAAGACACCACTCTACTCTGTCGTGAGCCTTTTCCTGCCATGAGACAAAGACTTGAAGCTCGTGTATGGAATATACCCACTATTTCACTTGTTCACTTGGTTTTGTGGTTTCATTTCTTAAAATCTTTAACAGTCTTCAGTTCGAATCCGACAGGCAACACTGTCTTTTCGAAGTCATGTGTATAATGCCGCTAATTTAACATGGTGAGGGAATATATTGTGAGGAAACCGATATGTTTCTAGACTCTTTCGAGGTTCTTCATCTACCAATCTGAACTGGGCCAGCGAGGTGGATTATGGGCTTGCGCGTGAAGGCCCCGTCTCAGCAGTGAGAGCATTTAGTGAGTTGCTTATGTTACGCTATTTAATTTACAAAAAACAAAATGTTCGTATATTTTTCGTTCAAAGTACACTATAATAAGATTTACTCGATAGGTAGAACCAAATTCAGTAGGTAGAACTAAACGATACCTACCGGGAGCCGGCGAAAGCTGCAATGGCCTTAGCCGACGCCCGCCCGGCGACCTTCGTCGTGGACTCAGACTGCGAACTACTAAAGCGCCGCGCCGGTCAGATAACTCACCGAAATATTCTACGTACCAAGTTTTTGAAGATATATTTTGTTTCTCAATAACGAGCAGTGCGTTTACTATAATTTTTTGACAATTATTATATTTACTAGCTTTTACCCGCGACTTCGTCCGCGCCACATATTTATTAAAGTAATTGAGGCAGTACCTACTCGTATGTCTACTACCATACAAATTCACGTTTCCTAATCAAAATCGGTCTAAGTCAAAGTTTTATATTTATTAATAAATGTACAATTTACACGACAAATTCCAAAAAAACTATGTTCTCAAAAAATTAATCAAAAACAGACTATAATTTTAAATCATGTTGGGACGGTCCACCAAATTTTATTAGAGTCTATTAGTAGATATATCGTCTGATTACATGAACGCAAATTTTAGTTTGTTGTTCATATTTCAAAAACCGCCGCACTGATTTCGATAAAATTTATATGACCACCTCTGAACTATAATCTACCAACCAAAAAAATAACCATCTAAATTGATTCACAATTGGAAATACAACTGGATTGATAACCTCCTCCTTTTTTGAAGTCGGTTAAAAATAGCATACAAAGAGTGCAAAGATCCTTCCATGCACACTTTTACTCCTCATTTCCACTCTTTTCAACTCTTTTTCTGTGATAAAAACTCGCCGTTGTCCTTTCCTAAGTCTAGTCTATCTGTGCACCAAATTGTAACAAACTCTTTAAGTGACTTAGGCGTTAGCCGGTAACGGACAGAGAGAGTTACTTTCATACAATTATATAATTTCATATTAGAATTGAAAACAGGTGTTCCTGATCATTTTATAGGAGGCAGTTGTAAAAGATTACCGAAAAGTAATACGTTTACTCCTCCAAAAAACTCATTTTCGCAGTTCTTAATTTGCCTTAATCGAGCGTCCATCATGCATAACATTTGATAAGACACCATGGAAATCTCGTCGACTATCAAAAATTCTGTCTGATACGCCATTTAGTGGCTGCGCCCATCTTAAATGTTGAGGTTGTATAGTGCACTGTATTCTTCTTGTCAAGCCCTTTTATATGATACCCATGTTGATGGGATTGATAAAACCTAAGTTATCCGCCATTGTGTAGAGGCCGCCATCTTGAATTTTAATTTTATATAGTACATTGTATTCTACTGGTTGAGCACTTTCATTTGATACCCATATTGATGGGATTGATAAAACCTACGTTATCCGCCATTTTGTAGCGGCTGCCATCTTGGATTTAATTTTTTTATAGTATATTGTATTCTGCTTGTTGAGCCCTCTCATTTGATACCCATATTGATGGGATTAATAAAACATAAATTATCCGCCATTTTGTAGCGGCGGCCATCTTGAATTTATTTAAGTACATTAATTATAAATAAATGATACCGCTAGAAGCATCTTGAAACGCTCTTGAGAGTAAATGGCTCAAACGGGTAAAAGTAAGGTGGCACTACATATGCCGAAACATAAACACCGCACTTATGTAACCTGACACCCGTGTTCCCGCCAAATTTGTAAAACGCGAAAAGCGGCCAGTGTATCAAGCGGTTATATAAGTATAGTTAGAAATTATAAAATTGCTGGAACAAACGTTTATCGACTCCATTTCAAGTGTCTAGATACAAAGTTTCATGGTTTTATCTTCAATAATATTGAACTTCCAGACTTTCACCCCCAATTCCACCCCCGTAGGTACAGTTCGAAACTACAAAACTGCTAAAACATACATTTTATGGTTTCGTGTTAAATATCTAGACGTAAAGTTTCATAGTTCTTCAACAATGACGAAGTTTTCCATATAAACTTTCATCCCTTATTTTAACCCTTTCAACCCGTTTTTCGAAACAAAAAGTAGCCTATGTCCTTTCTCGGGATCTATTCTATCTATGTATCAAATTTCATCAAAATCTGTCGGTTGGTTTAGGCGGTAAAGACGGACAGACAGACAGACAGACAGACAGACAGACAGACAGACAGACAGACAGACAGACAGACAGACAGAGTTACTTTCGCATTTATAATATTAGTATGGATTGGCAAAACTAAACAATCAGAACCACACTACATTCGTATCTACTATAACCAAGCACATTAGAGATGCAGGCTGGATCAAAACTAAATCATTCGAATTAGCTATCAGCTAGATCATGGAAAATAGTAGATTGATACTATCCGTAAAATAATAATGATATTAATTTATTTTTTGCTTTTGAGTACTTATTTGTGGTTTTGAAGTCGGTTTAATTTTTTTTACGAAATACGGGTTTATTTTACCCTTGTTTTGTGCCAAATCACAATTTCGTATTGACAGGATGAATTTCATAACTTTTGTGAAATCTACAACTACGAGTACGTCATCTAGAAAATTAACCCAAATTTCAGTTTCTTGTTCGTATTTCAAAAATCACCAAAGCAATTTCGAAAAAATTATATGGGACCATTCGGGAAGCATACCTATCCGAACACAAAAATAAATTTTAATATCGCTTAGGGCGTTTTCGAGAAATCAGGTAACATACATAAAAAAAACATGGCCGTCAAAATGATAACCTCCTCCTTTTTGGAAGTCGATTAAAAATCAACAAATTAACAAACTTCCAGAGGGATCTTGACGTCAAATGTGGGTAAAATCGTACCCACGAGTGACGAGTGACGTCACGCGCCACTTCTAAGCTCTCTCTCTACCTTCGTCATTTTTTGTTTTCGAAACAAAAGAAAAAATACGTTTACAATATTTTGTAGCAATCTGACCAACAAATTATTTTTTACTAGGATTATATCCTAAGCCTAAACAAATAAAGGTCTAAAGATAATCAAGATGTTCAAGCCCACTACCAGCAGGAAGCGTGCCCACCGTGTTGCCCAGCATGCCGGCGGCAAAACCACGCTTAATGGCATGGCAAAGCTTATACGCTGGGCTAAAGAAACGCCAGCGTTTTGGTTATGCGTCGCGTCAACCAATCGCTTGGAAAGGCATTTGAAAATTAGATGAGCCCGGTCTCCACGGACCTCGGTGAATTAGCCGCTGCACCGACCCTACTATGTCTCTGGAAGATATGATGGTGCCTGAGTATTAACACAAGTTGCGTCCCACACTAGGAGCTGACGCTGACCCAACTTCTAACTTCTATGTAGTTAGCCTCACGTCTTCACTGCGTAAGCCGTGTAAACGTAGTGGTTATTACGTACGATTCAAAATCGTGAGGCCGTTGGTTCGACTCCCACCTGTACATCTCAACAGTTTTCCAAGTACAGATGTATGAGTTAGTCATCTCTATTAGGTTTAACGGCGATTGAAAACATCGCAAGTAAACCGTCCGGTTTGAAGGGCAATGACCCCTATCCCCTGACCTCCCCCCACCGGATACGAAAATATATGGTGGTGTTTTATCTCTGAGCCCAGTAATTTCTTTAGAAATATAGCCAATCCAAAATCAAATCGGAACACAGTAATGTTTTGCCCACTACTGCTTGACAGCGGAATAATTAGCAAACGTGTGATACTTCCCCAGACGGACTCGGCAAAGACCCTACAACAAAATAAATAATATATTATAGAACAGAAGAGCTTGTTTCCCGTACCGACACATAATTCAAAACATAGCTGAAAATAGCATATGTATATACAACTCCTGTAGGTGCCTCAGGCTGTAATGGGGATCCGTAACATACCTACAAAGTTAAACTAGTTATACCTACAGCTATACTAGCTATGTCCCGGCTACACTATCACGAAAGTAGAGTCAAATCTCTTCGTTCGAGTCTTTGGAACGCCAACCATGAAATGATCTTATTTTCGAGCTACGAGCGTTCGTTACAAAAAAGGGCAGGATTGCGTCAGATCATGCAGATCAGTTGTACACTCTCCGAAAAGTATCCGATAATAATCCGCCACTTCTGTGATAAGAACTGAGTGGGGTTTCCTGAATGGTTGGTCTTCTTGGTGTCGTAACTGACTGTCGAACTGAGTTTAGTAGTTTAGTGAAAGTAAATCGAGTATCTAAATAAAAAATAACACGTTTCAAATCTATCCGCGGGTTCAAATCTTATCATCCACGAATACGCACTAGACCAGCGTGGTGGATAATGGCCTTGACTCTCTCCTTACGAGAGAAGGTCCCGAGTCCCAGTTGTGGGAATATTTAGTGGGCTGCTTATGATTTTGCTCTACAATAAAAAATACCTTTTTATAGAGTAGATTGACGGAACGACCAGGAAATGTGCCATCACATAATCAACAAGCTTGACCATAGTGTTACGCAGCTATTGGAACATGAAGAGTCCAAATCATTGCCTCTAAGGTGATTTATCCCTATGCCCAGTAAACATTACCCATTACTGCTTAGTTGTATGCCTAATAAATAATAAGGTTTCTCACTTTCCTAGGCGGACTCCGCAAAGAGTCTCACCACTACAAAATTTGAAATATAGCAGATTAATAGATCACAGTAACTATACTGGAAATGTTAGATATTACTGAAGCTTGCAGCTCAATATACCATGACGAATGTAAACAGGTGTTACCAGTATACCTTAGTCCCAAGAGTCGCTGTGATTCAGAGGTTTCGTAGGTCAACTTATACTGGTGGTTGTTAGTGTTAGGGTTTTTTTTTTTATAAAGAGTGACGAGGCGATCAGGACATGTGCCTGATGGTAAGCAACATGCCTGACACATAACAGCACAGTGACACGTAGCTATTGGAACATGAAGAGTCCAAATCATTACCTAGCACTGCACTGCGCTCGTCACCCAGAGATCTAAGATCTTATATCTCTAAGCCCTGTAATTTCTCTGGAAACATAGACATAGCCGATGAATTTGCTGTGTATTTGACTAATCACCTTAAAGGTACCAAAGATTTACCCAAAGCTTACGAGAGCCAAACTCATGAAAAAATTAAGGAAAGTCAAATCGGTTTTTAAAACAGTACAAATGTTCCTATTGCTGGTACTCCGAACTGTTAAGACTTATATAATAGTATAATCCACAAAGCTGAGCAAGTGCGGCTTGGCAGATGGCAAAGAGAATATATTTTCTGAAACACGTCGGTTTCTCATGATGTTTTACTTCACAATACAATACAGATCTCAGTGATCTCACGCAATACAGGTCTCACCTAGTGCAGGGGCTGTTAACCTATGTTATTTTTATAGAAAATAAAACATTTTGTATCTGTTTTTTGTACAATAAAATTAAATCCAGTGATGACAAACTGTCGCACATGGCAATTTTAACATTGATTTAAGAATTTTACCGTAGAGATGGATTACACAGACCGACATGATATTTGATAAGTATTCTTTGCTAATTCGGGTACGCTGAATTTGAATATGAATTTGGTTTGAGCTCAAAATTTTAAAAAAATCTTGTGAATTATTTTGTACTAAAGTAAAGGAGTAAGTAAAGTACCTTTTCAATATTTCTAGAAATGCATTAAAATTATTTCTGTAAAATAGTTGATACATCGAAAGAAAAGATATAGTATTAGGTTTATTTCATTTCAATGGCCTGAAGTTCGCGGAATATTTCTATCAAAAGAGCTCACTGGAGAGACCTCAAAATAATATCCATGCTTTTGGGTCCGCAGTCTGGATTCATAGAGTATCCATGTTTTTTTGTGCAAGTGGTTTTGGCTGGACAGTCTAGCCCGAAATTTACATTACGTTAGAAAGAATGGCCACTCCGAGACTTGTACCAACCATAACAAAAATAGTGGAGTGTGATGTGGATTTGCATTGTGATGTGACTTTTGCCTCCCCTTCACACGCAGTTAGGAATAATTAAGAAATTTGTTTTATAAACAAACTGACTGCTTTAAATACCTATGTGGCAAATTTCCTGTATTTTTTGAAGCTACACTTAAAGAAAGATTTTTATAGGCTCTCAAATTCGAAGCTTAAAATCTGATTTTTCAGAATCATCATTACTTTTGAAAATAAAATCATCCAGGATGAATCTGACGCATGACGCACACCATGGACCGATGATATTGTCTCGATCGCGGGAAGTCGGTGGATAGAGGCGGCACAAGACCGGTCATTATGGAAACCATTGGGGGAGATCTATGTTCAGCAGTGGACGTCTGCAGGCTGCAGATGATGGGATGGAGATGATAGTAGTACAATGGTCACACCTAAAGATATAAAGTGAAGCATCTGTTAAGTCCACGATTTCTCTAGAAACATTCCTTCATACTGGAACACTTTAATGTTGTCACATTACTGATTGGCGATATAATAACTGGAAAAAAATTTAAATCTCCTCCCAGTCATAAGAGGACTCTGAAGAGAGTCTTTTACAAACCTTGGGTTGCTTGTTTTTGTAGTCTATCCTCAGGAATTATTTAATTGCTTTCGGCAATGTTATTGCTATCCCTTTTATTTCAAATCGAGCTGAGAAAGAGAAGACAGTAACAGCGGCTTAGACGGTAAATGCGCGGAACACATAAATATAAGCATTTCCGTGCTCTCGCTACTTCTTTGAGGTATTATAACTGCTGTGTAAAGGTGTGATATTTCTTCATTCATGATGACGAGCACATTGCTGTGCAATGATTCGAGCTTTTCTTGTTCCAATTACTGCATGACTCTGTGCTGCTATACGGAGACGTGTTGCTTGTAATCAGGCAATTTTTGATCTGTAGGTACCTAGAAAAGACAAAAAAGATGTCATGGGACACTAGTTACAAAGTTCCTTCGGATAATATACAATCAACAAAATTTCCAAAATATATTTTCTTAAAAATTTATGGTACAATCATGTGTATAATAAAGTTGGCAACACTCAAAAAATGGAACTATATAACGTCACGGACAGTTTTTACTTGTCACTTCCGATATATATTTTCCTCGCGCCTCCAAGCCACGGCAGGCATGCTGTGCCGTAAGGAACTTCGTTTCAAACAAACCATGTCGAAATAAAAATGTCACATTATGTGTTTGTTGTTGAAAACTATAATAGTAAAAATATTATAAGTAATTTTAAATCCACTTATCTATAAACTAATAAACGTAGTGTCTTTTTACACGTAACAATAATTAAATATTTAAAACTTGATTCTCTAATCTTACGCGGTGCTACGAACCGCTACGATCGCGGTCGCCATGACAGTTTTAAAATTACGTGTGAAAGTTGTTTCCCGCGCTTTTTAGATTTGGCGGGAACGAAGCCAACACAATAGGTTGGTTTCGCACCACGATCCGTGATCATTGACGAGGGGCGCTGCTATCGGTTATGTTAGTGAATTCGGTGAGCTTAGTATCGAAATTATATAGTTTCATTTTTTCGTCACCAAGCTTAGTTGTGGCGGAAACACAATGATGGCCAGTCGCTGTGGTAAACGTATGACGCATACAACCTCATGGCGCCATCTAACCAGCCAGAGGTAAAATTGAACTGCTCTTTGTTCTTATAAGAACTTAATATTATTATTGTGCTTAGACTTAAACTTAAAAATAAAATGCCAAGTGCGTGTCATGACTGATGACCTGACGTATTTATAGTATTCTTAACGATCATTTAGACTAGAGACAGCTGTTCGCAATATATGATCAATAACTTACCTATAGAAAATTCAAATTGGAATCGCATAACACATCTGGATTATCAAACTAAATATGTTGTTACTTTGTAAAACTATATTTTAGCACCAGAGCCTAATATAATTTTTGTGATTGGTAAAAAAAAATTGAATGAAATAACATGTTTCCCGATATCACGGTTTTATCTATACTATATTTATAAATATTTACCATGGTTTTAAGGTGGACATGTATCCGATATTTTCAATATGTATATGAATGATATTTAAGTTTACGAGTAAACTGACACAGTAATACTGAAGAAGTAATAGGTAAGTATATCCGCTAATATCTAACACTTATAAATAATAAATCTGGGTAGGTACTTATAATAGTAATTCTAGGTAATATTTTGTGTGTTATCTAAGTGTATATATACCTATCTTACAAGACATACTACAATACATCCCGTCGTATTCCAAAAAGGTAGGTATTAAGTTAAGGCTTAGGTACGCAACTAATGTACGAGTCAATTTTTGCGTTTTGCCAAATATGTCAATATCAATAAAAAAGTATATTAAAACACGTTTTAATGTAAAAAAAATTGGTTGCCTGTAAAGTCGGTATACGGGCGAAAGTTTTACGTGACAACGACTTTGAGTGGTAAAATAATTTTACGGAAGGGACGCGTGCCTTTCACTTTTTATGTCTGTCTCTCTCTTGCTCTTAGGCGGGCTAACCATGCCCGAGTGGAAGAGACGCGTGCCTCTCACTCGCTCTCGTTGTGAGCGCATAACGTGAGCGGAGCGTAACGCAGTTTCTTGAAGTGTCACACGGCAAACCAATTTATAAGACGTTGTCACGTCAAAAAAATAATTGATATTGATATATTTGGCAAAACTCAGAAATTTAACTCAAAGAGACTAAATCAATTTTTAAAGTCACATTTTTATAAAATACTTATGTAAAATACTTACTTAACGTTGGTTAGACTCTATATTATCTGTCTTACTACTATTAATGCGAAAGTTTGAATGTCTGTGACTCAACCACGTCAGGACGGCTGAACGTATCAAGTTTTTAACCCCCAACCAAAAAAAGGGGTTTATAAGTTTGACGTCGATGTCTGTCTGTCTGTCTGTCTGTGTGTGTGTGTGTCTGTGGCACCGTAGAGCTCAAACGGATGGACCGATTTCAATGCGGTTTTTTTATTTGAAAGTTAATATCCGTGCGGGTGTTCTTAGCTATGTTTGGTTAATATCAATTCAAAATGGCCACCTCCACAAAATGGCGGACAAAATATTTCTTCACAACCTACCTCAACATGGGTATCAAATGAAGGTCTTGACTAGTAGACTACTATACGCTATAAAAAAATCAAATCCAAGATGGCCGCCACCACAAAATGGCGAATTATATAAAAAATTCACTACGACCTCAATATGGGTTTCAAACGAAAGGGCTTGATTAGTAGAATACTTTGCACTATGACAAATTTCAAATCCAAGATGGCCGCTACCACAAAATGGCGAATTACATTTCTTTTTTCACAATTCCCTTAATATGGGTATCAAATGAAAGGGCTTGATTAGTAGAATGTTGTACAGATAACAAATCTAAGGTAGTCGGGGGTTAATCAACATTTTTAATTTTGTTCTTGTTAGATCTATAATTATAAGATAGTCTAGAAAAACACATAAACTACTTTTTATTGCCAGTAAATACGGAAGCTACGCGACTAAAATCGTTGTTAGCTACAATTATTACAATTTATTCTACTATAATTTATCTATATATATATATATACTTATATAAATCAATGCTACTATTCGTTGTAAGTAAGCTCCTCCTAAAAGGCTCGACCGATTTGAATGATTTTTTTGTATGCGTTTGGGTAGGGCCCTGGATGGTTTAGATTCACAAATCGGCTTGACAGATGGCGCTGCAGTTGGTATTTAGGTTATTATCCGAGCGAAGCCGGAATGGGCCGCTAGTACTCTATAAATTTTGATTATGACTTTGCACTTGTTTGAAACTATTAAGCAAAATAATGTAAAATGCATATAGGTACCTACCTACTTACCATTAACCTTATTTTACCAACTGTTTTTTTATATTTGTTGATATCTAAATTTCTATAATATGTTTAAATCGTAAATTTAGCCTAAATATAAGGAACATATAACATAAATGATTTAAATTTACCAATGGCTATAATTGTATTTTATAAATACACATTCTAATTATTTTTTCTCTAGGCAACAAAGACGTGGCATTTTGTCAGTCTGTGTTTTTGAAAAAGTCAAACCTGAAGCTATTCAAGATATAATGAACAGAAAATGTCTTAAAACGGTCCATTCCCGATAACATCTTTTGTGTTAGACGGGTAAGATAACATTCAAAATCAACGCCATATTCTTAAAAAGAAACGACTACCTGTATCGAAACCAAAGTGTGGAGTATCGCGTCTTCCAAAAATAAAAAATCCCATTATGGCATTAGAAAAATGCTAGTGGATAAAATAGGTATTCCATTTTATTACTTAACGCACCCAAAAAAAATGTTAGTACTTAAAAAAACATTTATTTATTTTATTTTTAAAATGACAAAAGGACCTTTTATTTTATTTTTCAGAAGTATAACGTTTTTAATGTCATGTAAACACTAACACACGTATGAATAATGAATACTCCTACTAACTCCTAGCGTAGTGTACGTATGAAAAGGCGCATATTAGAAATATTTTTTAGCTTTTACGTGACGTAAACGGAGTATATTCAAACTTCGCCTAAAGCGAAGATATATTACGTTCTAAGAACAATTTAGCAAGTTACGAAGCGCACGCGGCGGATTTAAGTGACAGCCCGTCCATTGTGACGTTACGGGCACATATCGCATAGAACCCGGAAAACTGAGCAGCTAAATCGGAAACGCGACATCTATGAGCCGCCAGACAAACTTCAGTGGCTGAAACGTGTTTACGATCTTTATTATCGGAGACCGTAATGCTACAAATTTAGTTCTTGCCCTACAAAAAGCGTTTCTCCTTTCATAATAATAAGAATACGGCGGCTCGGTCCGACTGGCTCGATACACACGGACGCGGCGCCGCGCGTTCGTGTGCGTGGGTGCGCCTGTGTGGGTATCGCCCCCGCCGCGCCAACTCGACGTAGCTTTCTGTTCGCTTATATAACGCGTATATAACCCTGGTAAATAATGTACCTAGTGAATAGCGAGCTATGTGCTGCCACCTAGCGGAGCGGTTCGGCCACTCTCGACATAGCTCACAGAGTATATTGCGGTGTTTTTCAGATTTTCCTTTCCCGCCATAACATGTTCTTGTACCATTCGCGTGAGTTTGACTTGATTTGTTGGCGCGTTAACGTTTTCGTTGAGGCTGGAAGTTTCATTTTCTTTGTCATTCTGTAGGTAGGCGTAATTTCGAGTATTAGCAATAAAATAAATACTGATTAAAAGATGGATTTATTTATTCTTAGTATTAATTAATTACATGCTTCAAGTGAATAAATAGTTCTTAATTCATAGGGAATGGGTACAAATTCTTATACTTTTAATAGGCTGACCTCAAACGGCGTCGCAGCTTCGTAGGGAAGAGGGCTCCCGTTGATGTCTTTTCTAAAATAAAACCGCATCGACAAAATTGCATGTAGGTACAACATTGACGATCCACCACTCCACCGAATAATTCCCGGCTTATTTTACACGTGAAATTTCATATTTAATTACGAATTTCGATAGCCTTTGTTCACAGGATACGTATTATTGGAAATTCGGCTAGTTTTACGAATTGAATATTATCGATTCGTGTAGATACCTAACATTTTTTTGTTTCGCGATTTTCCTGTTTCGATGTCACTGATTTTGACATGAAATCAATTTTGTTTAGAGTGAACAAAATTTAATTGTTTCAGATTAGTATGGTGCTGAAAAGAATGGGCTTAACCGACTGCTTTAAAAAGTTCTTAAATGAAAGTGGCGGAACGTTTTATTCTCCTACATCTAACGGTTATGATAAAACATAAATTGCCTAATTAAATTAGATAGACTTTTTTGAAACCTATGCCGTAAAAGTACATACTATTATAAAGGTAAAGCTATGTACTTAAGATGCCTTAAAATTCTGATACCGAATCTGTCTCTATTATTTTTTTAGACTTATCATAAAATATAAAAAAAAGTTGGAAAGGTACGAGTACTACCCTTGAATAGTGTATTGGCCAAATAAATTATCGTTAAAACTGGTAAGTCATGGGCCGCAGCTAGTTTCCAATAAATTAATGTTGTTCATGGGATACGAGTATGTCATTACAAAGAGATGTTGCTAAAATACGTTAACGTAAACCTCATCAAACTTGATATAGGTAAGAAGCCAATAAGTTTAAACCGAAACCAAAATTCAAATATCGAACGTCCAATCTTCGCACCAACTTCTGAGCTTCACTGGTAGGTACCATTGGCAGCGGACGCCCTCATTCCTGCCCCGAACTAGCTCGCGCGCCGACCGACAAGTGACGACCGGCGACTCTCGACTCCGCTCCTCAGCCAGAATGAGGCAGATTTCACACGCGCCCATCCATGACGGCGACCTGGCGCCTCAGAAATGGCGCGACTCTTGCGAGCGCCATGTTGGTTTTCATTTTCTTTTTTATAGCGCTGACAGGCCGGTGTCATCGCACTGTCAAAATTGACAGTACTATCAATGGTGGTGTAGACTTGATTGAAATAAAATTGAATGTGTGATTTAGGCTAAGATAATTTTAAAGATAATTCGAGTATTTTATTGTTTGCTAAAAAATTACAAATTGTCTAAATGAACGATAATAATAGGCACGACTTTTTGAATTAATAATACAGTATAATTTGTAATAAATAAATAATGTGTAATTTTACGCTTTGAAATGTTTATGATTAATTTACGTAAAGTGGGTTGCGGTCTATTTGGACTGAATGTTATATTGTACTAAAACCGTAATGAACAAATCTTAAAATGACCTTTTCCCATAATGACTGATTTTTGAAATGTACTTATTCTAGTATGCCGGAAAAAAGACTGTCAAATTGAAGTACAGTTAGTAACATTTTTTAAAAGCTTAATTGTATAACAAAAAAGACAATTTCTATTCTTAATTTTAATATAACTATGATGAACCGGATAATAATTGATGAAAATGTAGTAATAAAAATTAAATCTGATGCAAATATATATGTTGTAATTAATTAATCAGATAAGAAAACTCTTTCTTAAAAGCCACAAAAATACACTTAAGAACGGTATAATCTAGATATTTCAATTAATGCTTCGCTTAGGACGAACCGTGCAAATTGACTAAACAATAAATGAAATAGAACCTAAACATAAAAATGTTTATATAACTACCGTCCTGCTTCAGCTTCGCTTGAATATTGTCATATACATAGGTAAAGACTATTCATTGAAATGAAAACTATCCTAACTTTCAAGTTGGATCAAACAGCACACGGTGTGCGATTTTGATTAAAATCTGTTAAAATACTTGGGAGTCTATCGCCGACAAACAACGCGACGCGTAATTTATATTTGTACTTAATATATTACGAAGATAACACCCAATTTGCGGGTATAAAAAATCAAAATTGCTGTCGGATAAACTTTTAGCCATAGATTATTTTTAACCGACTTCATTTTATAGTATAGAGCAGCCATTCCCAAAGTGGGTGATAATGCCCCCTTGTGTGCGCTGCAGGCCTTAAGGGCGGTAAGAGACCCAGGAAAAAATGAGGGGGTTGTGTAGAGGCTTGGAGTCCGGTGTGTACTACCTACAGGGTTCATGTCTCATGTTAACTCTTGCGAGCTATAGTAAATAGGTTTCGTTTAGAATTAATGTTGAATCTCCACTAATATAGCTCACAATAATTCATTGAATTTGAAATTATAGTGGTTTTTAAGCATATGAAAAAATGGGGACGCAAAAAATATAAATTCTCAAAGTGGGCAATAGACAAAATAAGTTTGGGGACCCCTGGTAGAGAATGACGAGACGGCAGGACATGTACCTGATGGTATGCAACATACTTGCCACATAACAGCACAGCGTCACGCAGCTGTTGGAACATTAAGTTCAAATCATTACTCGTACCTAGAATTTCAGTGCGTTTGTCACCCAAAGATCTAAGATCAGAAATAATATGGCGAAGAAGAGAAGATACTGCGACGCTAATTGGTAGAAAATGTGTTGAGAACACGAGCAGGACATTTTTGGTGATGGTACTTTGATGAAACAATCATAGTTTTTTGTCAGTGTATTGACCAGAGTATAACACACACTAGCATGAAGTACTGATGTTGCATCTGATTGTACATGTCCCGTCAGACATAATGATTATCGGACATTAGACATCAAAGACATTTCGAAAATCAGTCATTATGGGAAAAGGTCATTTTAAGATTTGTTCATTATGGTTTTAGTACAATATAACATTCAGTCCAAATAGACCGCAACCGTAAAATTATTAGTATAAAAGTTACTTGTAACTAACTCCTCATCAGAGCAGCCTGTTGACGCGTGCATTGTTCAAACCTCTGTCTGGGTTTTTCAGATTGCTAATGTCGGTACCATAGAAACTCGACGTATTTTATTGCCTCTTTACTATTTGCCTCTTTTGCTAAATCGAATTGAGTCTTACTAGATAAAAGCTACTAAGAACGTATTTTCATTAGAAATAAATATTATGTGCTATTTTATTTTAAACTAGCTTTAGTATTGGCCATATGTTAAAATATGGCAAAATTTTCATGTCGATTTTGAGCTCACTTCGATATCTATTTTAAAATTGTCTAAATAGTCCACCTTTTTAAAAACAAGTTTTGCTAATTTCACGGTTCAGCCTTTAACTGACTGTTATCAGTCAATAAGCAAACCAGTCACTTATTTTGCACAAAAATTTTTAGTGATACTTGTGTACTGAAAATACTACTATTTTAGTGTTGATGTCAAAATGTTTACGCATTTAAAAAAAAGGAGAAAACAAAATTTGTTGTATTTCTTCTCCTTTTATAAAATTCTAGATAAGTAATGAAAGAAAAACTCAATGAGCTCTTTTTTAAATAAAGAAATAAATCATTTAAAAAAAATGAATGATTACAGCGTATTTTAAGTAAAAGTGTAAGTCACGCAATAGAGTTTGAGAGATTTCGATGTCGTTGCGAGTTGTGATCGAGAACCAATAGTAGCTTGTTGTTTTCGACGGAGGGAACAGAGACCGTATCGGAGCCCGGCTTGAATGATAGTCGGACGACTCGACCGAAGGGGAATGACACCTTTTTGGGCCCAACACGCTGGTGCCAGATGGATCAACAGCGTTTGAACGTACATTGAACGCTGACTGAGAAATATCCAACGACGATGGTACCACAGCACGCAATGTATGAGGAGTTCTGTTAAAATTGTAGAATGACGTCAATAAAGATTTCAAAATATAGAGTTGGTAGGGCATGGACAATTTTTCTGTTTGTTTTTTGTATGTTACGAACGAAAGGGAACATACGTCCCAATAAGTATTATAAGTAAAATTTTATTTTAGATATAAAAAATCGTAAGTAGTATTTTCCACTTCGAGAAAAAAATTAGCTCTACTTTTTGTGCAAGATTTTTTTTTTTTATTGTAAAACTGAATAATATATTAGAAGCCATTAGAAGCAGCACAAAGGCTGCATCACCATCACCCTGACCCCAAGACCCGCGTGGTGCCCCTCAAGCGTTAACCATGGACTTGTTTCGCTATTGGCACAGTATCGACCGTACCCCGCCGTTCCAATCTAAACCTTCATGACTCCGGCGGAAGGCCCACATTCTATTGTTATCACTCGCTGATAACACGCGACGAGCCATAAATGAAAACATAATATGTCGAGACGGCGACGACCTAACGTCCTGACTTCGACGGCAGAAACGAAACGCAGCTATATTTCTAGCGCGGCAAAACCCGATTCCTAAAACTTAGGATCACAAAACGAAAAAAGAGCAAAACAAGAAATGGAGAGTCGCAAAGCTTTAAGAGAAAACAGTAGATTCTCGTTGATGAAAAAGAGGCGTTATTTCAAAATACCTATTTCGGAATTTCAGGACCGAAATCAACTTCATAACAATTAACGATACGACCCCCGCCTCTAAATTCCTCGCCCCGAGCGTGCCTGCTATACGTGGCGATACGACGCCTTCGCATAGATAGAATAGAGAGCGGTTTCGGAACGCACCCGTACAGCGAGCGCGGGCTGCGTCTGTGTGCGACGTGCGCCTGTGTGCGCGCGTCCGCACGACACGCACACACGCGCGCCGCCGCTGTTCACCGCACTCTGTGAGCGCAAACAACCATCTATAAGGCCACGCTATAGCTGACGGAGGATGGCGCCGAGCCTCAGGCCGGTTGCTGCTATCTCTCCCCTTTGTTTCCATTTATTGTGAACATTTTTGTTCGTAAATGTATGAGAAAAGAATAAAACCGTTGTAAATTATTATTTATCTAATTTTGTTAGGATTAGAAAAAAAGTGGCGTACTACTACATTTAAAATACAAAACCAACGTTATAGAAAAGCGTATTTAAACTTCAATTTTAAGTCTATTACATATGTCTAAATATATATACAAATTATTGATATTTGAACTTATACCGTTGAACTCTAGACAAGTAAGATATGCAACGGTCCAAGCAAGTGGTAATAATTTATTTTGTAACTAAGTTTACTATCACGTATTTCGCGTTCTGAGTGGACGGGAGCTACAATACTAAAAAGTCTGATAGGACTATTTTCCGACACTTCTTGCTATGGTTACATCCGTATGAACTTCGCTTCAAATAAGAGTCCATTGGCCCTTTTTCACGCCTTTTTGATGCTGGGTTTTATTAGAACGATGATTTTCACGACAGTTTTGGAGGACATAGGGATTTTCATGCGCTACTAAACTGAAAAAAAAAATCTGAGGCTACAACTAAACAAAAAGAAAAATATATAATGGAAGCGATACACCGTAAAAAGTGCCCGAGACCAGTGCTACCAACTTTATTTTTCAGTTGATTGTCCCATAAATAATAAAAAACGAGCTACTTTTTGGTAATTGTGTCGCTTCTTTATTACCATTCGAAGTAACTGGGTTCCTACCTAGTTCCCCATGACAACAAACTTTTCTATTTTTGTTAATTCAATTATAGCATTGATTAAGTACGTACTTTTTGAATCTAAAATAAACAATAAAAGTATGTAACAACAATTTGTTATGTAAAAAAATATATAAGTAGGTACTGAATAAGGTCACCAAAACGAAAATATACATGTTAAAGATAGTTCTTACTTTCGCCAAAGGTGGCGCCTATGTTGTATTTTGTTAGATTTCGCTAACAAAATGAAACATTGGTGCCACCTTTATAGAAATTGTGAACTGTGAACTGCAATTATGTGCTTGCAAACCAAACACGTAATTGCAGGATAAAATTAAATATTTCGAACCTCAATCTAAATGTACGTAGATGTTTACGTCATAAATTCTGGAGATAAAGCAGTTTTTCGATTTTTTTCATTTACTTACTTCTGCTTATTTACTTTTGCAATTACGATCTACAGTATTATATGGTTTTAATAATTATGTGTAACTACAGTAACAAATATAATAATTTCTAGACAGAACATAACGCAGGCATTGTCAACTTATGGGTTTTCCTCAATATTTTTCTTTTTTTCTATCAATAGTTCAACGTAATATTATTAGACTACACACATTTTTTATTAAATTATGAATATAGATATTTAAACAACAAATTTTACATCTAAGAAGCTAAAAAATTCAATATTTAGTTTAATGGTCAATTTTATGAAACCTATCTTATAAATATAAATGGACGCCTTTAGTGGTCTTTTCTCATATACTAGGCTAAAATTAAACAAACACTATAAGTGCCATTTTTTCATTGCCTTTGACGTACAGCTGGAATTGCAAAAATATTCGTTTTTTACATTTAAACAGGGATCAATTAGTAAGTTTGATGTAGAGAAGTAAGTCTCTTTTGTAATTTACTGTGCGCCTCAATTCTTCTAAAACGACTTTTTTCATGTGATGTTAATTTTTTTAATCAAAAACTAATTCTCTAATTTAATCCTGTGAAACTTTATATTTGTTTGTGTGTATCAACCAAAATATTACGATGTTTAAATATTTTTTAATTTATCTAACTTTGGACATACTTCATATAGGTTCCACGAAGGCTTACCTCATGCTTTATATTTTAGCAAAAAAACTAATTCGCTAACTCAATCCACTACTTTAAAAAATCAAAATTAAACTTCCCATACAAACTAAATCGCAAAACGGTCAACCGGCTTGAGGCGCGGTGCCATCGGTATATTTCCGACATAATACCGCTGCGTCGAGCGATTACTACTATATATTCTATATACATTTAATAGCTATACAGGCGCGCATAGAACTGGCCGTACTTATGTGAGCGCTGCGGCGCGGACAGAGTCAGCGCTGTAGCGCTTCACGCGACTGTCGCGTCTAACGTCGCAAGCGGCCGCAGCGCTGCAGCGCTGCAGCGAGTCGCTTTCTAGGTAGTCGGCTTATTATTATCGTAGATTGGCGTCGGCGCAACTACACGGCGTTAGAAGGACGTTCCGTTTTAAATATCAGGTTTTATTATTATGAAGAGCGGCGCAGCGGAGTGCGGACGGCGCGCGGCGGACGGTTGCGTGCGATAACATTTGACATTCGTAATTACTCGAGCGCGGACGGCGCGGCGCAGCGGCGAGGCCGGGCGCGGGCATTCCGCCGGGTAGCGGCTAGCGGGGCCGGACAAAGAGGTCGCGCGTTGCGTCAGCCCCGCGCCTGACGCCTGCCCTGGCCGCTCGCTGCTCGCTACCACCGACACCGCCGGTTTGACAATCGCGGCCGTCGTCGCCGCCGACACCGCGCCCGCATTTCGCATACGCTGCCGAAATACACTAGCCTTGACTACCATTGTCGAATGTTTCCAAACGCCTAGTCTCGCCGTTTCCGTATTCTGCCACTCGCGCTCTCGTCTCGTCATCTATTATAATTAGCGTTTTGAACGGCGCCTAGATAAGAAATAAGCTAAAATAAATTGTAAATAAACAAACCGATTGTTTTGTTCTTCGTTAGCTCTAAAATGTTTACTAAATCCGAATTTTCCAAATGGGTCTTAATGAGTTCGAGAATTCTGGGTGGATGTAGAGCGGCAGATAGAGCTTTATTGGTATAGTGATAAGGTCGAGTTTGCGACTGGGTTGAGTACGTCAGCCAATGTCAAAGAGCAGAGCGGGCGGGTAAAACCATAGATAAAGAACTGGAGGAAAACAGAGAGTTGAACTCATTTTCTGGATGTTAAATGGGAAAATAAAAAGGGGGTATTAAATAAAATATGTTCTAGAATAGGCCTGTTTTGCCGCGATTTGGCTGAAAAAATAAAGCTATTAGGGTCTATAACAGACATTTCGCGTGATACGTTTTTATTTATACCTACCTACCTACCTACTGGAGAGTAGCGGGAGTTTTCGAATGATACGGCAAGGTTATTGAAGCATTTGGGACTTTTAAGCGATAAGACTATAAGATAAGTACTGCAATTATAGTATTTACCGTCTACTAGAAATAGCTGATTCTATTACATAAGTCATTCGATATCGGGCAGTTTTGTTCGGTGGGTGTTGACAATAATAGGATATAGTTTAAATCGAAAATCAAATTTAATTTAACTAATGGTTTTTTGAATATAATTATTTCTCGAATATTAATACTAATGACAGGTTAATTTCTTTTTGTTTTAATCAAAAACAGTAATTAAAATACTAAGACAACAAACGTAAGTTATTTGCCTCGGAAAAAAATCGTTTTAGAACTCTACAAATTGACGTAACAGACACCCATTGGAGCGTAAAGTCGCTTCAGAGCTTGAAACTTGTTGTGAGCTAGGTAGATCAACGCTTACTATCAGGTGCGTGTTATACTCGTATTTGTCGCATTTCAGAAAATACTTAATTTAGTCACGCTAACCCGAAGTTAGGTACCTAAACATAGATTATTAAATATAGAGTATAGGGTTTTACTACAGAGTTTTATTGAAGACTACTTGAGACCGACAGCCGTACCTATGTCTCTTTCTCTCTTTATGAAGCCCGAGCGATATTGGCAAGAACATCCAATTTCACATTTAGGGAGGTCGTGGGTTCGATGCCTTCATGGAGCTCTGAGTGTTTTTTTAATGCTGATGGACAAGTTTGTAATCACCACTGGATTTAACGGAGGAAGAAAAACTACGCGAGGAAAGTGGCTTGTTCCAAGAAAGACATCTTTTGGAAATATGTGTAATCTGTAATCTGCCAACCCGCACTTGGCCAGTGTGGTAGATTATAGTCTCAACTCTCTCCTTGTTTGAGAAGGCTCCGAGTCCCAGCAGTGGGAACTAAAAAGGAGGCTGGTTATGCTGTGCAGAGTTGAATTCTTGGATTCAACTGACGTTCAATGTTTTGTGCACTGCGACTGTGAACCTTGTCACTTCGCGATAAGGTGCAGTATGGCGATGCCCCGATCACCCCGATTATTTTGCGAGGCGATTGAAGTTCAACATTACGTGCACCTTATCGCGAGGTAACAAGGCTCACAGTTGTGATACACAAAACGTTGAGCGTCAGTTGAATCCAACTACCAAGGCAACAAGAGCTCATGGTACTTACCTCATTTTTTTTAGTAAAAATCGGACTGGTACTACTCGTATTTCGTCTTACCCAACGAAAAAAAAATCAAAAAAAAGATTATCAATTAGTCGGAGTCGACTATATTTAAATCGTTAGGATTTCTTTATGTAGCTCCATAGTGGTCCCATTTAAATTTTATCGAAATGAATCGAGGGGTTTTCATACAATAAACGAATATCTAAAGATTATATATCTATGATATTTCCGTTTACTCCGAAACTTGACCGATATCTCTTTCTCTTTGGAACACTGCTTATGATAGAGCAAAGTAAAAGGACGTCTCTCGCAAGGAGAGAGTCAAGGTCATAACCCACTATGCTGCGCTGGCCAAGTGCGAGTTGGTAGATGACACATCACTTCGAAAGATACCAAGTACATGTCGGTTTCCTCACGATGTTTTGGTAATAGACCTACAGGTAATATTAAATTGAAGTTAGTTTTTCATTTTTTGAACCTTCTTCAGTGGTGCGAACATCTGATCCCACAACAACGAGTTCGAGGCTCGAAACCCGCTGATATCACCCGCCGATTCAATATTCAGATGTACAAGTTTGACATCACCAGTTGCCGTAACGGTGAAGGAAAACATCGTGACAATTTATTATTGAAAAAGTTTATTGCATCATCCCGTTAACGGTCCACCGCTGGGATTGGATTTCCTCATAATAAAAGTGTTTAAGCTACTTTACCGCACTGGCCTAAATCGATAATATTTTTTGTGGTTACAAAACGGAACCTAAAGTAGAATATTTTATTTATTTTTCACATATATTTAAAATAACTGTTAATTTGACTTCAAAGTTTTGACGTGACATCATCTAATAAATCGATGAACGCCGGCTGCATGCACGAAAAAGTGTCCCGTTACGCTCATCGTCCCGTTACGCTAATTGTACGCTTGCGCCGCATCTACCAATGTTTTGTTACGACGTTGTCACGTTAGACTATCGTCCGTAAACCAACCGACTTTACAGACAACCAATTTTTTTTCTTCACACTTACAAAATAATGGTCACCGTACATGCACTTGATAATACGTGGCAGCACCATCGCGTTTATAATACAACTTGCGTAAGTCACTGGAGCGCTGTGTTTTATTTAGTGTTTACTAGTGTGTCCCTATGTAATAAAATTGAGGATTTTCCTATCAAATTTAGCGGTATTGTTTTTGTTCGCTAAATGGATAGGACCACCTACTAATTGCTCTCTCAAAATATTTACTTAATACTCTCTTATATCATCTGTAGAATCATTTTTCGCAGTGTACTCGGTGGTAATCGAGTGGCGAGCACGACCATTTTCTATATCGTTAGATTATAGAGGCCAGAATCCCACCTGCATCTCTGTGTATTTTCCAATATGCAGGTGTATAAGTTTATTAGTAGCATTAGTGTTAACGGCAAAGGGGAAAAAATACGAGGAAATCTGTATGTTTCAACAAAAATATAACGTCATCCGCCAATCACTAAATCTAGGTAAACGTGCTGGATCTGGTCTTGACTCTCTCCTTTTAAGAGAGAACCACAGGAAGTAAGAACGGGGTACTAACGCCCCTCGCGAAGCGCGTCCGCAAGAACAGTGCCAGATGGCAGGTGAGTCAGGGTCGTTGACGGGAGTGCGAAAAGTGACCCCGTGACCTTGACCCCTGGCCACGCAATAGTAATCTGTGGTAATTTTAGTCGGTAGGGGCACCATGTCCTCTCCTATGGTATCGAACCCGACATACCCCACCATGCCACTGTATGTGGTGGGAATACGTAAATGTGTTTCCGCCATAAAAATGGATAGTCAACTGAATCGAGAGATATAATAGTTCTGATAATTTTGATTTATTGTAGTAGGTTTACACTTGACGATGATGATGTAGTTTATAACGAACTGATTCTCGACAACTTATCTTTTTTTTTTGAGACTAACCAATGGCAGCGACCTGCATTGGCATTCACTGCCTACCGGACCTTTGGTCTAAGCTAAGAAGGCGAAAGACCAGGACTTTTGAACCGTTATTTGTTTATAGATGTACGACTCTACTTTTGTGATAAGAAGATCAAGGCTGAGAAATGCGTTGACTGAGTGAGTTTTCCCCAATGATTACAA
The DNA here is from genome assembly GCA_017562165.1 of Ectropis grisescens. Lineage (NCBI taxonomy): Eukaryota > Metazoa > Arthropoda > Insecta > Lepidoptera > Geometridae > Ectropis > Ectropis grisescens. The sequence continues at coordinate 13,859,430 of CM029791.1, forward strand.
TTTTGGTGTCTTCAAATCGAGAGTAAGCACACTCCATCGTAAACTGCATCATCACTTAACATCAGACGAGATGGTGGTCAAGTGTAAACCTATAAAAGTTAAAAAAAAGAAAGCAAGAAGGGTATTTATTCTCTTTTTTTCCTCGTGCTAAGAAGTCTAACTTCAACCACATCTTCAGCGCAATAAGTATTAACCTGAAGTCAGTTGCAATGTTTACTAAAATGTTGTCTAGTTAACTTCAGGGTGTCGGGTTTTCGTGACGGTGTGCGCGTGTATCGTGAAATGTACTCTTATCGTTTGTCCCTTACTGGCAATAAGAAGTATACCTAACTTCAAAAAATTGTTCTGTGATTATCATTTTTTAACTTTGCTCAATGTTGCGCAACATCTATGGTACGACGTACAATCTACTATTTGTCACTGATAAAGGCCCGTACAATTTATTTCGCACTGATGTTATTCGATTGTAGACGTTTTTACTTCGTGCTCTTTAGAAATCGTGGTGGTTTATTGGCTAGATTCTTGTCCGATTTTGGAATCGTAGGGTCGTAGGTTTGAATCCCTCCTAAACCTCTGGAGATTTTTCATAACACTAGGTTTTAGGTCAACACTATTTTACCTTTAGAATCATCAAAGGTAAAATAAAATATTATTAAGAAATCATTCAAGGTAAGTGTTCCGTATGTTATCCACCAACTTGCACTTGGCCAGCGCAACGGATTACGGCTTTCTGACAGAAGGCCCTGCGTTGGCTCACAGCTGGGGCTGTGGGGACATAAAGTACACTGCTTAATGCTTATACTTAATTTGTGTTAAGAATTTCCTGAAAATATCCTTGTACTTACCGTTCTCAACGAGTACTGTAGCTGATACGACGGACGACAACCGCAAGGGTACGTACGGACTTAAAACGGTACGATGCGCGACGTCGGTTTGAGTTGCCACTGGTAGGGAAATCAAGGAACGACCTGGCATCCCCGAAGTATTTCAGTCTTAGCGGGGAGTATCTGGCACATGCCCACTTGCAGCCGACATGTAGAGCTAATGTACTATTGTTTTCTTATTTATCTTACGTTGGCTAAAATAATTATTAGAGACGGGATGCAAAAGAAAATTCTGTTACTAAGTGCAGTCTTGCTTTACAGGTGTCGGCTGACTGAAATAAGACTATAAGATAAGAATAGTGCTATATTTCAGTAGTACTAAAATAATTTAGTATTAGGTTTCAAAATTAAAATTGTAAATGCTCTAGTTTGTATGTTTGTTGCTGTATTACGTCGGAAGAAAGAAACGGAACATGCTGTAATTTGGACCTCAGGTAGAGTTTGGTTAGATTATGCCTATACTGTTTTAACTTCTGGATAAGTGTAAAGTTCTATGAAGAATTTAATATTATTGGAATAGTTGAATTACATAAAAACTACTAAACTGATCGGGATGAAATATAAAATAGAACGTATTTAAATTATAGTCTGGAAATGATATAATTTAAACAAAAAAAAAATGATCCAGATAGAGAGTGGTCCTTTCGAATTCCCGTATTTGAATTTAAAATTTTCAAATTTCAAATTCAAACAGTACCAAATTCAGGACATACAGTGTGACCGCAGTCGGAAATACTGGTTCAAAATAGATTATTTCTCCTCGTAAGTTGTTTTGTTCTAGGTATATGTGCGTAAGTATAGTTAGTATAAAACCTGTGCCTTAGGCGCTAGCCTAAAGCTCCGTCGACAGTAGACGGCTGTTAGCCGTCAGTCCTTTAGACTAAAAAGGTGCCTTGTTTCGTTCAAAACAATTGAATATATACCCAGACAAGTGGAATTACAAATATATTAATTGTTTGATAACTTATCACTAATACACCTGGTATAAACTGCGTAAAAATATGTGAGTTATAAGTATACGATACGTACGGATTTCCCAGCTCTACTTATCGTGATAGCTTGCTGCGCGGGACGCAACGGACGGAGTACTCGAAATTCGCGTCGTCGCTAGCCGTAGCAGACAGTTAGCGTGTGTGTGAATAGACCTTTACAGGGCACCTGCGTCTTTGCAACGTGCATTGCTGTATTGCCAGTACGTTATTGTAAAAAGTTATCTTTAATGCTTTAGCGGTTTAACATCTTTTTTTTTGTAAAGAAAGTTACTTTTCTATTGAATTTGTAGGTGAGGTTAAGGATTCGTAAACAGTGGGTAAACGCTGGCAAATGCTTGAAAAATTAAAATTGCACCCATAACGGAAGTACAATATTTTTCTCAATAACCAAGTATGTCATTTAATAGTATGAATAGGCCAACTATAACAATCGGACTGCTTTCATGAGACATCGAGGTTTCGAAGTAAATGAAATCTTGTCGATTTTTCATAATGTTTCTAAAACTGCTTCACCAATTTCGATAAAGCTAATTTTAATGCGTTTACTCATTTTCTTAAAAACAAAAATAAGGACGCACATAGTTTCTAAATCGTTCCAGGTTCCTATGGTGAATAAACTACAAAACAGATAAAAAAAGAAAGACTCCGATGAATGATTGTTAACAATGAATTCTTTTTACGATTTTTTTTTCCTATCGGAAATGTGTCATTTAATTTAATACAAATTTAGCCATAAAATTAAAAAAACTGTGTGAAACCCCACCTTCACTCCACCACACTCTACTTCACTTCACTGCACTTTTTTCAGCTCTGCTCCGTTTCGCTCCGCTCCGTTCCAGTTACCTTGGCTCCACTTTGCCTATCTATTCGAAGTTTATGAATAAAACCGTACATGCATGGTAGAACATGCTTCGTATTCTCTTTTGCGAAAAAGCCTTTGCATCAAGGTCGTATTGCACCGACCGATAATGATGCAGGCGTATGAGATTATTAATGAGCCGTGTCATTAGGATGGAGTCTAATTGACAAACGTGGCAAAGGAAAAATCATACAGAAATTGGAGCTCTAAAGTAATACTCATAAAGAAGAATTTCATTTGTAGAACTTCGTGCGTTGTTCAAATAAAGCCGCCGAGCGATTAAGATTCTACTTTCTTAATTGAAAATACTTTGTAAGATAGCCATCATAGAGTCCACTTTTCTATGCTCTCGGCTCTCACACTATCTAGTCAGTGTTAAAGTTAGTTTAAAATGTTTGTCAAATCAAATTTCTCGAAATAAATAGGAATTAACACTAAACAGGCACCAACGGTTAGATTTGTAAGGAATGTTTTTTAATACTTTAAATTAATGACTTAACTATACATATTTTATTTATTTTATCATTTTTTTGTAATTCATGTTAAATTGAGTTTTGATTGATTTACCGGTCGTGGATATTTTTCACTCACCACTATCTAAATTGCAACACACTACATTCTACACTATTAAACCAATCAAACTTGTATGGTAAACTAAACTATATTGCCAGTTATTCTACCGCCAAGCAGTAATGTGCAAACATTACTGTGTTCTGATTTGAAGGGCAATGTTTCCAGAGTGATTTCAGGGCTTAGAGATATAACATCTTAGATCTCTGGGTGAAGAGCGCAGTGCAGTGCTAGGTAATGATTTGGACTCAACATGTTCCAATACCTGTCACTGTGCTGTTGTGTGGCAGGCATGTAGCTTACCACCAGGCTCATGTCCTGCTCGTCGTAATAAATAAATAGATATATATCCACATGTTGAAGAAACATTATCACCGTCATATCTGGCCTAGTTGGTAGTAATTCTGCTTGCGAAACCTTAGGCTGGGGGTTCAATTCCCACCCAATGAAATAATTGTACTTCCTACGAATACAAATATTTTTTCTGTGTCTATGTTTAATGAGTATGGATTTACAATTAAGTATCTATTATACCAGCTATCCGGCGCTATAGTTTGGGGCGAAGTTGTGTTGTGTGAGACATATCCACAATATTTATTTATTAGGTATCCTCTTCATATTGTAAACGCGAAAGTTTTGAATATGTGTACTTCAATCACGTCGGAACGTCTGAATATATCAGGTCAAAATTTGGAACACAGCTAGATTATAGGCTGGAATAACCTATAGGCTAACTTTTAACACGAGAATATTACTACGCGGATTAGAACTACGCGGGTAAAACCACGGGGCGTTGCTAGTTTATTTAAAATTACTCAGAAGATTTCAAAGCGCTTTAAGAGAGGTGAAGTAAGATTCATTTTCGTCTGAAGCCTCCGAAGATGACTTAGATATTGTACACTCGTAGTAAACTATTTCACATAATATCAACTAGAAAGTATAGTAAATATTGTATTAAGTAAATATATATGAGTATAGGAAATATAAAATTTTAGTGGCAGAATAAAATTTTTGCTTTTCAAGATTTTCGTAGCTCCTTACGTGTCTATTTGACTGGATTATTCTATTGTATTTTGTATTTGGAAAAATATAAAATAGAAGATAAAATATATGAATTATGTTTATTGGGCTTCACTTATACATAGGTATAAGCATTGTCGTATAGCGTGAAAATGATTATTTCTAGATCTTTAGGTAGATAGTTTAGATGCGCTTGGTATACGTAATATGTATTTAGTCAGGTATCTGGTTAGATTATTCATGGTGATTTAGTTTTGTTAATAAAAGCGCTGTCTATATAAAACCACCATGTCGATACATACTGACGTCACAATATGCCTCAATTGGTAACGTATTTTCAAAAAGGAGGTTTTTGGCGTAAAGATTTTCGCTGTTTTTCAAAAAACTGGATGCGGAGGAATGGAAACTCTTTTTTCTGATATTTTGAATAAATGTAAAAATATTCAAATTGTACCACAAAGCATGACTTAAGCTTGGTTATATCTTTTGAGTTCGTTTCACGAAACTAACATCGATAAGATCCATATCAATTTAGCTTTCCTTAATTTTTTTTACAGATTTTAGGGTAGCCTTAAATAAATATGTAAGTATGTGTTTGAAATACGGTAGAAAGTCCGCAAAAAATACAACATAACGCTAAAATCTAGACCTAAATAAAGGCATTCGCAACCCTACCAACCTAAAGCCATAATCGTATAAAAATAAACAATTCCAAGCAACGGAGACTAAACCGTACTTTATTTCAAATAATGTGCCTATAATTTTCCCAAATAGCCCAAAAACTCTGTCGCTACACTTCTTAATTAAAGAAAAAATCAAGAATGTATGCGCACTTCTCACAACCGTACATCCATTTCAAAACCAGTTCGTTCTAGCCATACCCACATAGCGACCGTGTTCACCTAATGAAGAACAAGTGTGTAGACTTTAAAATGTGAAGCATAGAGTTTAGAATTGCGTGAGAATAACAACGTTAGAATTGTCAAAATTATATAACTTCGCCCAAACTTGCTACATGCATCTACAAAGGTGGATTAGTTTTGTTAAAAGAACGTTGTATGTACACTCATTACCTATATTGTACTTATCGAACAATTTGTAACAATATTTTTTTACTATTTCTTTTTGAAGAGAAAACTTCTTTAGAGAGTTTACATCACTTTTTAGTAGGGAAAAATTTACGGATTCACGTCACCGACACGCTAGTGTCGAGCGGCGTAATAGCTAGCGGCGACGCCGGCGACGCAGTGACGCAGCGACTGTAACGCCTAAAACGCTTTCTGAAATGTCCAGAAACTTTATGTAAAATCTTACCTCTTAATCTGATTTAGCCGTCCAAAGACCGTGGCTGTTGGAATCGCCTACTACTACGCCAAGACAGAGTAATCTATATTACTGTTGTAAAGATGAAGAGGTTTTTTGTTTGAACGTGCTAAATCTCAAGAGCTACTAAATCGATTTCAATAATTCTTTCACCGTTGGATATGTACATGATTCCTGAGTGCTGAGCGCGGTCCCAGCCTCGAATTTTGGAGGGGGTCACCAGTAAGTAGCCTCAGATTTTCGGGTGAATCACCAGTAGAAATATGTACAATAAATCGAGTAAAACTATTTTACTAGTAGCACCCCGTGATTTTACCCGCGTAATCCCCTTTTCAGTTGTTTTCTGTGCGAAAACAACTGAAACAATCTATGTGCGATTAGATATTTATCAATTTTTAAAATTGGGGGCTGGTATGTCCCCCGTACCCAATTCGGACCGCGCATGAGTGCTTTAGCATATATTTAGATTATGTACCACGGGCGAAGCTGGGATGGACCGGTAGTAAGGTAAAAATTGAGATTAGTACAAAACTGAGATTGATCTGTCACTACATCTCGTTTTGTACTAGTCTCTATATCTGAAAATACCCTGAAGGTAAAGTGTGAAAATACTTATTATCTATAACTCCAGCAGATGTACGTATGTGTACGTGAGTGAAATTAATCAACAATCCCGACACAAATAAATAAGTAGTAATTATAATTAAGAATGATCACGATCTTTGCAAACGCAAAAAATTGCATCAAAATCGGCTGATCATTTAAGATCTATGATGCCACAAGTAAACACAGACAAGTATGGAACATTTTAAAATTGTCCGTAACTTTGACTAGGCACCATTTTTAACCGACTTCAAAAAAGGAGGTTTCTCAATTCGACCGTATGTATGTTCCTTTTTTTTTTTTTTTTATGTGTGTTCGCGGATAACTTCGTCGTTTATGAACCGATTTTGATGATTCTTTTTTGTTGTAAAGGAGATATTCGGGTGGTACCATGATAAGGAAACCAGGATCTGATGATGGTATCCTAGAGAAATCGAGGATAACTTTCGAAAATTGTAAAGATGACTAGTGCGTTACTTAAGTTTTGCTTGAGCATTTTAAAGCAGTATAGTTTAAAGATGGTCTGGAGTCGATCTGATGAGGGAGCAGCGAAGACGGCCGAGGGAACTCCTCGACGGTACACAGTAGTTACCTTGTGTTTGGGCTCGATGCATTTGTATTGATGAGAACTTTATACATAGATGGGTTGTGACTGTCATTAGTGGTCTGATGATGAAGATAAAGGACAGTCAAGGGAATTTCTTAACGACTTACAGGAACTACCCAGTGTTTGGGTTTAATTCATGTATTGAGATCTCAACACGAAATCGTGTAAATGCATTAGTGAAAACTTGTTTAGCACTAAAAGGGTAAAATAAACTATTTTTACAAAAATTAAACCGACTTCAACACCACAAATAGGCACTCAAAAGCGAAAAATAATGTAAAACCGCTACTCACTCATCTATGAAGTCGGTGCCAGCCAAATCTAACAGGTAGTAGATAGATACTACTTACCTATGCCTGCTTACTTACTTACCACCTCGTACATAGTATATCTACTAACTTTTTAACTAGCCTGGCACCGACTTCATATGGATGAGTGAGTAGCGGTTATAATAATTACCTATATTAAATTATTTTCGCTTTTGAGTGCCTATTTGTGGTGTTGAAGTCGGTTGAATTTTTAAAAATAGTTTATTTATTTTCAATATGTTTAACGGACTGCGATAAAGGAGGAGGTTTTATATTGAACTGTATTGTATATGTATCTGTCGATCATTCTATAAGTAAGTATTATACCAATATAATATTCTTGTGTTTCAGTGTGAAAGGCAACGATTCTAGTGAAATTAGTTTCTAGTTCTCAGTGCTGATTTGTACCTTTTTTGACACTGTCCTGTGATAACACAATCAGAATGGGAATTACGCGGGTAAAACTGCGGGGCGCTGCTAGTTAGTTAATAGTAACCTAAGAATAAGTACTGTTTCTAGGTATTTTCTATGTATAATAAGTATGTATTTAAAAACGAAAGACGAAAGTCTTTAACCAGTGCGTGTTGCCAGTGATGGCTTATGGAACTGAGACGAGGTCCTTAACTGTGGGCCTCATAACGAAGCTCAAAGTCACACAGCGAGCTATGGAGAGGGCTATGCTCGGAGTCTCTTTGCGCGACAGAATCCGTAATGAGGATATTCGCATAAGAACGAAAGTGGCCGACATAACTCAAAGAGTAAGCAAGCTGAAGTGGCAATGGGCACTGGGCCACATCGCTCGCAGAACTGACAACCGATTGGGAAGAAAGGTTCTCGAGTGGCGACCACAAACCGGAAGACGCAGTGTTAAACGGTCTCCCACTAGATGGACAGATGACCTCACAAAAGTCACTGGAAACCGTTAGTTGCAGGTTGCGCAGGACCGTTCGTTGTGAAAATCTACGGGGGAGGCCTATGTTCAGCAGTGGATGTCTTGCGCTGATGATGATGATGATTTAAAAATATATCAGTATTATATCAGCTATCTGGTTTCCCATAGTACAAGCTTTGCTAAGTTTGGGGTCAGATGGTGTTGTGTGTGAATTGTCCACCAATATTTACATATTTTGTTTTTTATTTTATTTAAATTAAATGGTATGGAAACCTTACAGTGCTAGTTTCCATTATGAAATACCAGCAGCGCCCCTCGGTTTCACCCGCGTGATTCTCGTTCCCGTTATTTTCCCGCAGTTAAATATAGCCTATATCTATGTTATTCCAGTGACTATAATCTGTGTTCCTAATTTTAACCCTATTCTTTCAGGCGTTGCGACGTGATAGAGAGCAACACATTCACATTCATCTGTCAATTTATAAGGCTACACAAATTGAAATACAAATACTACGTGAAACTTCTAGCACTGCTTATCGTCACAACGATAACGTTATCGGGGCTACAAATGACGTCATCACCGTGACTTACAACGTCATCGAACGGTAGTAGACGCAGGACTCCGTCTGGGAACGCGCTTCGACCAGTTATACTGAAACCAAGACATAAGTATACACGGCCCTCTTTATTTGCCCACTGCTGGGATTCGGGACATTGTCAACCTTAGAAGGAGAAAGTCAAGGTCATATTTTGTTTAGAGATACCTATGTCAGTTGGTCTCAAGTTTCAAGTGGCTAACCAACATAGTTCTCATAGTGACCATCCATCACGCTAGCGCAGCGGTAGAGTCATTTCCCCGGAACACGTCTTTCAGGAAACATTCCGTTTCCTCACGATGTTTCCGTTCATTGATAAACCTGTGATCACAACAAACTTGTAGAGAAATAAATTTGTAAAAATACTTATAGGTGTATCCTACACCTAAATTTATTTTTGCCAAATTATAAATTGGAAAAAATACTATTATAATTACTATACTATTAAATTAACTAATTTATTTATCTACAAGTTTGATGTGGTGTATGGGGATACACGGATACACCAAAGAGTTTCTTATACTCTATCTAAGGGATACACTCATAAGTATTGTTCCAAATTTATTTCTCTACAAGTTTGTTGTGATCACTGGTTTTTCAATGAATCCTTCTTTGACTTCAAAATCTTGAAATTAGAAATTTTATCAATTAGGCCGCCACAGCTTCAATTCCAACAAAAAGCTGTCAAATGTCTAAAAAACCAAGTCTCATCGTAGTTTTCTCCAAGCGACTAGGTGACGCGACGAAGTAAAGAAGCCTAAACTGCATTACCCCACAGAATGGCAATGTTTTTCGTCTGTACGAAAAATGAGCTGGCTATAATAAAAAGTATTATATTATCTGCTTTTTAACTATTTGAGTCCTGCTTCTGTAGGCAGTCGTCCATTTTTTCAAACAAAAAAAATTACTAGTTTGTTTTTTTTCAAAAATAATCAAGGTATCACGGTATCAGACTTTTTTTAAATAGTCGAGACGATTAAGACGTTCGTCTGATGGTAAGTAACACGATTGTTGATAACAACACGCCGCCCCGCTAACTAATCAATAAGAGTCCCAATCAATTCTTAGCAGTACACTGACAAGTGTACTGCTAGGCATACATGCTAGGCTAGTTTTGCTTGGTTTCAGGTTATACCTATAGCGTTTTGTGAAAATATACAGCAATATTTATTAATTCATTTAATTCTCTGGGTTTCAGTGGGCTTCCAGTGTAATATAAGAGCGGTTTTCCTGTAGCTGCCAATGACGACATACGTCACTACTGTATATTATTATATCTATAAGCCGTATTTGAATTTACCGTGATGATAATAATTCCATGACGTTATATCCACTCTGTGATAGCATAGTGGTTGGCATGCCTGAGTTTCAAGAGGAAAGTAGTAGGTTAAAATTCCAGCTGCACCTCTTAGTCATTTTTCAGGTCAGAGTATGTTGTCTTCTTTTTACTTTAATAGGTTTTCACTTGACCGCCATCTCACAGTTATGCGACGATGCGGTCTACGATGGAGCGTGTGTTAGAAGAAACCGTTTCACTCTCGATTTGAAGACACAAACATTGTAACTACAGGGAAAATTCACTCAGATAACGTATTCCACAGTCTAGGCGTATGGCATCGTATTAGACTGTAATGGTAAAGGAAAACATAGTGAGAATAACGGCCTACTAATAGAATACGTCTTTACCCACGCCTTAGCTAGCTGAGAGGATTATGGCCTTGACTGTCTCGTGTCCCAGCATTGGGCACAACGTATTGGGCTGTTTATGCCAAACTGCAGCTTGTAAATTAGGTCAAGCATGATCCCGCAACCGAGCAGTCTAGGCCTCGAACAACGAGAATGTTTAGCGATTATTTTGCAAGTCGATTGAAGCTCTACATTTTGTTCAGAACAACATTGTACTTTGTCGCTGTGGGATACGGACCATTTTAGCGATGAACGAAATTTAAGCGTGAATTGTTGCATTACTGCAACTACAATAATAGTACGGGACCACTCCCTACTACGAGGTCTTACTGCGATTATTTTGCAAGAGAATTGATGCATGTTTTTACATCGCAACTTTGAACCTAATTGCTGAAGAAAATAGTACCTAACTGCTGGGGAAAATGGTTCAGAGTCGAGGCACACGAAGTTTTGGATGAAGTGTGATCATTGTATGATCCGTCGCACCACCACAAATACGATCAAGATGAAAAGGCAATAATATAAAAGACAATATATAAATAAAAAAATATTTTAATCTGCTGTCTGAAACCAATTTTTACACCAATCAATAAGTTTCAGGGTTACACCTCTTAATAAGCAAAGTCAGTTTTTAACTATTTATTAGTATTTTTAACAATACTTGGCAGTATTTTTTAGAACTACTAAATTTTGCTATTTTATTTAAGGTTTGCGTTTGACCGCTGTCTCTTTCGATACTAACAACGACATGGTACCAGCATGGTACACGATGGTACACGCTTACCTAAAAGAAACAGATTCACTCTCGATTCGGAGATATCCAGATTTCAGATTACAATCATCAGGGAACACTCGGTCAGGCATTACATGTACACAATTGTTATAGAGTCTTACGCCATTATGCCTGTGTGGTCTTATCCATTTATCCATGCATATAAAATCAATTGAAGTGTGTGTAAATGTGTATGAAAGTATATGTATATACTTAGGTACATAAAATAATAATTTTATTTTTTTCTGACTGTTGTTTTCGGCTAACTTCTGTAACGCCTAAACCAATTGTAACTTTCAATGACAGTTGTTGTAAAGAGTAACTTAGGCTAATTTTACCAAAAAAAAAAAGAGTTTAGCAAATCTAGGAAAATAGGAAAAGTAAGGACATTGGAAGAAAAAACTAATTCAAAAATTTTCTAAGTAAGAACATTGAAGAAAAAAACTAATTCAAAAATTTTCGGACAGATCAATCGATTTATACATACTCCTCCTACCTCAAAATACAATTTTTCATACCAAGGAACAAAATTAAGATATTATTTGTACATTTGCCTACTTACTTATCTAGTATCACATAATATTACACATTTTTTTAAGTTTGCAAGTTTAGTAAGGCAAAGCAAAGGCTGAATGTTTCAAGTTAAACCAAGTTAATCCTACGATTTGGTCAATAATGCTCATCAATTTCATAAATTCCACATTTTATAACCACGTCAATTACATAGTACACTGTTTAAGACGTTGCATTTGGAGTACGAGCAACAATTATTTTCACACTAGTTTATCTGTTTTCTGTTTTCAAGTTTCTTTTTTGTATACTTAAACACTTCTTTTAATGAAACGACAAAAACTTATAAATTTAAAAAAAGTTTTTTTTAAAAGGAAAGGTTTTAAAATTTCGGGTAAAACCGAATAGACTTTGTTAACTAAAAAAGGGTAATATCGGAACAAGAACTCGTAGTAGGATTCCAGAGCTGCAATTGATCCCTCTCAGCCACTTGACGGCGTCAAGTGAGTGTCGCGTTAATTCAACCGTCTTTCGTCACTTCGCCCATTACAGTTTATTAGTATGGTACTCTTGCTCATATCATGGAGAACGGTTGTATTCGGATATTTATTTTTCTTCACTACATAGTATAAAACAAAGTTACTTCCCTTCCCTATTTATGCTTAGATTTTGAAAACCCCCGAACAGATTTTGATGTGGGTTATTTTAAAACAGTGATTCAAGATGAAGGTTTATATGTATAATACGTGCATAAAATAGCAGAAAACACTTATAATTTTAAAGGTTTCTAATGTAATGTTATAAATAAACACATTTTGCACTGGAAACACTGGCTGAACCCAAAAGCTAGATCAATATAATGTACAGCAATATTGTACCCCTTCAAAAGGTCTATATATGTCTATCTCTTAGAAATAACCCACAATAATCATTTTTATTAGTGCTTATATTTGGTATCAGCATTGCACCCGTGCGAAGCCAGGGCAGGTCGCTAGTTATTAATAAAACATTTAATTAAACAAACTTCAATCAAAACAAAATAAATACATACAATCGCGTTCTACGAACAGATTTTTTTTTTCAGGTGATAGGTTACTTCTTGCTTCTTGTTATGCACTTTTAGTAGGAAGTATTATAATGGGTTCGCGTTACCAACGATATTTTAATTGTCAGAATCCATCCAGCCATTTGGAAGATACGTGGGGATAAAGAAATTTACAAACATTTACAAAATACGCGCGAAAAATATAAACCTTCTTTCAGTCGGGTAAAAAAGTTTTTGTGCTTTACAGGCTATGATCTGTGTTCCAAATTTCAACTCTATCCGTTCATACGCTCCGACATGATTGAGTAACAATCATCCAAATATTTAAACATCCAGACATTGACATTTATAATATGAGCAGCATGAGTATGAGTAACAGTTACATTTGAAAATATATTTTTGCATTTGATAACCCATTTCACGGTGAAAGTTACAAGGCATATAATATTGACGGATGAAGTTATAGAGCACCGCTAGTCTATGTTTAAATTAAAATCAATTTATTTCAGGTTGCTATGACCCATAACATAAAAATACCATTTCCATCAATAAATTTCAGAAGTATGAATACAATATATTGCGTTAAAATTAATTTTACAAAATAATCAATTTAAAATCTGTCGAAATCATCATTTTAAAATATTTTTTAATGATTATTTCGACATATTTTAAATTGATTGCTGGTTCGTTTATTGTATGAATGCGCTTATTTTAGTACCTGCCTGTGCAATATGTAAAAACATGTTTTTGCATTTTTTATAATCCATCTTATGGGGATGGCTATACATAGGCTTTCAAATTTCTTTACTCCTCCGGTGACTGTGGTGTAAACTATCAGAAAATGGAGCAACTTTTTGTATAATGTTCACTGTGCCTTAACACCTCTTCACTGAGTGACCTGTTCAATCAAACCACGTTGCAGTTTCTGTATGTAGCTTTTCATTGGTCAGAATCTGTTTTACATTTTACAAATAACATTTTAGAAAAAACATCTATAAATATATGTATTATGATATATAAATCAATGCCACTTTTCGTTGTAAGTAAACTCCTCCTAAACGGCTCGACCGATTTGTATGATTTTTTTGTATGCATTTGGGTAGGGCCCTGGATGGTTTAAATTCACAAATCAGCCCGGCAGATGGCGCTGCAGTTGGTATCTAGGTTATTATCCGAGCAAAGCCGGAATGGGCCGCTAGTATTTAAAAAAATTACAAAAACAAAAAAGTTTTAGATTTAAAATTAGTTTAAAATTGAATCGCTGGCACGAAAACAAAAAGAAGAATTTATTTGCTACTCATAGAGCTAATTAACATTCAAAGAACTCGAATCATACGTAAGACTCTTATAGTTGTACCAAAACAATAAATAAATAAATAAATAAATACTGGCGGCCAATTCACATACAACACCATCAGACCCCAAACTAAGTATAGCTTGTACTTTGGCGGCCAGATAGCTCATATAGTTACTTATATAGTTTTAAATACATACTTATTATACATAGAAAATGGCCAAACATAGTACAAATATTTGAACTCATCAGACAAATATTTGCACTGGGTGGGAATCGAACCCAGAATCCACGACTATTGAGTGGACATTTCACACACAACACCATCTAGCCCCAGACTAAGCAAAGCTTGTACTATGAAACTATGAAAGACAGATATCTGATTTAATAGGTACCTACTATATTTTGTAAAATACATTACATATTTATTATATTTTCGCCTGTCGAGAAACGAGTATTACCGAGAAGAGCCGAACTTTTTTCGAAACTTAAAAATCAACAATTTTTTTAAACTAATAATACTCACTCTGTAAATCAGCATTCAGTCATTTCAATACGTACATTAAGTACTGGACTTAAAATAGGTATTGAAGTTACACAAGAAGCCAATAAGGAGTGAGTGAACGATGCCGTAGGCTCTTTATAACAAAAATATAAGTAAATCAGGCAAGATTCGTTAGTTTGTTTATCTTTAACCTATAAACTCTGGAACTACTGAACTGATTTAATATAAATAAATTAATAAAAAATAAATATATGATATTTCATCTCTATGCCCTGTAATTTAACTGGAAACATTGCCCTTCAAACCGGAACACAGTAACGTTTTCACATTACTGCTTGGCGATGGATTTGTGATCCGCCAAACTGCACTTGGCCAGCATTGTGTAATGGTCTTGATTTTTTACTTGCGATGGAAGGGCTAGCTATCTCCCAGCATTGGGAACGTAAGTGGGCAACTTATGTCGCCTTAAGATTTTAGCATAATAAAAAGCAAAACAGTTAAGATTACGGCATGATAGTAAGCAACACAGTGCAACACTATTATGTATTTCTAAATCTTTTTTTGCCTAGCACTGCACTGCGCTCGTCATCCAGAGATGTAAGATTTCTTTGTCCTTCCTGTGTTTTCCTTGGAAACATGGCTTTTTAAACCGAAACACAGTAATGTTTGCTCATCACTGCTAGACGGTAAGTAGTTTATAAGTAACTTTCAATTGTAGTCTGTGTGGTATACACCCCCTAAAGGCAGTGTATAAATAAAGTGGCTAGTAATTATGTATTGTAACTGGTGCACTCAAGTAGGTAAGTACTAACTTACTAAGCAACGCGACCTGCTTTGATGCAGAAAAGTGACACCAAATTTTATGTCAGCATACAGATACGGCGCAACCAACTTATAAGACAACATGCCTTAATACGAAACTAAAAAAAATATAAACTAGTTTTGAAGAAACGATTGTGGCTCCTTTTTTCGATTTTAAAAACTGGTTTGGCAGCGTAAGTAATATGACGAACTCTTGTCCGAACAGAAAACGCAAGCACAACGAAATGCCACTCGGTTGCGCAGGAGTTGGAAGTTGGTAACACTTTCAAGCGCTTATACACACCATTTTAGACTTTGTCATGAACAGATAAGGTTTAGAATTGTGTTTCAGATTATGTACTTTACGAGTATGTTTGACAGAACGCGTATGCCTTGGCGCATGCGTACTTGCAGAGTGCGCACCTTGCGCTTTTAATATTGTAAATGTACATGTAAATTATATACCTACGTATTTTTTCTTTTTACTGTGCAATGACGTACCTACGATTTAAATCGAAGGAGTCAGTAATAAAATAAAATACTTAAACTAGCAGCGCTCCGTGGCTTTACCTGCGTGGTTGCTGTTTTCGTTATTTTCCCGCAATAAAGAGTATACGTGTTCTTGCAGACTATATCATAACTATGTACCAAATTTCAACCAGATCCATTCAGACGTGATTGAGCAACAAACATCAAAATTTCTAACAGACTTTTGCATTTATATTTAAATAATATTTGTAGAATGTCAATATTTGGATGTTTGTCGCTCAAGCTCAACTCTGAAATTGCTAATTTAGATAGATTAATAGTAGCACATGGCGAGAGTAGGTTTTTTACCCCGACGATGTAGAGTCCCTCAGAGAAATAGCCATGTTTTAAAGTCTACTTGGATAAAGTTGCGGTCAGATGCCAGTATCTATTCAAAGTAATTACATAAGTGTCTAATCTTAGTCAAATATACTTCGTTTTGCTTAACCTGGATTTTTATGTATCGAATAAATGTTATCAGAGCATATTTAAGTAGTTGGTGGGATTTTTAAGCAATAAATACATAAATGTTCGAATATTGATTATTAATTGAATAGGTACCATCATCGTCAGCCCGCATTGGTTCGTTGCTGGTCATAGGCTTCTTCTATGAGAGTCGTTTATTTAATTATTATTATAAACCCTTTATTGCTGCCAAAATAATATGAAATAAGAGTATGTATTGCAATTTCTTTTTGGCTCCATACCACATTTTTATGTATTGTATTTTATATTATATTAAGAATAAAAAAGGAAGAGAAATAATTAACTGTGTTTCTCTTCTTTATTTTTAAGTTTTTTACTATAAGAAAAAAAATACACATTACAAAACTTTAAAAACTAGGGTGCCGCCAACGGCGGGACAGGGCCCAATCTTATATATTATATTATTATGGTCGTATTATACCTACTCTATTATGGTGTACAACTATTCATATTAAGGTAATCTTAATACACCATGGACATCACATAGCATTCCAATTTTTTTATTTATTACAGAAGTATATATCTTAATGTATATAAATCTCCTGTCACGATGTTTGTCCGCGATGGACTCCTAAATTACTTAGCCGATTTTAATCAAATTACCGTGGATACCGTGTGTAGATTGATCCAAATTAAAAGATAGGATAGTTTTTATTTCGATTAATGGGCTTTATGTGACAATATCCGAGCGAAGCCGGAACGGGCCGCTAGTAAGTATATATTAATTTACCTACCTATTCTATTTTCCGATCTCACTGTTCTCAAATCTCTCGTTTCATTTGCCGGTTAGATTTATACTTAGATAAAGTAGTAATTGCTATTCTATAATTTGTTTTATTATTATATTTGTGTGATGAATTCAAATATTTGCACTGTTTCTGGGTGTTTCTAAATATAATAACTATATACGAGCATTTACAACTATATAAGTATTATATCTTCAGCTATCTGGCCGCCATTTTACTGCTTTGCTTAGTTTGGGGTCAGATGGTGTTGTGTGTAAATTGTCCACCAATATTATATACAGAGACCCAAAACTTAAGTTTTCTTTGAGTTTGTCTGACATCACAAATCTTACGGATCTGGAGCGATTGATCGATGGATCGATTCGACTTTGCTCAGTAATGGAGTATTGATTAAAGGTTTAGAATACGGCTTTAACACTTTTAAAATGTCATGGTAAAGCGTTATGTAATCAAACCATCGATATATACCAATGGATGTGCCCTGAGCACCTTCAGATTGGTAATAAACTGCGTCTCTGTATGTATCTTAAGTGGTTTACACACAACCAATCTACTTGTCCCCTAAAACCGCTACCGGTGAGGTATGTTGCGGTTCTACTTATTTTGATTGTTGACAATGAATAGTGATAGGTATAAACGTCCGGCGTTCACAGCATCCTATAACCGACTAGGACGAAAAGAGTGAGCTCACTCTTCCCAGCAATAACATAATTCTTTTCGCCTGAAGTTTGGGAGGGCACATCCATTGATTTATATCGATGAATCAAACCCATAAATTATAATTATGTATATACCACTGCTCACTGAGCCGTCGTGGGTTCTGTATCCACCCGGGACAAAGATTTGAAGGGTAAAGGGAGTATTTGACGGATTTTCACGAATGTCTGGTTGTATCTACGTATTATAAAAAGAAAAAATATTATCGAAACGAAATACTTAATTGCAGAAACTGTTACATTTCACAATTTGTTTGAAATGTTACTAATTAATTGTATTTTAAATTAAAATTATGATATTATTAAAAAGTGGATTCAGAAAATGAAAGTTATTTAGAAATAGAGAAATAAACCAGCATGGTGACAATTTTTTAGTATAGTTGCTAATAATTGGATTAGGATTCGAAATACAAATCTGTGATTAATATTACGCAGTGTGTTAAATTAGCTGGCTTTCATAGCAGCTTGACTTAGTTTGCGGCTAGATGGAGCTGTGAGAAAATTTGGGACTCAGGGTCGTTTTTCGCGAGTAGTAAAGCCACAATCCACATCGTTGTCGCCATGTGTGGGTTGGTGGTTGTCAGTTGTCCTTGAAATATTTCTTTTCGAACAAAATTGCTTTTAAACGATGTTTAAAAGATGCTAATGACAAACCTGTCTATCTGCATTTGGGACCATACTCAGAAGTAAAAGTGGAGTTATAGGTTCGAACCTACAACCCCGGGGTTTGAAATCGACATTCTCGTCACTATGTCATAACGGCTACCTATCATGGATTATACACTTTTACTCTAAACTAAACAATATCTATGGAAATGCTTTCCATAAAAATTTTAAACACAGAATTAAAGCGCTGAATGTTCGAAATTGCCGCCTGATAAATTTTCCCGACTTTGCCCGCACGTGGCAGCTACGATATCGATCGCTGCGCTACCCATTGCTGCGACGGTACTGTTTCTATTCCACCTTTCGCAAACTGAACGCGAAATGGAACGCAATGTATGAGCCCACGTTTCTCGCAGCACCTCTAAGCGCGGTAAGGGCGTTGTCAGAAAGCGACCAAGTGGCGCACTCTCGTGAGAGATGAACGAACAGATAAATCTGAGATGGCATATAATTGGATGAGAAAATTTAATGAGAAATACATTGCGGCATTTGGAACGCAATGTTTGGGTAGCGATGGAAGTTAGAGAGCAGTGTAGATTGCGCGCTGAAACAGTGTGTCGCGGTAGGTAGTCGATAGCGTCGCGTGGTGCGGAGGTCACAGGGTCGCGGAGCTAGCACGGCCTCACGCTCGCGGCCCTCTCTTCGCCGCAACGCAAATCGTTGAAATCAAAACTTTCACGCTACGAGAGCGCTACGAAGTTTTACTGCTACGAACTTCCTGCTACGCCGGTCGTAGCGCGGCGCACTCAAAACTTTGTTCAGAAAGCTTTTTTATTTGTCACTTTCCGTTATCAGCTTGTTGAAAACATGAACTCTTTATGAGCGAGCGATACGATTCATATTTCAATACCTAAATACAGTCGCCTTATCAAGTGGGCGAATAAGATACAGCGCTTCATTTATACTTCTGAGACTTTAAATATGATTCTTGATAGTTGATGTAGGTATACAAATCTGTAAATAAGAGAAAAACAATCATTTATTAGTGTTAATTTTATTCTTTATCGATATAAATTATTAACAAAACTCATAATTTAAATGGAATCGTAAACACTTAAAGTCGATATTCATGCAAATATTTAAGAATTTTCAGTTTATTCGAATGATAAAAGACAATAAATTTTTATCTTCAAGTGTTGCATAAGAATAATCATCATGCATTTGATGAAATAAAAGTGTGCAGTCTAAATCAAGAGCTTCAAGTTAATAAAGCTAAGTGAAAAACATGGGTATTTCCAGCAGTCGGTAGGTACCAGCCATTGTGCTGCGGCCGTACCATGTGCTATTTATTCGATGTCATTCGAATCTGTCACTTTGTGCATACGACTTTGACTCATATCTCGTAGTAGGTAGAGTTCACAGTTGCAGTGCGTGAAATGTTGAAGTGAATCGTAATCGAAAAATGACAATGAGTACACCTCATACGTTTTGTAAACTCAAACATAAAATTAGCTATCATATCTCCGAAACAAATTTGCAATTGTCAATCATTTCTATAAGGTCTAACTATTAATATGCGTCCACTAAAATGTATCGAGATCGACAATTTTTTTATAATTATGTTAATCACAAAAAAAAAAGTAAAAGTTCCAAACCAAAACACGGAGTAAATTAATATGAATAAATTATCAATTCGACGACCACATTTTATTCATTTTTATATATATAAAGAAAATACAGCTTATAGCCGAAGAAATCCATTTAGCCGAAGAAAACCTAAATGCGATAAAAAATATAATTAATATAAGAAAACGAAAAAAAATAATTACGAATTACCACCATGTGTACTGTGTGGCTGCAAGTTATCTATGAAAAAAAAATCTATGAAAAACTATGATAGCTCGAAATAATGTATTAAAAGTTACTATTAGCATCTACAATACCTTGAAGCCGCCACACACACACGTAGCTATAATAAATATTCTCATATTTCATAGCTAGACATATATCCGTATATTTTCTATACAAATGTTCGAGTGTCCACACACGCAGCTATAATATATACTTTTGCGACGTTACCAAATTATAGCGCATTTTATATTATTTGGTCACCGCCATTTAAATTTGCGAGATTTGATGGTAAACTAATACATGTGAAACTAAATAAAAGCTTGTAAATCGACTAGTGACGTGTGACGTGTGCTTGGACAATGTTGAATCACGATGTAACGTTCAGAATATATCTTGCTATACCATAATTTATGTTAATATGCTTTAATAATTTAATAATACGGTATAGTTGGGTAACGTCACAAAATATATGTTATAGCTACGTCTGTGACGGCATATGCAATAATATAAATATATTACGGTATATTTTGGTCGTGAAAATATGAAAATATATATTATAGCTACGTGTGTGACGGCCTTTGTACAGTATCTTACCTGTCGCGCAGGTAGTAGGGGCCGCTCGCTGCCGTTCGTTCGGCGCTCAGTTTTGTTGTTCGTGGAAGCGGCCCGAGGCTCGGGCTGAGCCGCAGGTGCGGGCTCGACGCTCGGCGCTCGCTCGACGCGCGCTCGACGGCGTTCGGCGCGCACCCGACGCGGCCCGAGCGGCCCCGAGGCCGCGACTCACCAAGACTCCTCAGTCTGCGATCGGCCTCCACTGTGCCCACTCGACTGACGCGTTCGTGAATTCTGACAGTTGTTATCGTGATCGAGTGATGTTTTCGTATCGGAACTATGCCCGTGTATCCCAATGAAAATGTGGAGTGATTTCCAGGTAAGTTCGACTGCTAAACTGTGTTTACTACTGTAATATTAGTTTTGAAGTGAAATTGTGCCATTCGTTGTTATAATTTTTCTAAGTTCACTTTTGTTTTTGAAGTTGCTCGAGTCTATTTGAGACTTTTGATATCTTTGGAGATATTATAACTATAAGCATCAATTCATGGATTGAGTATTTGGTTTCTTTTATATTTGGAGTTTGAAAAGTGGTATTGAGGGTAGACTTTATAAATGGGCTCGTTCTAAATATTGAATGTATGTCTTGTTACACAGATAAAACGCTTGATATCCGTTTTACTTAAATCAAAAACAAAATTTTTAGACCACTTTTTTTTGGTATTGCTGTTAGTGTGGATATTTTATATAATTTATAGCTAAATCATTGTCAGGATATATTTTTATTTTTTATCTAATTGTTAAGTCATCATGATACCTTTACCCCAGCGTGCCATCACGATATTTATGTCTAACATTGAAAATTGTACGATTGTGCAACACAGTAAAGTTGCTTAAGTGACGCTGTAACCATTTCTCAAGTTTTTAGTTAATTAGTTGCACAGGTTTATTGTAAAAATATTGTAAAAAGGAGTGCGCGCCTTTTTTCGAATATGACAGGTCGCGTTTCCGGCGAGCTGTCAAACGCCATGTGATAGATAGAAGGGCGCATTCGGTGTTTTAAATCAAGCCGCGGTATTCGAGTCGAATCTCGATAACTGGCAACGCTCGAGGCGAACGAGCGTTCGTCACAGAAATACGTAGGAGCGGCTGTCTCTGTCTGGCGCGTAGGTTTGTCTCTGTCGCTCGCTGGGTGTTTTTGTGTCGAAGCGGGTTTTTTGTCGGCGCAGCGAGGCTGGCGGCTGGCGTCGCTCGTCGGACCAGCGACGACTACACATTAATTATCGGCGACTCGACGAGTCGACTCGCTCGCAGCTACCATGAACGCTTTACTTTCTACAAGGTTACCCAGACTATCTATACTAAGTCGAAAGGGCCCGGTCCTTGGTTTATTCAACATGAACAATTTTTTATCTTTTTTTTAAAGTTATATATGTACTTACATATTCCGTATTACAAAACCTGGCTTACACTTAACTTGTAGCGGAGTACGTGAGACATTACAAACGTCAAAAATGTCTATACTATTTGACTTTGGTAATAAATTTGAGAGATTTTCAGCGGAAGCCTTTAATACAGTATTAGAGGTAATTTTATGGAATAGATATTATGTAATAGTGTCTTAGTAACACATGTTTATGAGTACTACCAGACCCTTTCGGTTGAGTACAGCCATACCGAGTAACCCTGTATATATCAGCTGTTATCCCACTAGCTAACAAACTATTAGCTAACTACGCTGACCATCATTACTGATGACTGGATCCAGTAAATGACTTAGTAGAACTTAACCTCAATTTCAACCGACTTCCAAAGGAGTATATCAATACTGTTTTTTTTACTTTTAACTTTACCATTTTGTAGATTGATTAAAAAAAACATTGCTATTGAAGCCTCAATCTTCTTTAAATTTAACCTTTTAATTGTTCGTATCATCATCATGTACAATATTCTCCGTCTCATTATTGGGTATAGATCTCTATCACTTACTTTGGTCTCACAAATAGGTTATCGAAATAAGTAGGTTCAGAAGTTTAAGTTTTTCACTTAAACTCGTTAGTATAACGGAGAAAAAACAATGACGTCTAGGACCAATTATAATACAACTTCAATTTCAATTACGTTACGTATTTAGGTAAAGTTTGTGAGATTTGGAAAGAGTTGTTTTCAGTTCGGGGCGCGTGTAGAGAGAGCGCGGTATGGGTCGGTTGGTAGCGAAGCCTGGTTGCCATGGCGACGGCTGGGGCGCCCCGCCCAAAGACCCTCCTACTCGCAACTGGCTGAGATTTACTCCTGGAACTGCGGAGCTAGCGGCTACCATGGGCCATCCTGGGCCGCCGCAATGCCGTACGCTCCAATGCGAAATATTTGGCTTTTCAGCGAATGTAACCACAAAATTATTTTTCTATATTTAGATATAGGTACTTTCTAATGTTAAAAAATAATAATCGGATTTCAAAAAACGAATAGGTTAACGGATATAAAAAAATAGGGACATAGAACAATTTTTCAATCGTTTAATACATAACATAGTCATGAAATAAAAACATACAAAGTACAAACTATATTTTTACAATATCTTGAAAAGATACTAGTTTTTAGAAAAATATGACTACTATACCAATACTACTTATTTTAATCTGAAGTTACTGTACCTACATTTATTTACTAATAACCCGTGGTGAATTAGTGACTAAATCATGCGATTCACAATCCTGAGATTGTTGGTTCGATTCCCGCCTGCGCTTTTCACTAAACGTACTCAAAGATACAAAATTGAGCATAAGTCAGGTTTTGTCATATGACTTTGAGTACCTCGATGATATTATTTGTCGTATTTGATATTTGTATCTCTTGATTTTTGCTTGAAAAAGAGAGCAATAGCCAAGCCATAACCGTTAGGCTATAGAAGTTCAAGGAGGTTTTAATTACACTGGAGGGTGTATGGTTGGTTGAGTTTCGGTACAGTAATAGTTGACATATTTGTTCTCGTTCACTCATGCTAATTATGGTGACCACACTATCAAATCTATTTGTTCTCTCGTTCGTCTAATTTCATCTTCAAACAAGGATAGTACAGCTAATTTAAACCTTCTGATGATTTTGATATTAACTGCCGTACATTAGGTTCAATAGAAAAGTGATAACTTATGCATCATGTTCTTTGTCTTATTTATTATTTTAGATCTATGAAAATTTACAAGATCTTATTTATCATTTTGAACTTGATTTTGGTACAACTAGTGAAAAATAAAAATAAAAGCGTTATTTGTAATCAATATACACTTTGTTTAATAAAAAATTGTTTAAAATCAATCGAATTCAATGTATAAACTAAATCTTACACTAATATTTCTAACTGACACAAAAAGTAATGAAAAATCAGACACATGGAAAAATCAGAGAAATCTTAATTTTTGCTACGATTCCTTTGTCCCTCTACGAGAGCGCTACGTCAGCAAAAGACATCAACGCATTACGGATTCAAATTTAAAGTATTGTTTTACCTTTTTGGCGCGCAATTCTTTTAAAATTAATTAATTTAATTTTCCTCATCTGAAGCAATGAAATGTAGTATTAAATATGTTTGCTACATTTAAACTTTTCGTGGTTAGAATGCATTAGATCATTTTGTGTGTTCAAATAATTGTCCTTAACTTTAGAATTCTAGAAATAGTTTTGTTTACCTTTTTTAAATCACAAAACCATAATATCACAAAACGGATCAAAACTAAAAGACATAACGAGTGTTTCTCATTCTGGTAGAAAATCAGAAAATTTTCGAGGTATTCAGTAATTAATTATTCCCGGTATACGATATTTTAAACAACACAAAAGAAAAAAAGTAGTCTGATTGTAAGATATTTTTTTAAGTTTACCAAAAATTTGCAGACATTCCCAAATCACAGCGTGACACCTATTTAATATGTCCTGATCGTCTCGTCACTCTTTATTGAAAAAAAAAAACGTATATTAACACTCTTAGTTTTAGTTTGTGTTAGCAGTAGAAGTGATAAACTATGTTTGGGAGTCGTAGGCTAAGGGGGTGAATTTAGGGAGGGTGTAGTACATAGGAATGCGACTTGTTGCAGCCACATCCGACTGCAGAATAACCGTCAGAATATCCTCTCAATGTTACAAGAAACTTACTTTGCTATACTTAGTACAAAAGTCAGAATACGAGTATAAGTCAACTTCGATCCGAGAAATAAAAGAATAAAGTTTATTTTTCCTTGGCATGAGCAGTTTATAACTGTGTTTGAATTTTTACCGTCGGCATCAGTTGAGAGAACAAAGTTTGAGGCAAAGAAGTGAACTTTAACATAATGCACATCTAACTCAATTTATTGAATGATAGTTTATAATATTAAGCGGTTCATTAAAAGGTATAAAATATGAGCGAATCATCCTGACTCGGCGTTTTCAGCCGAACCATGACGATGCGAGATTTTATGATAGGTGTTCAATATTTTGTGTGTTACAAGGTTCCTATACTCAAACTTAAACTCAAACTGGTAATAGTTTATAGATATATGCACTTATTAAATCCAACACTTGTTGAGGATGGTGAGTGTGGAATGTATTTGGGAAGTTTTAGGATCTGTCTAGTTCATAAGTAAAGTTAGTTTGTAATGTTGACCGAGTTCTGCGGCTTCTGCGACATTCTTAAATTATATAAGAAGTAAAAGCCATCTGAAGGCAAGCCTTTGAGCATACGAAAAACTCAACAAGCAGTGATAAAAATCGTTTTCATCATTCATGATTTTAAGAGCAAAAAATAGATATTACAGTGTTTACATTCGAGATAAAAATAGCAAAAATGCAAATACGACGTTATAAAATTATGTTTCAAATAACAGAGGCGTTTGTTTAGGAACGAAAACGTGGAATTTATTTATCAGAGATAGCGGCTCCTATCAGCGATCGCATGATTCAGCAGCGCGACGGTTCGCTTTCGGCGGATCACGTAATAACATCGTTTATAACACATTTGCCGTTAAATTCACGGCCGCGGTGTAAACAATCGACCACGTGGAGTAAAAGTAATAGTAAACTCATAAACAAATGAATGAATTAGCCATAGAGCGCGCTACGTCATCGGCGAAGACACGCATAATAATCGCTTATGCAAACGAGCATAATTATGTAAAGCATTATGAACCTCGCCGACGTGTTTTGACATACACTAACGACCAATTATATGCCCATTGTGTGACTCAGTGAACTTGAAAGACACTACAATAATATAGGGCATCGACACTCGAATACGATCAAATGACGCGTGCCGACAACACCTGTTTAGAAAAAACACTACATGCGAATGAATAACAGGTGCACCGGTGTTCAATAACTCAGTATTTTTGTAACTATTGTGTTGAACAGTCGTCGCAGACGGAACACGCGCGCTTATTATTTTTTGTTTCGTTTTATTTACTATTATGTCATAAGCACATCGCTATTCATTTACTCATTTGTAAAGTTTTTGTCGGTACATGTTTTGATGTTAATAATAGTTCATTCACACTTTTCTGTACAGCTACACAATTCAATGAAAAAACGACTAAAGCATTCAAGTGTAGAGATTTAGTAGATTGTGAATCATCAATCATTTATTTCAAACAGCAAACATAGCTGAGATTCATGCTTCAATTTATTAGCATCACTAGATATCACAACGAATATTAGTTCTGGTTCTTTTAAAGAGGTTGGAGACGACACTTTATAAATCAGCCGCCTACGCCGCGGGTAGAATCGAGAACATTAGGATAATAATAAATAATCTGGCATCTGCATTGGTAGAGTGTCTCTCGATTCTCGATTCCACGCACTAAATATATTTCCCATGGCCTCAATGTCGTAGCTCGACCCAATTACGTCTGGCAATAAAACAATATATGTGTCGTTGAACCCTCCAGTTTCGTGAGCGATGGATATGTATGTAAACATTGCATCTGAGCGGGCCCGGCGGCCGGGCGAGGCGGCAGGCGGCGAGACGCTACGCCGCCAATAATTTATGTAAATTCACGTCATTGTACAAGAGTGATGTTTTTTATTGCAATCTCGTTTTGACGGTCAAGTTCGGAACGATGCGAAGTTTACTCGGAACGCTAAAAAAGTCCCATATTTCGTTCGCACGCCGTTTGTCACGAAGTTGAATTCGCGGCCGGGCGATACAAAAAATTGGTACACAAACATCTGTTGCTTTTTGTTGGATTCTTTTTTAGAAGTAAGCACACCTGTTAGATGGATTTTAATACGGAAAAAATATCAACATTCTACCATTCTGCAGTTCAATTAACGGAACCGTCACGTTTAGTCTACGCAGTCTGTGTACTTTAAAAATCGTATCAACTGTACAATTCTATATGTTTGAGAAAAAAACTAAAACTATTTGAAGGAATTCGTTAATGTGTTAGAAAAAAGATACAGAATGAAAACAAACGTGTAACTTCCAATGTTTGTAAATAGTTTTACTACGACCGGCAAGTAGCGTAAAATCTTGTTTATAATTATGATAATAGCCTTATTAAATACTACAAATCTATTTCGTAGGTAGTAACCATTAATCACTCGTGAATGAATGAGTGTTATTATTACACGGCGTCTGGTCAACGATATCAGAATGTTGAAACGTCATTTTATAATCATAAGCTCATAAATAAACATGGTGACGTATGGCGATCACGGCTGATCCGATCGGAAGCGACGCAGTCGCAGGCGCCGGCGCGTGCCGTATGTAAACGCAGATAATTATGTAACAAATGACGTTCTGACATTCAACAACGACACATTTAGCGCGGACATTAAGTGGATCAATGAACTTGAGCCGTTTGTTGTGTTACGCAACGATCGGTGTTTGAGCGAGATTAATGCGCGGGGATTATGGCACGCGATACATTTCAATTTACGTTCCGTTTCATTCATGACTCGAGATAATGACGAGGTGTTCCGCTTATTCGTTTACTCCGCTCGCGGACACTTGTCGCTCCGGTCCCGCGGAGGGACCGTGATTCCCTGTTATTAATTTTCCCGATCTGCCGATACCGCTCGGCGCGGCACGCGTTCCTTCCCCTGTTCGCGAGACGCTCTCGTGCCCATACATCAAACGTTGACGTTTACTATCACTATCTTTGACCGAATTCAAACACGGAACGACTCGCTGTATCGATGCGAAGTTCCCAAGAAAGTTCTTGTTTATTTGCGGATAGCAAGCGTATGTGCATAGCGGATGACTAGTAGAATACCGTAGCTACGTATTAACTTGGAGTTTGAGCACAAGACGAAGGGGTGAAGGGTGTACGTCTTCACCCATTGACGGTTGAAGCGCCCCGCGACACTTTCACTGCTCCGTTATTGCAGTTACTACGCGCCTACTGCAGCGGGGAGCGGTCGACCA
Source organism: Ectropis grisescens (assembly GCA_017562165.1). Lineage (NCBI taxonomy): Eukaryota > Metazoa > Arthropoda > Insecta > Lepidoptera > Geometridae > Ectropis > Ectropis grisescens. The sequence goes on from CM029791.1 coordinate 13,887,578, forward strand.
CCCCATTGCATTCACCCCTCGGAGCCACCCCGCATAGGGCGCTTACACGAGGGGCATGCCTTTCAAATTTTAGAATAGAATCTAGCCGAACTCCCCGCGTTCGCAGCGCAGACGTTACAAAATTATTAGGGTAAGAGATTACATAGATACGACAATAGTCGGAATGCAAAACGTTCGAACGAGCCTATCGGCGTCGTATCTAGTGTAGACGAGGTGGCCGAGGCCGAAGTGGGACAATGTCAACTGTGAGGGCTCGCTATTATTTGCTTAGACACGTGTGCGAGGAACTCCGGCCGAGTGACAAGTGCCTGCGAGTCGTGACGGAAGTTTGTAAACACCGCCGGCCTTGCTCCCGGACGCGGCTCGGTGCAGCTCTAGTCACGCACAATCTACCTCCGCATGTTCCGATATCGAATTTCTCCGTCCGATCAATCATGAATGAAAACGATAATGCGCTCCTCGATCGACCGTGACAATCGATTCGATTCATATCTGAGCGCTAAACACAGGTGGGTAATTAATAGTGCAATAACAAACTGTTATGTCACGCGCGATTATCGAGATCGGTTCGAGTCGACGTCGGTTCGGGACGACGTGCGGGGTTCGTATTTGCGTTGCGTGCCGCGTGCCGACTAGTGGGCGAGACGCGGCGCGGCGGGATATCGGCGGTTGATTGATGGCCGATAGATAGACGACGACATTGAACCCGTCCGTCGGTCCCGCTGCACCGTACAGTAAATATATCTGGCGGACTTCCGCTGTGACGTCGAGCCTGTGACGTCTGCGCCCCTCTGACGTAACACCCACGTACCACATTTATTCTTTCTGTTTACACTATAAAACTCCATTTACACTGTTATTGTTTCGCGGGGTCGACGCCTTATCTCTTTATTGCTTTATGGCTCGTTTGCGTTTATAGTGTACCTGTCTCTCGAGACATCGGAATCGCTCGTTCATTTACATAACAATTGCGGATTAATATGATTACGAGGAAAGGTTTATGTGTCAGTGGCCTAATTTCGATTCGATTTCATTGACTCGAATAAAGTATGTTGTTTACCATTAGCGGAGTAGGTATTTGGCAGGGAATTGATAATGTCGGTTGTTAGTTAACCGGTACGCTCCCGGGACTAATCTTCTAAGTGCGTAGCGTCGGCGTCGGTAGGGGAGGCGGGGGCGAGTAGGTATCGCCCGCTGGGGGGTTCATTAAAAATTCATTCTTATTTCGTAGCTCGCGCCGTAATCAGCCGCAAGAGGGGTGTCGCACGTACTACGTTATCTACTGATTTATTACTTCTGAATACCTGCGTGCATTTAGTAAACGCAGCTAAACAAATTTTCTTTGATTTTGTATTAACTACAGAAAATATAAAAATACATTAAATGAAACATCTCGGTATGACTCTTAAGAACGATTTTCGTGGACAAAGTTAACGAAACTGTTAATTTATACAACATTGTATTCTTTCATTATTCGTGTACTGTTACATATTCTGGTCTATGCAAATTTCTGGCTTTGGCAGAAAGTCATTAACCTTGCCATATTCCTATTTGAACTAAAACGAGATGTTGATGTTGCTTTTTCTTTTCTATAAATGGATAATTACAGTAATGTAGATGAGAGTGTGTGTCTCGACATATTTCCCTCCCTGGAGGTGGCTGCCACCTAACCCCACCCTCCCTTGTCTCTATGCAAGCCACTACCACGAGCCCAGTGATGATACCTACTCGATAGCAACTCGTTCTCAATTTAAAGTTGTTTCGTTCTTAAGTAAGTTTTACTGTTGTCATAAATACTTTTATTCCTCAAGAAAGTCAGTTTACATAATTATTTTTTTTGCGATCAAATATTTGATCTGATCTAGTAAATGCATTAAACATTACGTGCAAGTTGCTTATTGAATTTATAATAATCAGGTTGTGAAAATGCCTTAAATAATGTTTTACTTGTTTGTCTCCCTTTGAATTTTCTTTCAAAATAAGCATACACATTTGATAAGAATTGGTTTTAGACATCCTATGTTTCCTAAAATATATTACCCTTAATATAAAGAACAAAGAATTCACTTAAATGGTTTATTGTTAGGGCTAAGAGAACTTATTATTTTATTGATGTCGATCCGGTTTGATACATAACATCAGTACTTAGAATAAAGTTATTTTAATAGATGTAGCTATAAAATATGAAATACTCGTGAAAAAAGGAACGATAACGGGTGAAATAAGATCGACTAGAGCTCTATGGTAGGGGATGAAATGTGGAGGGTTCGCCCCCGCACGCGAGTCCCCCCCTCACTCCTAATCTCCTTTAGCCCTCCCGACAAACTCGAGCCCGTGACGTCACCACTTATAGGTTTTTTTGGCAGTAAAAAAAGCGAAAAAAGTTTTTGATTTATATTTATTACGCGTTTTCTTGAAACACTTTACGAGTTACAAGGTCAATGCACAAATTGAATTAGGTTAATCATTCAGTACACGCACCGACAAGATATAAATAAACAACTCGTTTTAGAGATTACGATGCGAGTAAGAAAGAGTAAGTCGTTTTTTATTTACAGTGACGAAATAAACGTAAACATTAATGTAGATAAATCAACTCGCCTCCACGTTAAAATGCGGACGGCATTGGAAGGAATTCATAAATGTTACTTTATGTCGTTCCGATCGTGTTATGGTCTGAGCATCCGAACTTAATTGATACGTTGATATGATCGTACATAAACAAGACGTTTTTAATAACGGACCTAAACCGGTTCGTGAATAATATGCGTGAGGAGTGCGGTAGTGCACGCATCAATCAGAAATCAGCTGATCGGCGCCGGTTTCCTTTTCATCTGGCAGTTTATTTAATTAATCGCTCGCCACGGGCGGCGCGGCTTGCCCGCACTCCATCGCACTTATCGTTCAACTAAACACTACAGACTCACTACACTTACAGCCGCCAGTGATCGGATTATGAATGAGCCGTTTGATCTCACTTTAATCTACTTCCGAATCTCGGAGTCGTCGCCCGGTCGCGTCCTCGCCAATTATTTTTATTTGCACTTCGCGGTGACGATCTCTCTCTGTTTCTCTATTTGTTTGGCGCCATTTATTATGCGCCGCGGTTGCAACGCGTGCGCCGAGTTATGTCATGTACCGCTAACAATGGCCATTTTCTCGTGACCGATCGTCAATGACGGCTGCAATGGACCGCAATAAAGAATCGCGTTTGCGGCTCACCGAGCCGGCCTTTGTTCGTTTATCCACGAGCTCCTGTCTAAACAGGTGCCGCTTTATAGGGTATTATTTCGCATTCGATGGAAACCGCCGTCAAAAGAACATAAATAACAGAGGCGGCCTCACAGCGAGTGATAGTGGCCCGCATTCAATAAAGAGAGGCCCGTATACAGGCCAATTATCGGTAGACGCCGGGGAACGCCCTTAATCCTTCGTCTGGTGCCGTCTACGGCTCTGTGGCCGGTGTAGTTGGGTCGAGTTTTTAAGCTCCGCGGCTGTCGGTAAGCTCGACCGCGTTGGGCAAGAGAACGTATCGAGGGCCACTGCGTATCGCCGCGGCTCGGGGCTGTATTTCTCACACGAGCGCAGTGTTGCAACGTTGGCGGCGTGTAGCAAGACTCCGAGAGCGGGCGAACGTACGGCACGCATGTGGTGCGCGTGTGTGTGTGACGTCAACGCGCCACTTTCTCCATACTTTCGTCGTTGCTGGTGCGCTAAAAAACCGAGCTCGACTAGTAGACGACGACTATTAATACATACGAAGCGACGCGCGCTCGCGCGAAACGATACGGAATCATCGGTTTCTATGCGAGTGGGATCGCGTGCCGCTTGACGTCCAGTGACGCAGAGACGCAGACCGCTCTCTCTCGAAGTGTACCTCTGCAGCATACACTCATACACACCAGTCTCCTCAAGATCTAAACTCGCGAAAATTCAATTCGACAAAAACTATTTCATAAAATGGAGAATCGTTAAGTGGCTGTACCGCAGAGGAGACGCTAATGTGTACCGCAAATACGAAGCGTCAACTTTGCGCTCACGCCGCGCTGTCGTCTCATTCCACTGTTCGATACTAATTTCAGTACTTTTGAACGCGGAAATTTTCGCTTTAATTCGCGCCGAAACATTGAACAAGTAAAATCCATTCGGTGCCATCGCACGCCTGTCTAATTAGGCTCTGTCATAGACTCTTCGAAGGCTCTATTACGAGCCGCTTCCAAACTTAGAGCGGACTATAACGCATTTGGTATTCAATCAGAGAATCGTGCCGGGGAAGAGTAGGTTTTATGCGGGGGCAGTAAGGTCGAAAGCGCGAGGGTGAAATGAAATTCAGTTCGCTCGGTGTGACAATTACGGTGATGCGGCCCGCCCCGCGCCGCCGCAATCGATAGGCCTACGAGCCCGGGCCGGGGGCGGGGTGCGGGGCGAGGGCGCGGAGGGGCGAGCTCCGCCGCGGTCATTACTTATGCAAAGCAGCATCGGTCCGGCGCAGGCAGCACCGGAGGCCGCGGCCGCTGCCGCCGCTGCTGAGCTCTCCGGCCTTTACACCTGACCTCACGCCACTATCGATTATTCCACCATCGAGGTTAACACACCATCACCGAACTACCACTTACGTTCTAGCATTTACCATACATTTTTGTGTAGAAGCTTTCATTTTGATGAGAAAAAACCACAAAGGGTTCTGATCAGAAAACGGGCTGACGTCGTTGGCGCATAACAGAATTCAGGGACGGTGGCTTTGTGCGCTCCCTCGCCCTGAGCTCTCCCTCCGGCTGGGCTGAAGGGACGGACGGGTCGCTGCTAACTTTTGTATCCACGCCGTATTCAAATGAATACGACTTTAAAAATACCTACATCGGATTTCAGGAATAATTAACTGTAAACGTTAGCCTGATAGAAGTTTCAAAATAAACTAAATAATAATGCTTTTGGGTATTGAGAACAAAAGTTATTGTTATCTATTTGAAGCGACGCTGCCGCTGGTTTTGTGAACAGCTTCTTGGCGCGAGGGTTTTCGTGTTAAAGTTTGCGCGGGAAAACTCATTCCCGCGCTTTATAACCTGCGAGTTTTGATGGCGAGAAGGGCGGCTTTATGTAACCCCTCCTCACAGCCTTCACTTCGTACATAATGTAATAGGCTTCGGTTCTTCGAGTTTCCACATTGCGAGAGCGCCTCTCGGAGCGGTTACACGGTACCAACTCCATGCATTGATCATCTACGATACTTTCGTAAGAAATGCGCAACACGGTCTATCGGATATAAATCATTTCTTTTCTATTTCTTTTCTTGCTTAATCAATAAAAATATATTTATAATTGATGTCTTAGAAATATTGTTTTGAAAGTCGACAACAAAAAACAATCTCACTTAATTAAAAAAACTATTGATAGCTTTTTGTTTTGGTTTATGAAAATTATAAGTATGCGAGTTACTTTGTCATATTTCTTTATGAAAACTTTTATTGAAGCACTTCATTTGTTTTAATCGGGATCGAACATTAGTGTAGTTTATTTTTTATGTTGTTGCAACTTTGAGCATTTAATTTTTAATTTGTCTAATTGTTGCAAATAGAGAATCGCAAATCGAGTCTTTGTAGTAACATGTTAGAGATTACAAAGTAACTGCGCAAACTTTGTGCGATAAGATCGATTAAAAATCGAAACCGACACATTTTCTCACGCTCATTCATTACGCATGATATAAGTGATTGACATGCAATCAAATAAATCACAAATGACGATTTGAAGGACTTCAATCAATTTCAAATCATGACAATAAAACGTAACATTTGAAGCGAGCGCGTATCACGAGCAAGTGTTCGGTATCGTGCCTTATCACTGTTATCACGGCTCAAGGTGACGCTTGATGTAACCAAGCGATTGCAGCTCGCAGATACGATCGCTATGTCCACACACTATTCCGCGATACTTACACAATTTCTAGTGTACGTTCCAAGCGCAAACAGATGCACTCAACCTGATAGATACACTACTCCCGAACTTCGAACTTTTGACTCCTTATCGTTAAAGAATATCCGAAGAAACTGTTGAGTAAAGTTTTCACATGTTGAACGCTACTTGTGCAATTATGTAGTGTCGGCAAGGCCACGTGCTCGCTTGACGTTAACAAAGTTTCCCGATGCGGAGAAAACTTTGTGACATGTGAGTGGTAGATACTTACAATATGTGTTCCCCCCGCAACCCCCTCTGCCGTCGCTGGCTCCGGCGTCGTGAGTCAGCGGCGCCCTCGCGCGACGTCGCCCCGTCTGCCTCCATGGAAAATTTATACCCACCCTCTTTGCAAGATCATTATACTCCTACCAGCACAAACTCAACCTTATCTCGCTGATGTAGAGTTCATTTTACCGCACCCCAGTCGAACAAGACAAAGGAGCTCACCAATTTTGCCGAAAACAAACTCTAACTCCAGGGGGATATAGTTTGTAATTTATGTGCCGATACGGCTCACGTGCTTCGAAAACGCAGCGGTGACGTCACGAGCTCGCAGGCGGAGGGCGGCTCATCAACGTGCCCTAAGCATAATTACTTTTACCCTCAGCTCTGTCAAAACAAACAGTTCTTCTTCAGAAGATCTATTATTAGCAAAGACAAATTTAATACTGTAGAAGATAAAAAAACTATACAGACCATGGTTCGAATAAAAGTCTTAATATATCTGCAGTCTGATTGCTGCAGCAGAACTAAAAACTTCAGCCGAACTAAAATTCTTTTCGTTATTCTGCTCTCGTCCTGGCTGAAAAATAAAGCAAAAACAGAAGATCGTATAGCAGCGTCAAGTGCGGAGCGAGCGCTGCCATCTCTCCCTTAATTCCCCGGCCGGCGCGAGGTGGCGCGTCTAGAGAGCGTGTGCTCTCTCATCTCCTTAATTCGTCCTTCGCCGCAGCCCCCTTAATTCTCCCCGTAGCGGTGGCAGAGGGGGTATTCGCCCGCTAACCCGTGTTGCCCCCCTTATTTATGCCCGGCGCGTGGGAGCGGGCGGGGCGGCGGCCCGGGGCCACGTCGCCACACGCCGTGTCTATGTGCGAGTGAATTAAGAGCGGGTCGGCTTTCATTTTGCTAAAGCTTCCATGCTCGTGTGCTCGCCTTTCAGCCAGGGCGAGGGGGTGTGCGACTCCTACGCGGGCCGCTCTCGACTCTAAGACGGGGGGATAAGGTCACAAGCCTCGTGCCGCCGCCCGCGAAACCGCCCGCCTTCAGCGTTTTATAACTCGGGAGGGTGAGGCACCAGAGTTTTTGTGGAAGGACTTTTTTGACGTACGTTTTTTATGTTTTACTCGGTTAGGGTTCGCTAAGATAACGACATCTCATAGAGGGTGAAATGCGCTCTCGCAGAAGATACGTGAAGAGCTGTTGCATGTTTAAAGGGATGGTGCCGCTGAAGAATGAGGTCTTTCAGTACTAACGACTGTCCGATCTGGTCTGGATGCAAAAAGTTGACGTTATGGCATAAATTGTCCGAACTATTTAGTCGAGCTAGTGTGTGTGAGCATGGAGGCAAGTGGGTGGCTAAGTCTACGCACAGCGTCTTCAGAGAAAGTGAAATTTAGCACAAGTTCGGATAAATACAACCGAGGCACGCCACCCTCGCCCTCGAGAAATCCGCGGCGTCGGGGAGCAGCCAGCAAGCGCGGCTTATAACAATTAAGTTTATTCGCTCGCAAGTTTCTATTGGGATCGCCAAAAATATTTCAAGAGTTGAAGCGAATTGGTTTAGTGGAAGCTTTTCCTGACGATTTCTTCTTGACTCTTGCGCACTTTCTGTGGGTAGTAAGATAAAGTGATTAATTAAAAATTAAAAATGTTTAAACGGTTTGAATTTTTGATCTGCTTTTACGATTAAGACTCCAATAGGACAATGCCTGTGAGACGGTAAAACTACTCTCACAAACTATTCGCAAGACTTTGTTCCATGGTACTTGTTACCTGGTGTAGGTAGAGTAGAGTATATAGGTACATTTAGCCAGACCTGTCTGTGGGAGTATTGTCTAGAGGTCTAACTGTAGACGTGCTAATACATGTCTGGGGTAAACACATGAAGTATAAAAAACAAGAGTGTAAGAGCCTCGGTGACGGTTGAACGACCTTTGCTAAGGTGTCGGTTTCGGGCAGGTTATTTAGTGCTGACGGGAGGTAGTCAGGCGGGGAAGGGAAGGGGGTAGCCCCGGGTCGGCAACGGCAACTGGGTCACTCCAGGCCTGCCCCTGCCTCCCACCAATTATGTACACGCTCGTTACCGGACACGCGTTTTTCAATCACATCCATATTTAATTGGGCATCACGAAGCTGGAAAATGTGTTTGAACCGCCATGTTTTACGAGAGCTCTATTTGAATTGCGATTCGTATTATGCTGCCTATGTACGGGATCAATAAGTGAGCATTACATATTTTGCTATTGGCCGATGATCGTATTGATGTATTGATCAGAGCGTAAATCAGTGTCCTAATTATCTGGTATTAATTACTTTTGTGCGGTGTCACATTTTGTTGTTATATTTAGCAAAATGCAAAAATAAATGGTATTCGAGTGATATGGTTATAGAAGCTTGGAGTGCATTAGCGATAGACAGAGCGCGATAGTACCCGAGCTGCACGAGGTTCGTTTTCAAGCTAGGATAGCAAGCTAGTGTTAGTAATCTAACAAGCTAGTACTTCGAGCTTCGTGTAGACAAAGCTAGATTTGTCTGTACGAATCTCACGAAGCTTGTAAAACTAGCGTCGTGTAGCTCGGGCATAAGAACGGTCAGCCGTCAGTCCCGCGAAGTTTTCGCGAGCGCACTAGCCTGTCTTCCGGAGCTCCTTACAAGACAGGGCTGAGTCGTAACTTGTTGCACGGATGCACCGCGAGGGTGCGCGGGTGGGTCGCGGGGGGTCGGGGGGAGTCTTCATAGTGAATGGGCGCGAGATGTCGTGGCCGGCCGCCACGTGCGCGTATGGAGATGCCTCCATTGATAACCGTGACCTCGCCCTTATCGCGCGCCTGTCGATGACGCCGCACGGATTTCAGTCGAGCCTCTAACTCGCTTACTTTGCCCCGTAAATGCTATTCGTCTAACAATAGCGGATTGGAACCAATCGCGACATGGTTACGTCATAAGTGATCAAGACGTCGAAATTATGAGTTATGATTGGTAGTCTGACGTTGCGTTTATTTATGTTATTCTAGCCGCACTCCGTGGTTTTACCCGCGTAACTCCAGTTTCCATTATTTTCCTGGAATAAAAAGTAGCCTGTGTATAAATCCGGAGTATAGTCTGCCTGTGTTCCAAATTTCAAGCCGATCCATTTGGCCATTACGACGTGATTGAGCAAGATACATCCAATTTATTTTAATAGGTAGCGAAGACCCCTGCATACTCACTCATTATCGCATCCGTACAAGATTTGTTATGTAACTGTATTTATAAGTAAACAATAGACACTTTTTCCGATGTATGTATCTTCACTGAACTGAACATTCAGTTGAGGCAGGACACAAATACCACAAAATACCATATAGCCACGTATTTCGAGCATTTTCTGAGTCAAAGTCGTCGTCTATAAATATATTTTCTCTGACGCATCTGAGCTATTTTCAAAATATTTAACTTTGTAATATTCAAGAACACTAAACACAAACAAAATTGTATTTCAAGAATATTTTTTCACTCATTGATACGTGCAAAGTTTCAAACGAATTAGGCGTGCCCATTCAATGCTGTAGAGCGTTCACGTGGGTCATTGCAGTTTGTGTACAAATAGTAACAGCTATTTCCTCGAGTAAATTGTAATAACGGGGTCGTTTGTATTCGTAGTCAATTAGCATTTAGTGCGGGCGGGGAGGTGGCCGGCGCCGCGGCGCATAGCAAGTGCAACCTTGACATTGGTCGTCGCCCTAATGTCACATCGATTGTCCACGAACAAAACCATCTCCGGCTTGGCGATAATAGTGTCGAAGCGATGAATGAGCACATTAGCGAGCGGCGACGGCCCTGCGCCGCCGGCGGCCGGCGCGGCGAGTCATTACGCGCCCCCATTAATCACTGCAACAATCGGCCGATATCTCGCTATTTACAAACGCGGGAGCACGTGTTCGCCGTACTACGCCGAGTGTATTGACCCATTTAGATAGCTCGACCTTCGCGCGGCCATTGTGAGCGAAAAACATAAAAATAAGTTTTATTGCGGCGTCGTTATGCGTATCGCTGCGGGCCGCCGCCCGTCACGGCGCGCCGCCCAACAGCTGATCGCTACGTGACATTTTTATTTTATTCGCTCTCTTCCGGGGATTCTCCGAGATACGTGCCGGTGACGTCATTATCTGCCCGCGCACGCCTGCGGCCCTGATTTATTATCTCCGAGCGCACTGTGCCGTGTACACAGTGCCGAGTTCCACCCCGAGCATTGCTGAGAACATTCCACCACTGCTTTCACTCCAATGTCAATCCTAAGTATCGCGGCACCTTCTTATGAGTTAAGTGACATCACGCGCCACACAGTAGCGATGTGCAATGTGCACCATTTGCATCAGATGCAGTTTTCATTTGATGAGATAATGACCGCGATGCGCCCGCCGGCGCCGCGGCAATTTATACAATGTGTAAACATTTTTCACGATGACTTTAGAGCAACCTATGCCGACGTCTGTTCGAAAGTTCATTCGCCTCTACGAAAATATAAAAACGACGATATTTTCGTGCGAAGACATGGTCCCGCAAAGTCGAGTTGATCCAATTCAGTCGCTGCGATAAAGAAAATGAGAGCAACCGTCGCGGAGCACAATTTATATTCTGGTAGAAGCAGGTTTTCTGTAAGAAACTTAGCGACACTCTCTAATATGAATAAAATGTACTAATAATATACTCCGAAGGCGGAAGGTATAAAGTAGCCCTTCATGTGAGAACGTATCGTGTGGATTAAAATTCAAGAAAAAAGACAATGAACAGTTACCCGAACCGAGGCGAGCGCACAGCGTATGGCCGATGCAGAGCCTGAACTTTAAGGCAAGAGAGTAAGGTTCAAATGTCCATCGATGTAGCCTGTGGCTTACCGGGGTGTAGTGTAGGTAGTCAGAAGAAATCTCAGGCGTCCGACATTCCGATCATTCAGCGGCCGCGTTCGAAGAAGCGTGTGCGTCACTGAGTCACTCGCAGCAAAAACTGCAGATTTTCCCTTTCGTTAGATCGCAGTGGGCTTCATCTCGTCATAAACGCATACATAAACGTCAACCCGTCACTTGTCGGCTCTCGGCACGTGCCCGCTGAAAGTAAACAAAACATTGCATTTCGGGAATTCCCTCGCTTTTTGTGCCTCGCCACATTCCTGAGGGATTCCTTTTGTTTGCTCGAACAACGAACAACTATTTTTTCTCATTCGTCACCTTGGCGCCTGCTATTGCATAACGGTACGTAGATGAGCTTCGGACGCCCCTATTCATACGGCTGATTCAATAGGAATGTTTGGTTTTTTACTTGCATTCCCACGCTTTGATTGCGTGGTATTGTTCTAATTTTACCGGAATATGAGCATTCTGAAATGAAAATTGATAAAATGAAATCCGTTTTTCATTTGTTGAAATATAGCCTGAACGAGACTAAAACGAATATAATAAATAGTCAATTGAACTAATTATAATAATAAGTCCCGTTTGAATAGATTTTTAAACGTTATTCAAATCAATTATTAATTTACAAAAAATTTCTTACAAGAAATACAATTTTTAAACTAACTATGCCAACAAAAATCCGGATTACTTTTTTATTGTCAAAATTAATTTCAGTTTTTTAAATAAAATACGGCTCTACAATTAAACTAAATCAATCATTAAATTCAAAAATGTAGAGCGCCATTGTAAGCTTAAGTGAATCTCAGTTAACTTGATTTCTTTTAAAAAATAATTTAACATGTTCAATAAAACCCATAAACAACTCTAAAACACCTCAACCAGCATTATTTGCTAAATTCTTCTCGCACATAACCCCAATTCACACTAATAAGGCAGCATTTATATCTGCCCAAAGAATGTATCGTCAAATAAGAGAAGGGAATCTAAAAATTGATCCAGCAGTGAAATAAAAAGCTCCAAGAGTGGAGGCGAGTTCGAAGCTGGTCGCGGCCCGCCAAACAGGATGTGGGACTGGTTGCTCGCACACAGCGACGCCTGCGCGTGCGCACACGGAAACACGCACACACGCGCGCGCGGCCTCGTCGCTCGCCGTTCGCCGCTCACGGAAATGTGCGTGCCGGCCAGGGTTGCCAAACATGCATTATTCAGCTGCGCATTACGATAACCCATTATATAAACGTATGAGCCAGCGTTTTCTACTCCGGTGTTGCTGTGATTTGAGCGCGACCACAGAAGACCAGACTTGTGGGACTTTGGCACAGAGAGTGGTCTTTGGTGGTCGGAACGAAGTGTCAGAAATGAATCGGCCGCGTATAAGTACGAGTATATTTAAGAATATAAATTGTTGCTGCTTGGGAATTATTGCTATCTACTGTTCCAACTTATGTACGAGTATCAAACATTTGTTATGGTTTTATGTGTCTTGTTACTTCGAAGAAATAAATTAAAACAAGACAAGGTGATATACAAAATTATGGTACTAAAATAGGGCAGAATTATTCTTGTAACTAAATACCTCAGCACGAATTGTAGTCTTAAAATGCTTATAAACTCTATCAACGTACAAATTAAAACAAAAATAATCTTTTGCAGAAAAAAACTAAATATAAACTATAAAATTCTACGCAAACAAAGTCGCGGGCAGATACTGATAATTTATATTTATAGATTAAACAGTGAGAAGCAGGTGAATTTCTTGTCAGGGGTAGGGTTTACGCAACACCTGGGTGCCGGCCGCTATGTGGCAACCCTCGCTCGGTTCTGCCTTGGTGCTTGCTTTGCTCGCTTTGCGAACCCGACTGACGAGCCTCGAGACTCTATAACAAAAATTCGATGAGACTCTTTTATATACCTATTTACTTTATATTTGTTTTTGTCAATTATTTATTTATATTTGTTGAATAAAAAAAACAAAATTGGTTATTGCGTTTGTTTATGTTTAGAAGTCGATTAGACTGCATTAGGTATCAAAGTTTTAATCTAATTTGGCAGCCTTCATTATGTATTCGCACGAGTGTAATAAAAAAAATATACCGAATTATAAGCACTGTTAAAAGTCGAAACTAATATTAAGTAAACTAAGTAGTTATGACGCTAAATATAAACTATTTAAATGTTGAATATTAGTAGGAGGTGAAAATATAGATGATGTTCAAGAATACGAACCAAAAAGGTTTTTAGCGAGATATAACGAAAAAAGAGTTGGAAGAAGCAAGAAGGGAATATAGGCTCTTGCCCAGGAGAGATTGGAGTTAGTAATAATAAAACAATTATAAAAACTAAACTACTTTGTCAATTTGTGTCTGTGGGGATGTTTTTCATAAAAATTGACACCTTTTTAACCTATTATATACTATTGGAGTTCACTCCACACTTATTTAAATAGCTCTACATTTTACGAACTAACAACTTCATGTCTATCACAGCTATGGGTAATATTTTACAAATTACAATACAAATATAAAGGTCGCTAAATCGTCTTATTTTCTTTTAGTACCTACCTAATTGTTTTTTTATTTGTAAGAAAATTTCACAAAATCAGCAATTTTCTTCCAAAAACCAATATTAGTATTTACATTATAATCAAAAGAAGGAGTGAAATCGATAGATCGAGGTTGATAAATTTATATAAGTATAGTAGTTTCACAGTACGTATGAATGAAAACGTTGTACAAACGAACCCCTTCATCTGTCAAGTGTTGGCTATGTAAGGCAAGTCTTGGGAGTCTTTATGTTGACGTTAACGCTTCAGATTATTTACCTGTTCTACAAACCCTTCTGAATGAAACCACCGACCTTCAGTCACGTGCTCTATTGTGCCAAGCTAATGGCTTTAATCAGTCATTCGATCGCTTCCCGCCAATACAGCCTCTTCACGGATTTGTTTCATGAATGAAAAGCAAAAAACGAAATAAAACCCCACTACGGTGTTATGATCGTAAACAAAACGTGGCTTTTACACAGATCTAACTGCGGCGCGAGACATGCTTCAAATAAATCGAGTGGGACGACCGCACTTTTATTGATAGGTACATTTATGTGCCAACAAGTGATGTGACAATTTCTTTGAGTAGCTAATTGTTTGTTAAGCTATTTTTATCTGACTAATCCAGTTAAAAATTAGACAGCTAGATGAGGTGAACAAAAGTTATGCGTTAAAACTGTTTTCCATAGCAGAATATGACAGGGTGACAGTGTGCGATGCAGCAGCCCCACAATAGCGTCATAGCGCTGGCTCGCTTCACCCCTCGCTTTACCCGCTTTATAGAGAGATATATTGTTATAACGTTCGTGCAGCGTAGGTAGCTGTAGCTAGATACAGGCGGCCGCTACGCGATGTTATTATACCTGTGTCTGTGTGCGCGTGCACGTGCACTCACCCACACAGCGACGCGCCCGCGCCCCGCGCGCCCCGCACCCGCCCGGCCCGTGCACGCCACCGCGCCTCGCCGAGGCTTTAGCGGGCTGTGAGGCAATGCCGCGCTACCATCTATTCGGTCTCCACAATGCCATAGAAAGTGTTCGAACGACTCGCCTCGACGAACTTTTCCTACCTTCGAGAGAGAGGGGCTATTATTGCACCGCTCCGGCTCGACTCGTCCGATACCACTTCTTACCGGGTATACTGGCATTCTTTATGGTTGTTATTTTGAATAAGCACTAACTCCTAGCTCGGAGCCAGCGAACGGTACGGTTATAAAATGCCGCATATCCGAGACTGGCGATAAAATAAACGTCTCGCTCGCTTCCAAGTTTCGAGCGGAGAGGAGAGCGCGTTGCGCATCAGAAAAAGAACTTTACGACGAGATTAGAAAGAGCGCACGGAGCGGCAACGCCGCGCCGCGTTCCAGAGGCGGAGCGGCAACGTGGCGCGCGATCGTCATTTACTAAATTTATTTTGATGAGCGCCAGCGCTGGCGGGCGCGACACTCAGAGCTCGGAGCGCGCGCCGCGTGATGCCGACTCCACAGCTCGCCTCGCCGACAATATTATCTATTTTCGCATATTGGAGTTAGTTGCGCGCTTATTATTTTCCTATGTGTAGTTGAGCGAGCGCTGGCATGTAGCAATACTCCGTACAATGGAACGGCACGTTTTCCGCAGAGCGATAAAGGGGTGACGCAAAGTGATTATTTGCAGTGTTGCGATGAGTAGCCGCTGCCCGCTGACTCAACGGCACGGCTCGAGCAGTGAGCTACTTAGCATCCACTGCTCGCTAACTATACTCTACCTACTGGAATGACTTTTATTTAAATTTATAGGTACTGCTATATTCCGTACAGCAAACACAGCTACCACTACATATAGCACAATTTATATTATTGTAGAGTAGGATTTATACACTAAACGGTTAAATGAGATTATTTATACATTTAACATAATAAATGGTAGTAGTATTTGTAAATATTTATATCTAACTGAAAATAACAAAATCAAAAAAATTCAATAAAATTTTCAGAACCGGCTAACAGGATAGTAGGTACAGTAGGTAGAGGTAAAAATAAAATATAAATCGCGCAGTATAAGGAAAACTTCTGAAATAAACTTGATTTTCCAAGTGGTTTTATAACTTGTAAGTAGGTTATTTGGTATTCCCAAAGAAGTAGAATAGTGTCAACAAAAGCTGCAGAAAGTAGCCGTTCGGAGACGCATGTGCCTGTAATTGAGGCGGCAGGTGCGACGGCAGCTGCTTTCTGGACTCTGCCTTTACTATTTTATTTTTATCCGACGCTCACTCCTTGCACCTTAACCACTGCCTTCTGTCCAAGCGACATGTTCCCCACGTCCCACTAAACAAGCAATGGACGGCCATAAACTATAAAATATTCCCCGCAAAAGCCAACCTCACATGTGCACGTCCATCATTACGGCAGCTGGTAGCGTGATAGCTAGAGTTATTCTAGTTTCTACTAAAGGCTTAACTAACTAGTAATCATGCTTCGAGTTAATCCCTAAAATTAAAAGAACCTGGAACGCCGAACGAATAATTCGCAGAACAAGAATTCGCACCGTCATAGGGGTTTGTAAATCCTAAAAGTACGTCAGTACGCACGCAGTCAGGGCGAAATCTTCTACCTGAGCGGACCCCACCGTTGGTCCCGGGCCGGGAGTGCATTGTATCACAAAAAAACTGAGAAGGGTCGGATCGAGGATAATAGCGTACAGAGCGGCACCCCATACCCTACCAGGTATACGCTAACCGTCTGGCTTCGCTCGATGAGAACAGCTTTTTTGTAGAGTTTCAAAGTATGCAGGAAGGCAGGTAGTGAAGTCTTTTGTCAGTCAGCGATATTGGTCTTTTGAAGTGACTCATTGGGGATTTTATTTTGAATAGAGTTAGGGATAGTCCCAGAGGTACAATATAGAGGTAGGTGGGCCTTAGTTTCCTAAGGGATTAGGGTAGTTACTGCGCAGCCTTTTGGAGTTTGTACAATAGGTAATTGTCTAAAGTCTTAAATGGCAGATTCGTTTATTTATTTAAAATTGAAATAGTCTTATAGCTCCTCTCTATACCTGGAGTCTGGTCGTGTGTTACGGTACTTTCGCCGGCCGCCGCGGCGACGGCTGGCCGCCTCGACTCCGTCTATTCACTTCGCGGCATTATTTCGGTCGGGCTCTGCCCACACACCATATCACTTTATTAAACTCGAAAATACGGGTTCAAACTATGCACGAGTATTTAGGTTCTCTTGGGTTCTCTATAGTAGACATTTATTCTCATGAACTATTTTATTCGATATTTTTTTCAGTTTATTTCGATTATTTCTCAAAAGCTAGACTTTTCAAGTAATTTTGTGTCACTTACTACAAACTACAACTTCTGAAAAAAAATTGATAGAAGTGAAAACTTTCAACTCAGAATTTGATAGCTTACTTTGGAAACTACACGGGTGAAACCGTGGCCGTGCTATAACATAAACTATGGCCATCTAGAACTGCGTCCGCATTTCTAGATGAGCAATGGCCATGGTCCTGACTTTACCCGAAGATTTCTTTTCAATTCACAGCCCATCGAAATCTGTCCGTAGCGCGTCAAAAAAAGTTTTCACTTCAAAAATCTGTAAACATCTCATGTAAATAAAACTCGCAAAAAACGCTAAAACATACAAATCTAACTTGGCTGCCCCTTACCTATGAAATAATGGGTACCTATGAAATAATGTATTAAGTTTCAGTAGTTATAATAGTGCCTATGATTTAAGCAAAACAGTTCATCTGATTCGCAACAAGAACAAAATTAAAAATTTTGGTTAACCCCCGACTACCTCGGATCTCGGATTTGTAATCTGTACAACATTCTGCTAGTCAAGCCCTTTCATTTGATACCCATATTGTGGTAGTAGTGAAAAAAATAATGTAATTCGCCATTTTGTGGTGGCGGCCATCTTGGATTTGAAATTTATTATTATGTATTGTATTCTACTAGTCAAGCCCTTTCATTTGATACCCATATTGAGATAAGTTGTGAAGAAATATTTTGTCCGCCATTTTGTGGAGGCGGCCATCTTGAATCGATATTAACCAAACATAACTAAGAACATCCGCACGGATATCAACCTTCGAATAAAAAAAACCGCATTGAAATCGGTCCATCCGTTTGAGCTCTACGGTGCCACAGACAGACACACACACAGACAGACAGACAGACAGACAGACAGACCGACAGACAGACAGACAGACAGACATCGACGTCAAACTTATAACACCCCTTTTTTTGGTCGGGGGTTAAAAATGAAGTTCTGTAAAAGACGCTGGCTACAATAACATAGCGTAAAACCTTGGCTAAGTCAAAGAGATCAAACAAAATTTTAGCAACATCAGTTTAAATGTTTGAAACATAATGTCTTTCAATGACTTTTGTGACAAAATGACATTGAATGGCGCAATGATTTTGACTAAGGTTATGTTGTTATGAAGTCGTAGGTTTTATCGGTGTTTTGTAGTAAAATGTTTAACGGAGTGTGTGCGTGCGGTTGCAGGGCTCGGGCGGTGGGTGCGGCGGCAAGCGGCGCGCCGAGTCCCCGTGCGAGGCCGGCGGGAAGGTCGCGCGCTGGGAGGACTCCATCGCGCGCCTGGAGGCCGTGGCGGCCGGCGCGGGCGGCGGCGACTGCTGGCGCGAGGACGACGAGCGGCGCGCCTGCCGCCGGCGCTGGTGCGGCGGCTGGTGCGGCGCGCACGACACCATCCGCGCCGAGAACGGCAAGTCCTACCTCGAGCTGGGCGGCGCCGCCGCGCGCGCCTGCTGCGACGGCCGCGCCGCCGGCCGCTGCGCCTCGCGCCGCTGCTACCGCGAGAGAGACGATTCAAGATGATGAACTTGTGTGCGTTGAAACTGGCGCGCCTCCGCCAGACCGCGGACCCCTCGCTGAGGCGGTCGGTGCTAGTGTGCAACACGCTGCGCGGCATCGAGCGCGAGATGGAGCGGGAGAGCGCCGAGGAGGCGGCGGCGCCCGCCGAGCCGGCGTGCGCGGCGGCGGGCGCGGCGCGCTGCGACCTGCTGGCGCGCGACGCGGCGCCCGGCCGTGCCACGCCCTTCCCCGCGCCGCCGCCGCCCGACCGCGACTCGGGCTACGGCGACGAGGAGCGCACCATCGACTGGGGCTCCGTGCTGAGCCTGTCGTCGCGGTCGGCGCTCGACCCCCCCCCGAGGACGCGTGGCCCGACGACTGGGGCTGGAGCGAGGACAGCTTCGTGCGCCTGCTGGTGCCCACGAGTTAGTGCACGGCGCGCGGGCCGGACACGCCCGCGCCGCCCTGAGCGCCTGTGATAGCCGGCTCCGGCCGCACATCTAGTCGGAGGCGCCGCCGCCGCCGCGCCGCCGCGCGCTCCGCCGACGCCGCGCCGAGGCGACGCGACGCGCCACGCAGTCAGTAGTTAGTATTATGTAATTGCTAAAGGGAAGGTGCTAGCTTCGGACGTGACGCAGGACTTTACGCGAGCCGAGTTATTTTTGATAGTTTTATTTTCTTTAAGTGAATTCCAAACCGAAACTGAAGTGACTTAGCTAATGACGTTATTATCGTTTGAATTGAAACGTGGGGTGTTTGAAATTTTGTTGAAATTATTATGTAAATGATTAGGTAAAATACTATAGGTATTTATTATTTCGTTGAATCAGAGGTGATACTTTGAAATTATTTCATTCTTGATTATTTTACGATTGTATGTGAACAACGAGAAGTAATTTCTTTTCCATTTGTTTACTTTGTAAGTTACGATGATAGAGATCTGTGCCGCGAAGTGTGCGTTCCTCGGCTGCTCGAAAGCGCCTCAGTTCTATTTATCGCGGGCGGGCGGGAACGCACTCTTGCGCAGGGACTCGCAGTGACGAACGTCAATCTGATGTGTGGACATGTGCCGCTGAGATAATAAGCGCATCTAATACTACTGCCGAATATTTGTATTGACATAATGATATAGTACGCGATTATGTACTTAGACGTCTTTTATGAACTTTCATAAGTTCGCATCCGCTGGTGGAGTGAGACCGCGCGAGAACTGGATGTCAATTATAAGAGCCTTACCAGCAGTCACTATGAAAGTTTCATAAACACTAAACCATGCATTTAAATTGATTGGAATTTGTAAACATGACTGATCCATGGCTGTAGGTACTTAATTCATCCTGACCACGGAATTGAATGCTCTGTCCTTAGCTTCGGTTGCCTTCCGACGATAACTAACATGTATAGATTCTAAGAATATTATAAACCGAAATAAGTAACATTCGTCTCATCGAAATAATTATTTACTAAAATATTAATAGAAAATTACAGTTCCTATAAGCAATGACAGAAAACTATTAGACAAATGGTAATTTATTTAAACATGTTTTAATTTAAGTTTTTCGCAACCGTCGGAAGGCATCCGATCATATAAACTAGATTTTTCAAAGGTTCGTAACGGATGAACACTGGGAATGCGATGAGATTTGAAATGTTTGATAAATGTTAAGTGAATTGGTAAATAATAATAGTACAATAGCCTGATTTGTAGCCGAAAACAACCCGTGCTTGCTAGTGAGAAGGAGGTAAAAAAACCTTGAGAAATTGGTATCTAATTGAAGACACCTCTCATTAGTGACAACGGGTTGTGAGCATCGCGTATCCC
Source organism: Ectropis grisescens (assembly GCA_017562165.1). NCBI lineage: Eukaryota > Metazoa > Arthropoda > Insecta > Lepidoptera > Geometridae > Ectropis > Ectropis grisescens. Next base: position 13,907,815 of record CM029791.1, read on the forward strand.
GTCTCACCTATGAGATTTATGCCATCGAAAAAATGAGGACTGAAATCACAAAAAAACTGAATTTATAAAATAATTGAGCACTTTTTTCGATAGCATTGTCTACAGTCAATGTCAAGGTGAAAAGGGTTCGCGTGCGCCAGAAATTGGAACTGCATGGACCAAACATAACTAGCACGACATTTACATAGCAAAGTACAAATTTCAGTAAGTGCTCCGGCGCATGTTTGTCCACCGTTGTCAATTACTCAAATATTTAAATTGTGATTCGGTAGCTAATGAGAGAAAACTATGTTCTTAAATCTAGTGTACATATTATTTACGGAGATGGGCATTATGGCGCGAGGATTCGCGCTCGTTGTAAATATATTATGTAAAGTAATAATTTTATTGATATGGATGTCGGCGGTGGAGAGACGCGCGAACGCCGCCCGCGCATAGGCGGTCGGCGCTTGCGCATCCCCTCGCACAGTGTTGTATAAATACGACCTCTATTCTGTCCAATACACTCTCACAAGTACAGATATAAAAGTTACATAAATAACGCATTCTATTGTTCTATAAGATGTCACAAAATTGTATTTGCCAGTACAGACCAAGTAATGAACAAGTTTTAGTTTATAATTTTGGGTTCTAAACTCATAAGTGATGCACTGAGTTATATTCTACGATCAGCTCAATCTAGTTTTTGTTTTTATTTCGCGTGGATATTTTGTTGAAGATGTCCGTATGGTTGGTTGTGATGGTTTACTTAAGTAACGTAAGTTAACGACTCTTCGGCGAACCGTTCTGTTTCGCGTAGGTATACCTACGTTATAATTTGACTATAATATTCGTACTGACACCAAGTCTTAAGCCTACGGACCGTGCTGTATGGGTTTCGAGCCGTCACTTATTTCTGTACTTAATATAGTCTACGTTCTGCCATTTTTTAGATCTTTTTGAAGTTGGCTCGGAACCCACGCGACAGGTTCGTCAGACAACCGATTGCTTGCAGGTGTATGTACCTACTTGTACAAATTTCTTGTCCTGTCATTTTCATAAAAAGCCAAGTAGTTAATATTGAGTGTTTGTACCTATTTCATAACAGTAATTGAGCTCAAGATAAAATAATTAAGCGTGTTTCTTGTCAAACTGATACAAAATTATTGGCGACTGTGAAATGTGGAGCAAGCAAATTCGCATACTTCGATGGTCACCCGTGAGTCGAAAAAAAAAGTATTACTGAGTGTTTGGTACTCACATTCACAGCCGCCATAGAATTTGAATAAGGTTGTACAATTTTGTAAAATACTAAGTGTTGAGCACTGGTGTGTCGTATCGAATACCGTTTGGCTTAGGAGTGAAGACGTTGTCAGCCGCCATACGTGGTGCCCCGTAGAGGTGCGGACTTGTTGTTACCTCCAGCAATAATGAATTGTTTAAAACTCAGTAGTCTTCGGTCCATCCGTGTTCGTGTCTCGACCCTTTCAAAGAAAGGATCGCGACTTTTCCATACGTAACTTGTCGTATCTGTGTAAGTGTCTTTACTTTTCAATGCCATTGGTTACCAAAAATGACAGGATGTTTTACGATTGTGAATATATTTTAGAAAAAAAAAATACTCTCGTTAGAAAATTGTGAAACTAATTTTGAACAAACTTGTCTTGCACATCGAATTGTTATATACGTTCCTCAATCAGAGTTCTTCAAAATTGTTTCAATAATTGTCTAATGATAAATTATAATTGTAATATATTATTGTTTAAGCCGTTGTATCGAAAATAACAAGAACAGGAATAATTTTGTGAAACAATGGCACAAAGAATAAACATAAAATATTATTATATATTATAGAAACAGAAATGTGGCTATAAGAGCAATTTTTATAATAAATATTTACTGTTGAAGAACCTTTGTCTTTCAATATTTCATTACGAAAATATCAAATCCCAAAACATGCGTTGTCTGTAGTCCTACTGCCTAGTCCTGCCTGTGAGAACAACGAAAACTATAATTAGCAATGGTTATCCCAATATCACTCACAATAATATAGATTTAAATCATATTTTTTAAATAGTTGTACCATTTATAATCAAACGTTAAGTTAGTAGAACTTTGCACTACGACCTCAGACAACACTTAGTACGTAAGATTGAAAACATAGTCAAGATAGATAGATAGCCAAGACGTAACTATCGTTCAGCAACAATTAATATGCAAGTAGAGAATAGAGTTACATGTTTAACCGACGTGACGTCACAATGTTTCATAGTATGATAAGTAATAAAGAAAAACGAAAACTACTAAATTGATCTTTAAGAATTCTCTCTAGTGCGAAAAAGACTTCGATCAAATATACCTATAATTGGTATAGTTGGTCGAAGGAAAAAGACTTCAAAGTCTTGAACATCGCTGTAAAATTGCTTGCTTATCGGTTATTTTATCGGATACACATCGGAGAGTGTGCAACTGATCCACATGATCTAGTCTCACCTGGCCTTTTTTTCTATCGGACTTCTCGTAGCTCGAAGAAGCGGCACCGTTTCATAGTTGATATTCCAAAGACATGGACGAAGAGTTTTTTCTCTACTTTTGTGATATGAACGTCTAGACTGTGGAATAAGTTGCCTGAGTGGGTTTTCCCAGATAGATATAGTCTTGGGTGTCTTCAAATCGGTTTATTCTAGGTGAATACGCTCCATCGTAGACAACATCGTCGCTTGACATCAGGTGAGATGACGGTGAGTGGAAGGATAAGTATTTTTTTGCAAATTATGTTGTTTCTTTATCCCTTGAGTATTTGTCTGAGATACTCGTACTATGCTATATTATCCGAAGAAAGGTCGACCCAACCTGGTGTCCCATGATACCAAAATGTTATTTTTGTGATTTTACCTATAGCAGTCGGCATCATCACCTCCAGGCACTGCCTACCGAGCTTTGGCCAGCCCCAGAAGCTGCAGGATCATAATTAACCCCCATTACATCGGCCCAAGGATAGACGGTGTAAGAAAGATCACGATAACTAAAACATTAACGTATTGTACTCGTTATAAACACACAGATCTTCTTGTCTCGTTCTATATAGTATACATACTCTACTTTTCTAATATCATTAGAAAACTGTGAATGACGACTTAAAAGACCAGACACTGGAGCTCTTATTTTTCGCTTATAGAAAAATCCCGAGGACATTAGTTGGGATTAATTATTGCGCTGTTCTTAAAATGAATTGCCCCAGATATGTACTAATCAGTGTAATCTTAACATTTACGCAAACTTCTATAAAAGTTTTGAGCATAGTCAAATTGGTATAATATTTATAAACTTTAGGACGTCAAAAGGACTTCGCAAAAGCAGCCCTAATTTATGTTACAACAGACAACTCACATGGAGAAAGTCATAGCCATAATTCCCTACGCTAGCCAAGTGGGGGTTGGCAACTGAGGCATGTCGATTCATTTCGAGGGAAGGACATCTATCTGTCTTTAAACATGTCGGTTTCCACCTGACGTTTTCCTTCATCGTCAAAGCCTGTAGTAAAACGGGGGCGTGACCAGGGCTATCTAGATCATCCGAGTTTACCCGAAGATTTCTTTTATTTACGAACGTGATGCTTGAGCTCATTTCACAGCCCACGGAAAATCTGTATGTGATGCGCCAAATGATGTTTTCACTTCAATAACTTTACTATTGTAAGACCAGCACTTAGTGGCAAATAAAGATTTGAATTTGAATTTCAGTACAATCCCATGCAGTCAGCCAGTCTTTATTCCGTAAGTACCTACCAGTAAGTATCCGTCCAACTCGGTATAAATTTGGATTCGCCAAGGGCTGCGTAGGTTTTTTTCGGATCCGTGCGAGCGTAGGTGGAAATCGCCCATTGTAAAGGGCACATTCAGTATCTATATCCAATGGACAAAATGGAACCACCCATTTGAAAAACGTGAAAAGGATCACTGCACTCGAAACCTTGAGAGAAAGGTACTTTCACTAATTTCAGCATTTATTAAAGCAAAATACATGTATCGTGTCCACAAAGGAGTAAGCTATAGGTACTTCCAGTTACAGATAACTTTAAAATTCGAAGAAATGAATTACGAAAACAAAAACGGTGGTTCCACAAAAAAGAACTTTTAAATCGACATTATCTATGGAATGCCTTCATGTTCATAATTTCAGAATGAACTTATAATAACAAATCGTATTTAATTATTACAGAATTTACTTGTAAATATTTATGTTTATTACTATAATACAGGTATATACGACCAGGACTTTTCGGTATAGTACCGATGTTTTGTATAATTCAGGCTTTCAACAAAAACACATACATGAATGGCCTCATGTCTTAGTTAATAGTAAAAAAATAAATAGTAAGTCTACTATTACAAAAATCATGCTATCAATACCCCCCTCTTCAACTGCAGTCAGTTGGACAGGTTACAAGTGACGGCATCTGTCGGTGCTGAATCTTATTATTTTATACCCTTCTATCATCCTACATAGGTCTCGTGGTGGTTCATTTGACCCTTAAATTTTGTTCACAGGCCTGTAGTCTATACGTACATAATAAAAAAACTGAAAAGAAAAAGCACTTAGATGTCCAGTGGTCTAGAATTCTATAATATATTATTGAATGAATACTATTGAAGAACATAACTACCCTAAGAATGGAACAAAACAACTGAACAGTCGAGATACATTGAAATATTGAGCTGATGAATAATTGATTTTATATGAACTGTTTTTTTTACATTTTTTATTTTAGAGCTTTCATTTTTGAAAATCTTTCTTTGTACTTTGGTTCTTTTATCTGGGTTACTTATTTAATTATTGTGACGTTGTCATTTGTTCACTAAATCAAGGTGTTATACCAACCGGATCCAAAAAAACCAAACCGGATGTTTTTTCAATCATTTCAGGAACACATTGAGATATACAGAGGAAATTTCAACCAAATCGTATTCGAAGAGTTAGCTTAGATGTTTTCCACACGCACAAAACAATTATCCTAACAAAGATACGTTTTAAAATATCATATTTAAAGTATTACCTGTTCAAAAAAGTCTAAGGGTGTGGTTTGAAACATTTTGTCTCGTTTTCACATGAGACGATTTCCTACAGACAAAGGTTGATGAATAACGTACCTAGCGTAATAACTTAAAACAAAATTAATAAGGCAGAACTATATTTGCAGTAATTTTAGTTCGGCACAGGCTCTTCAGACCTATAACGGCTTAAATTGAAATACATATATTATGTTAAATTTGCACGGTAGTTTAAACGAACAAATTCAATCAAATTACTTTTCGTCCCGAATAAATTAGGCTATTGTTTTTGGAATAGTAGATCAAAACACAGGTTTAGTTTTAGCAGATAACCACTTTATTATTTCACTGTTAATACACTAGAACTAAAAAATAACGTTGGAGAGTAAAACTAATAAAACTGAAATTTTCAGTAAATAAGAAAAAAATACATAAAATATAAGGCCTCAACGAATGTTAAAGTTCTATACATCGTTATTTTATAGGTATAAAATTCTAATTGATCAGATTTTAAATCAGTGCTACGACAGGACCCTCTACGGTCGTAGCTGGATGCCTGTAGCACGGAGTGATTTTTGTGTAGAAATATTTCGCTTCAATTCGTCTACCTACGTCATTAAAGACGTCATTGCCGACCTCAGGTTGATCCCAAGTTTCAAGTAGCGAGTGGTCTTGGAATAGTCCGGTACGCAGTAGGAGGTCATTCGGGGCTAGCTCCTGTCTCTCAATGAAACAGGTTTTTTACGCTAATAAACTTTTTTTACTATTACTTGATCATCATCTTTTGTAGTGGTAGGACTCTTGACAGAGTCCACCTGGGGAAGTACCGTACTTTTGCCAGTTATTCTACCGCCAAGACTAATCAAACATTACTATGTTCCGGTTTGAAGTGCAATGTTTCCAGAGAAATTACACGGCTTAGAGATATAACATCTTAGATCTCTGGGTGACGACCGCAGTGCAGTGCTAGGTAATGATTTGGACTTTGGACTCTTCATGTACCAATAGCTGCGTGTCACTGTACTGTTACGTGGTAGGCATGTTGCTTACCATCGGGCATATGTCTTGCTCGTCCCGTAACTCTTTATGTAAAAAAAGAAGTGTGGCACTCGGGGTCTGCCGCAGTAAAGCTATTGCATGTTGCATGCATTTTTATCAACATAAGCAATAGGGATGTTAAGGGCGTGTGGGCCGTAATTTTGATTTTTTAAAACAACTTTAAGACCTTTAAAATAGTGTATTAAACTCTGAAAAAAATATATGTAATAGTTAAGGATCTAATCTAGTGCAATTCATAGTCAGTAACACGATTTAATGAATTTTACTTGATAGAAAAAAATTTCAAAGTTACCCCTTTTCAAAAGGTTTTTTCAAGTTTATGACTAAACTAATAATTTTTTTACTAAACTTTTGTACTCAACGAAAGCCACTAAAAAGTTATAGATGCATTCGCAGAGTTTGACTTGATAAAAAGTATCAGTTTTTAACTATATTTTAATATCTACCATATATATAGCGCGCCGTTCGGCAGGCCTGATCAGTCGCGTTTCGGCGCTCACGGACGACGGGCCTGTGCTTGATTTTGCAATTTTGACAACCAATAAATTTTAAATATTACGATCATAGTGCCACTGTATAACAATATCAGTAGGTGTTACTAGTGAAGCACACTATGATCTTGATTTTTGATACCGTTTTCATTGGAATTGCAAATAGACGCTGATACTAATTAGTACGCTGTTTATTTTATGTTGTAGACCAAAAGGGGAGTCTCAAAAAACTGACGTCGATAAAAATCAGTAAAAAATTCAATGCGGATGCAATGGAAAATAGATAAGTATCGGTAAAATATTCGTCCGTTAAATCAGAGTTCGGGATAAGGAAATAATGAGAGGGGAGAAATCCCCTACGTAAATCCCCAAGTTAGGTATCATTTATGATACCTAACTTGGGGAAAATTAGGTATCATTTATGATACCTAACTTGCATTTATATGCCATTTAGGTAAATTCTTTGGTAGTAAGGTACTTAGTACTTGGAAGAAAAGTTCTCACATGCAGATTTTACCACTTTGGAAGAGACTTTCGCGCAAACTATTCAGCTTAGAAAAAAAATGTTAGGAACTTCAATACAATTTTGAACACCTTTCCATAGATACACGGATGGTTTTGTTAGAATTTTTATTTTTTTATACTCTTCCAAGTTTGTGACACCACCAAAATTTATTGTTTATTTTTTGTATGAATATGTTAATAATTGTTCATAGAAATTTAGACATTCGACCAAATTTGATAAGAAGCCTTTTAGGCAGTAAAATCACTCGTAGAATTTAACTCTGCACTAAATTTCCGATTCGTATTTTTTATCTAAGGTTTAGAATCATTTCCTGAGCATAAAATCACAAAATAATAACAAATCCAGGTGGAGCTTCAAGCGCCAGCTCGAAAAAACGTTTTTGGCTGATATTCTGAAAAAGTAATAAAGCCTATTATTATTGTAGAAAATAAAATTTCCCATCTTGTGTTGCCAGTAAACTTTTTTTTCGAACTTACCGATTACGATTTATTATGTCAAATTTGATGATAACAATGTAAAAATAATAAGATGTGAATTTTGTTCCCAGTAGCATAAACATGTCCCTTTTTACCGGAATGGAAAAAGGGCATAACCCTTCGCGCGTATCTTTTATGTTTGTAAATCTTTTATTTCCACATATCTTCCAAACGGCTGGATGGATTTTGGTAACAAAGATATTCTAAGACTAGTCTGACTCGCCAAAGTGTCCTTAGATAGTAGGTAATATTTTTTTACGTGTAGATTTTTTTGTAGTCGGGGTTTTTAAATTTTCAGAGAAAAAAATTGGATTAGAAATTTAGTGCAAAGTTGACCAAAAAACCTTCTATTTTTACTGGCCTTTCATTACGATTCAGCACATTTTTTTTTATTTTTGACGAACTTGTGAATTATTAGGAAACATTTTAAAAAGATGCATGAAATTGGAAAAACCGTTCTCAACTTATAGTGTGACCAAAAAGAAAAGGTTGAGTTTTGTATATCTACGAGTATAGATAAATTTAATTTTCTTCGTTTCACTTCACAATTCACAAAATTGTTATCACTAGTATAAACAGTATAAACAAATCTTGAACAAAAAATGAGTTTAAATTACACAGTCCAATATTTTAATGTTATTTCTGCACTGTGGCACTGATTCCGCGGTCGGTGACGGTCGCGAGAACAAGACAGCGTTAAATGCCTAATTTGACAGAACTACCTGGCCTTAACAATTTTTCGGAATTGCTCTTATTTTGAAGAGTGACATTTGTTTACCATAAAAAAATGCAGAGAAGTATACAATCTAGTCAGTCTTCGACAGCTAAGACATTTAGTCTGTTAAGCTAATAATAAAAATAAGATTCAAAGTCGAATGACCGAGTGGGGAGGACGGCGTTACGGTCTTCCATCTCTCTTTCTTGTGAACATAAGAAAGAGATGCACGATCACTAAAATTCGGTCCCCAGACCCGCGATAAAAGCTATGCAATAGCTTAAAAACCTTGCATGATGTTAAGTAACGATGTGGTCTAAAATGGAGCGTGGTTACCTAGAAGAATCCTATCCGCTCTCGATTTGAAAACAACAGGAATGTAACCATCGGGGAAATCCCACTCCGAAAACGCATTCCACTACCTAGATTTTCTTATCACAAAATCTGAGTCAAAAAACATCTTCGTTTAAGTTTTTGGAACGTAAACCATGAACCGATGTCATTATTCCGAGCTGTGAGTAATCCGAAAAAAATCAAGGTATTATAGATCATACAGATCAGTTGCACGCTCTCCGAAATGTATCCGTACCGATTTTGCGTCGATGTTCAAGTCTATGAATTATTTCAACAAGTACTTTTTTATACTTATGGGTTAAATAGACTTTACTTAACTTGTCTTTTGAAAATGTTGTTCATGGTACCTTTCCTCGCGATTTTTTCTTTACTGTTCGAAATAGCCGCAAGTAATATTCAGAGAGACTTGAAATTGCGCGTGCCGAGAAAAATATCTTTTGTTAAGGTAAACACTTCAGATTGTTAAGTCTTTTGCTGAACATTCTGAAGTGCTTAGAACTAAGCGTAGGCATGTAGGTATAAACAACATTACCCACTGCCTACTATACTATAGACCTATTATAAAATTACGTTCCGACTCAATTTAGGCATGAACTTTCGTACATCGCAACCTCGAGCTCTATTGCTGGGGGATACAGTTCAGAGTCGCGGCGTGCAAAAGCTTGATGAATGAGCTTGAATTTGTTGACAAATATGTTCATAATAATCATATTATCTAGAACGAAAATTTATGACGACTTAAAATAAATAATTTGAAATAAATTGTATTGTTTGAGATCATTTATTAAAAAAGCCTTAGTACTTAAAGAACTACTAACAATGGTCTTATAGTAATTTCTCCCTGCTTATCAATAAATACACTGAAAATAAAGATGACACAAAAATGTTTACTAAAGTAGGTTAAAACGTGGTTAACAAAACCACTTTTACCCAGTAAAAAATATCGGGGAATTCATAAGCTTAAAAACTCATACCTACTTCAAATATTACGCTTGTATTATCTAGGACTCAGCTATTATATAATACCTAGTGTCTAGGTAGACTCGCGTTGGTACTAGGAACAAAATACAAACAATTCACAATATAGGTCACGCCCACGGCTTTACTCGGGCGTACTAGATTGCTGAGAGAATAATACATTTCAAAAAAATGTTTTGATGGTTTTAATTCGAATGTAAAACAAAGTTTATAAAGTCGAATTTAAAAATAAACTTTGTATTAGGACCTAGAACTTTATATATGGACTCACACCTCTAAGAACGTGTGATATTCTAAGGTTTTTGAAACATATTGGTTAGCACGACATTTTCGTTACTCAAAAAAGCGGGATGTTAACCCGCAATGCCTTCCGTCGCCGTCAAAGCTTGTTTTTTTTTTAACTTTTATAGATTTACACTTGACCATCTCGTCTGATGTTTAGCGTGTTAAAATCACAATAGTACAACACATTGAAAAAGTATTAAGGAGAGGATTTACTAACTTAAACTGATTTTGAATTTTTTCTTACGTTATTTAAACTTGAAATTAACGACAGAACAATAATAAGCGATAGAGCGAATTTGCACTCTATCGCTCTAGTTAGACGGTCCTAAGGCGCATTCTGAGGGATATTCAAACCTAGAACGTTAAACTCGAAAGACGAGTCAAGTCGCGTGCTCTAACTACATGGCAATCAAAGCTTCATTACGCTGTCACTGTTTCGCTAGGCTATCACTGCTCAAACCGATCAATTTAAAATCTGAATCCTGTGTTGTTTGTTTTTTGCGACGGGAAGAGAAGTGACCATAAACGTGTGAGACTTAAAAATAAGACTCCTGTATTGCGCAAACTCAAGTATGTACGTTTAGGGGTTTAGCTGGCTGTTGGCTGCTAGTGGGCCAAGCTGGAAAGTAGTATGATATTTTGTTTCGTATTCGGTGATGGTTTCACGTTAAAAAAATTGGTTGCCTGTAAAGTCGGTATACGGGCGAAAGTTTTACGTGACAACGACTTTGAGTGGTAAAATAATTTTACGGAAGGGACGCGTGCCTTTCACTTTTTATGTCTGTCTCTCTCGCTCTTAGGCGGGCTAACCATGCCCGAGTGGAAGGGACGCATGCCTCTCACTCGCTCTCGTTGTGAGCGCATAACGTGAGCGGAGCGTAACGCAGTTTCTTGAAGTGTCACCCGGCAAACCAATTTATAAGACGTTGTCACGTCAAAATGTTAGTGATCGTAACTATTTTGTCGATTTCTTTTAGAGGCTTTGAAGATGCCGTGTGTGTGCTCCAAAGACATCCGAATCGGCAATTGCCATTCTCTCGACTAGACTAGCCGTAACTTCCACCCGCATCACTAGCTTTTCGAAGCCGTGTGCGTAATGTCGTTAACTTAAAACAGCGCCGGCGAAGGAAAACATCGTCAGGAAACCGACATGTACGACATCTTTCGAGGTCATGTGTTATTCACTAACGCGCCCTGGGCTAGCGTGGTGGATTATGGCCTTGACTCTCTACTCGCGAGGGAAGGTTCCGAGGTCCAGCAGTAGGAACATTTAGTGGGCTGATTATGCTTTATGCAAGGAGATATTCGTGCATCTTTAACGGCCAACCCGACTCAAAGTTTTCTCTCTCAAGGAGAGACTCAAGACGATCCACCGCACTTCACAACCCAGTGAGGTGTGGCGCATTCTCGAAATTTAGTAAGCCCTGTCTTAATAAAATGTATTATTTAGCTCAAATTGAAAACATCCTAAAGGATTTAATCTAAATGTTTTAAATTACCCTACAGTTTCAGTCGCGTTTACGGCCATGATGACGAGAAGGCATGTCTTAGAGCTATACGAATAGTAATTATATTATGTTTATGTACTTCTCTAGATCACAGGTTCTATCACACCAAAACACGAGAATCCTCGAGAATTTCATTGGGGTAAGGATCTAATACACATTCAATGTAATCGTGGTTACATGCTAATAGAAACCGCGACATCCCTCGAACCACAAGCGATAGGTACAAATTATATTAAAACTTAATTATTTACTGCCTAATATTACTATATTCTTGTCTACGTACATGACAAAAAAGAGAAAAATATGACCAAGTAAATGGAAACATAAAAAAAGTTAGAAAAATATTTTATACCATATATAACTATATAAAAAGGAACATAAAAAAAGCAAAAATATTAATTTTCGTTCTAAAAATCCATGCTGAAATTGGAATTAATCTCTATGTATAAAAACGTTATGTTGGTTTGTGTACGCTTCAAAAACTCAAAGAGTTCTGCACCGATCGAGCTGAAATTTTAGAATGATATATAATCCGCATCAAGGATTGTTTTTATTTAATTTTTGCATCACCATGTGCCACAGCGAAGCGTGGTAGGGTACAGCTAGTTTTATATAACAAGTATAATCACTATCTCTAGCTGATTACTGAGGACATTCGTATTCAAACGTAAACATGTTTTTTAAAGAAAGCAATGGACTGAAATGATTTTAACTCAAAAAACTCAAAAAAACGTTTTCAGAAATGAAAGCTTGGTCAAGGGGTAAAAAGAACGTTTATTCTACACATAAGGGTCCTGCACAGTCTGCGCTTACCCAACATCAGTAGTAAAGGCAGTAAAGGCGATTGGAATCCGACCAGAAAAAAATCTACTGAAATATACAGCTGTAATTCTAATTGATTGTTAAAATTGTGGATCTAACAATATTTATCTAAGTACTTACTGACCCCGCAACTAAATGACTTTACGTTAATAACGGTGGTTAAATAATTTGGATATTGTTGTTGTTCAAAAATGAAATGAAAAATGAGACAAAGTTTCATACCTAAAAAATAATATGAATGTCATTACAATTGGTTGAGCCGTTTTGGAGGAGTACGAACACAAACATCGTGAAACGAGATTTTTATATTTAAGAAGTAAATTATCTAAATCAAACGCCATGCAATGTTCTTTTGTGCTTCCACATGTCTCCGGAACGTCTGAAAGCAAGCAAGTCAGTTTTGTAACGGTTACGGTTGTGTGTAACAAATCGCTGTAGCGATAAGGCTGCCTTACACAATACCTGTACTACGTACTACGTCTAACAAGGGGCGTATTACACTCATAAATCTGAATAACTTTTGCTATTGGATTGGACCAAACCTGAAATCGCGAAACAAAACCCCCTTGTACCATACATTTTGCCGAGTCTAATGTTATTTTTAAACGTTATTTTAAGCCGTTATTTTAAGCTATCACACTAGTATTATAAACAAGCGCTCCGTGGTTTTATCTGCAATAAAATGCCTATGTTCTTATCCAGAATATAGTCTTTATTCCAAATTTCAATCAGACCTGTGCAGTCGTTCCTACACGATTGAGCACAAAGTATCCAAACTTTTACACCTGAACTCTAACGCTTCGATTTTGACTAAACGTCTAAAATGTAATTACGTGGAATATATCTTTACTTTTCTTTAATGGCACTTAAGATACAAAGTTGTATCACTAGTTCCATAAGAATCGGTTGACAATTACGGAGGAATATCTTCATTTTTCTTTAATGGTACTAAGGATACAAAGTTGTGTCATTTGTACCATCAATGGTACAAATCAATGGTACTACTGACATAAAGGCTTTTTTACACGTGAGTAATCTGTGAATGAATAAAAAAAATGTCGACCAATTGTAGAAAACAACACTGGCTTAATTTTTACATATAGATACTTTTTATCGGAATTCGGATATTGTATCGGATATATATCGGATATTTTACTGGAATATGAGGGGTACCGATGCTTTGGAGATAAAACCTCGGGATACCACAATTTCATAATAATCTATGTACTTCAAAAAAACAAAAATTGACTTCAATTTAAAATAAAAATTCTGCCATTTCACCATATTCAAAAGTAAGCAACCACCAAATAAATAAATAATATTGGTGGGCAAAAAACACACAACACCATTTGACCCCAAACTAAGCAAAGCTTGTACTATAGCGGCCAGATAGCTGATCACTATGTCATCGAGGTAAATTTTAGCTATTTCAAAAATCACTACACCTATTTTAATAAAATTTATACGGAATCACCTCTGAACTATGCTACCATCTAAAGAACCATCAAAATCGATGCATATTAAATCGAGGTCCTGCAATTATATTAAATTATTTGATATAATGACAGTATTTAAATAGAATAAAATATGTACCAATTTTAATTTGATATTTTTTAGTTTAACTTTTTTATGATCATAATGGACTTGCCCTATTTTAAAAGTACGAAATTATAAAAAAATGATTGTATCTATTTACCATTCAATTTCAAGTGACTTTTGTTAAGAAACCAGTTTCCTAAACGCAATATTTAATATAGCTAACATACAAACTTTCCGCGCAACGCATAGAAAATACGACAGTGTGACGTCACGTTTCTGTAGTGATTTGTATGACGCGTTTTTGGGAGAGTTCAAAATTGTGATATCACAGGAAGTTCTTAAGATAACAAAGTAATTCTTTCACCTATGTTTCAGTTATTGAGCAGCCTTTTGATGGCACATTAAATAAAAAATGAGTTGACATACCTATTGGCGGCGCTATCGTTAACATTAAAAAAACATACACCCGAATTAATAACCTCCTCTTTTTTGGCAGTCAGTTAAAAATAAAAGTTACAACTGTTACAAATAAAACTGTGTACCTGAAGGCTGTTCCACAGACATCACATTCGTGAGGCTTTTCGCCCGTGTGTATGAGGGTGTGCACCGTCCTAGCATAAGGTCTTCTAAACGCCGCGCCACAGATATCGCAACGATATGGTCTGCAATTATACCAACGTATAAATTTACCATTCTAAAGGTTATCTTTAAACACACAAACAACTTAGGGTGCTGATAAAACGTAGTCAGCCTCTTTGATGTTCATAAACGACGACTACCGCTTACTATCTTGCGAACCGTAAGCTTATATGCTCTCATCTTATTTAAAAAAATGTGGTAATGCGGCCACCACACTGAATAGACTTTCGCTCGTAGAAGGGATTGAGTTAGGAACTATTTTGTCGATCATAGGGTTGTACTTGACCGCTATCTCACTGGAAGACACCGATTCACTCACAAACTTTAGATCTTAGCATCCACGATATTCATCATCATCTTCAACAACCCATTAAATGTTCTCACTGCTGGGACTTGGGGCCTTCTCTCGCAAGGAGAGAGCTCATAATCCACCACGCTGGCTCAGTGCGGGTTGGTGGATGATCTACGATATTACCTACTCTCAATCTCATTAATAACAGGCGCTTTGCAGAGTCTGCCTAGGAAAGTACCACATCTTTGCCAGTTACTCTGCCGCCAAGCAGAAGTGTGCAAATATTGCTGTGTTCTGGTTTAAGGACCAATGTTTCCAGACAAATTACTGGGCTAAAAGACAAAACACCTTATATCTCTTGGTGACGAGCGCAGTGCTGTGCGGTGCTAGGTAATGATTTGGACTTTTCTTGTTCCAATAGTTGCGTATCACTGTGCTGTTATGGGCAGGCATGTTGCTTACCAACAGGCGCATGTTCTGATCCTCTTGTCACTCTATACTATAAAAACCAAAAAATGTGGTAAAGCTGCCAGCACGCTGAATAGTTAGGAACTCTTTTTTTGTCATAAATAATATTTTTGAATTAATTTGGGTTGGCGTTGGGTGCTTATAGCCCCTTTTCAAATGATACCTAAGAATGTTCCGCAAAGCCAAAGTTTGCCTGAGTTTTTGGAACTCCAGTCAGTCCAATGTCGTATTTTTAAGCTATGAGCATTTCTTTAAAACAAAAGGCAAGTTAATGTAGATCAGCTACACATTCTTAGGTATTATGTGAAAAGGAAATATAAGCACCCAACGCCAACCCAAATTAAAGCAAAAAATCAGTTTTTGCATTATTTTGAGAAAAACCCTACAATGTAATTTGGAACGAAATTGAAAAAAAAAACAATAAAATACTTAATAATTATTTACACAAAATTTTATTATTTTTTTTAATTAAGTTAGCCTATTTTTTATAGACTGAATTTTACCAATTAGAATTCAAAACGAAAGTTAAAAGTAAAAATAATGCTAATATTATTAATTTTTAAATTAAGTATGCCTAGGAAATACATTCAATCAATAAAAAGACAACATCACCAAAATACCAAAATTACTAGGTATGTATTTGCACACCAATAAATACTCTTGGTTTTTTTTAATTGTCAATTCTGTGGTCAAATTGAAAATAGATTAATTAGTATATTGCTTCATTATGTGTTGGAATTTCGATCATTTGGTGACTACTGGTTATGTTAAAAGTATATAGAAAGTGACAAACAAACAGCTAGTTGTCTTCTTTACGGGAAAACGCGGGAAACATCGCAGTACGCAACTTACCTACATAGGTATAAGTTTAATAGGTCTCACTCAGGCACGTTTAAAAACGTTCTATGATTCAGTAAGATTGACGACACATTCTCAGCTCTATTCCTAATGCAATAAAGGTCAACTACTTAAAAACATTAGCGAAATTGAAGAAAAGTGCCACGTGCGAAAACGTTGAAATGACTAACGGGCCAAGGGAATATGATCTTAATTAACATCACCACACAGACGATAACAACGTACTACACTTAGAATGCAAGCACGTGCGTGTTAAGTTAGATTGAGCTTCAAAACTAATGTTAATGTTCTATGTCGTTGCAATAAGGTTGGAAATACTGAGGCATTTTGATTTCCCCGAAAGACGGAAGCTTTTCTTAACTTTATTTTTTCTTCTACATTTTCCTTGCATCTTCAAGCAAGGATACGGGCTCCTATTAGATGGGAGATGGAGTTTTCCTCCTTTTGTCGGATTATTTTGAAACTGCATAGGTAGATAGATATAAGCAATATTATTATCTATGTCTATGTCAATTTACCTAGGTAATGCAGATTTTGAAATCTTTAAATATTCAATTTGGGTTTTGCTCGTACATATTTTTAACAGGGCCCATCTAGCACCTAGCCCTTACCTACCATCATACACAATAGCGAGATGATGCAAATTCATCAAGTTGAATATGTAGTGATGTGCCCTGTTACCTATTATACATGAGAGATGGAGAGATGTGACTATTCAATTTCAAGAATTTAATATATGCTCCACTAAAGCCGTCGATCAGGCCATCACTAAGCTGGAAGGAGAGAAGAGAAGTTAATAGAAGACATTGCCCAGCACTGGAATGATTTGTGTTCATTTTAATATTATAATGATAACCTCCATAGTAAAAAAGATCTTAGCAAAATGTTTTGACTCTTTGAGTCGTTTAATGCCTCTAAAATCTTCTCCAACGTTTATACTCGGATTTGAGAAAAGCTCAAAAAAGTAAATATTTAAATGGTAGCAAATTATTATTTAAGATCATAGAAATGTATTTATCAAGCATTTTCAAGTAAGTAACTTGAGCAATGGCAAGAGACCCGTATCACAAAGGTCCCGATTCTTAGTAATATAAAAGTAAAACGAAATATACTTCTCGGAACTTCGTATCATAAGTGTTGCGTATCTACCTTGTAAAGTAAAACTATGAACTCTTGCCGATAACGGAACATAGGTAGCGTCAAGTCAACTTTCAACTTTGAGATATGTACTGCTAGCGCCATCTAGGCTGTGGCGGTGGCACCTGAGTTTCAAAGGTTTTCTCCTAGAGGCGCTACTGTTGCTGTGATTTAGAAGGGCGTGGTTATTTTTACCCGACTGCGATAAAATGAAATGAGAACACGTGAAAAAATGTATTTTCATTGCTCCTTTTGTTCAGTGTGGTATAAACCTCAATGATGCGCAAAGAGAAAGTAAAGTTAACAGAATAAGTAGCCCACTAGGACTCGGGGACTTCTCTCAAGAATAGATTTAAAGCGTCCACCACGCTGGACAAGCTTGGATTTATAGCTTTGTGGATGACGCATGTCATGGAAGAGTATATTGTCAGAGTGTTTGCAGTACTGTGAGATGAGGGCGCGCAAGATTAGTGAGGACGATGAACTCTAATTTAGACAAGATTTCTAGCTTAGATATTATGTACCTATCTAAATATTGACATTATTTAACTATTATTGTAATTATTTTTTACATTATTGTATCTTTGACATATTATTAATCTAATTAATTTTATATTATTTTATTTTTTACTATAATTTTGACTGGACCAAACAATTCAGAATCACTTGACATTAATTTATTCAATAAATGTGTATGTTAGTCTCAACATTGTATATTGTAAAGTCTCTTTTTGATAACATATTGTATCAAAGCCTGTCAACTAATGTAATTGGTTTTTTGTAAATCGTTTTAGTTGTGAAATAAATAAATAAATAAATGTCCTTAAAAGATCTATTTCTTGAAACGGTTTTTACTTAGTATTTTCTTTTACCGTTAAATCAGCAGTAGTTAATAATTTGCACATCTGCACTTGAAAAGTGCAGTACCTACTCTACTACTACAGTATAAGTGCAGGTGGGATTCAAAACTGCCTGACCTCATGAATGTGAAATCGGAAGTTCGTGCCACTATGCCATCACGGTTTACGTAAATTTAAAGTTAAGCCAAGATTAAACTGCTGTAAATATAAAAAAAAATATATGGCGAAATACACATTTCTTTTTTCACAACTCCCTTAATATGGGTATCAAATGAAAGGGCTTGACTAGTAGAATGTTGTACAGATAACAAATCTAAAGTAGTCGGGGGTTAATCAAAATTTTTTAATTTTGTTCTTGTAAACAAAATCAAACATACTTAGTAAGGTTTCGTAGTAGCGAACATAGGCGCAAGTGTTAAGTTTGTAGGATTTTTATAGGATACATTATGAAAAGTCTGAAGCTGATGTGCATGATCTGATACCTAATTATCTCTTTTTCTGTCTGTCTGGTGTTCTGGTGTCTGTTTGTTACCCGCGACTTCGCCCGCGTACAATTTTGAGTGAAACCTGTGTGGAATCAAAATAATTTACGAAATTATCAGAAAATGTATTTACCGTTGGATAACCCATTCAATTTCATGTTACTTTTGTTATGAAACCAGTTTCCTAAACGCATATTTAATTTAAGCTACCATACAAACTTTACGCGCGACGCATAGAAAATATGACAGTGTGACGTCACGCTTCTGTAGCGATTTGTATGAATCGTTTTTGGGAGAATTCAAAATTGTGATTTTAAAATCGTGATAGCACGGGAAGTAGGTGAAGAATAACAAAGTCATTCTTTCACCTATGTTTCAGTTATTGAGCAGCCTTTTGATGGTACATTAAATTAAAAATAAGTCGATATGCCTATTATACTATTATACCATTATACCAAACAAAAGAAAGACCATTTTCTTGAGCTTTCTTGTAAGATACAAACATGAAAAAACATACTATCGAATTGCGAACCTCTTCCTTTGTTTAGTCACTGAAAAAATCCTCAACTAGATTTTTTTTTTAAACTATAATAGGTTCGCACTTGATCACCATCTCGCCTGATGTTAAGCGATGATGAGATCTACGATGAAGTGTACTTACTTACCTAGAAAAAACCGATTCACTCTCGATTTGATGACACCAAGATTGTAACCATCAGGGAAAACCCACTCAGGCAACGCATTCCACAACCTAGACGTTCTTAACACAAACGTGGAGTCAAATCTCTTCGTTCGCGTTTTTGGAACATCAACCATGAAACGATGTCGCCCTTTTATGGAACGAGAAGTCCGATAGAAGAAAGGGCTAGGTGGTATTAGATCATGCAGATCAGATAAAATATATGCCGATACTATGACTCGTCGATTAGCATCATCCAATATAGAATTCGTTGCCTGAGTGGGTATTCCCTGACGATTATTATCTAGGTGATCGATGTTGGAGAGTGTTATGACATATTGGCTTCACCATCATCAGAGGAAGCCAAAAAGCTGCTGCGGCTTTACTTGTTCCTCTTTGGAGAGGGTTCCTATGCTTAACTATCTTTATTTAGATTTGACCATTTTAGGGTTCCGTAGCCAAATGGCAAAATACGGGACCCTTATAGATTTCTCATGTTGCTGCTACGGAAGCCTTCATGGGCGAGTCCGACTCGCACTTGACCACTTTTATTGCTATTTCCTTCTTTAGTTTAACCTAGTAGTAGACACTATGGGAATGACATAGTCGAAAATTGATCAAATTCCTCTAAATAAATAAAAATATTAACATTAAAAAAAAATCTAGGTGTATTTTTTTTATTAAATTTAGCAACTCCACAGACTCCGGGTCCGTGACCTTTGTCATTTGTTTTCTTTTTTACATGAATCTTGGATTAGGAGAAGAAAAGAAAATAGCGAAATAGAGAACATTTTCATTCTAATTCTAGGCCTATTTTATTTTCTAAGCCGCCGCCTCCCGGCTCAGCGCTTCCACCACGACTGCATTTCTGTCTTTGATGGTCATCTGCAAATTGAACTCTCGGATGTCAGCGTAGTACGTGAAGTCCCTTGTGTGCCGTGAGATTGCGACGACCGCATGGGGCACGCTCTCGTGCAGCTTCATGTTTGCCTTAGTTTTGATAACGATTACCGACTCGTATGTCAGTCCCTGAGCTTCATGGATGGTAAGGATGCGTGACCCGGTGCCTGACCCATAACCCTGGTTTGTCAGGGTGTCCTTCTCCTCTTGAGTGTGAACTAAAAAGAGAGTGTTTGGTTGGGGGTTGGGTATTTGCGCTCCCTTATACCTTCTCTGCTCTAGGGACTTTACACGGGGCACCGAGGAGTACATACCGGCGGAGTATATTTCCCTCAACGCATATGCGACGTCCATTGGATTTCGATGTGTGCAGAGCAACTAGGTGTATTAAAATCGAGAGTGAATATCTTTCTTCTTGGAAAGCGCACTAGACTGCATCATCGTTTAACTCCAGGCGAGAAAGCAGCCAAGTGCAAACCTTTAAGTGATTAAAAACATCTTAGCATTTTTAGATCGGGGCATTAGCTAACTGGTGTGATAGAAGTTTGGTTATGAACTATGGATTATTAGGTTAGACAAGCTCTAAATCAACAAACATACTGCAGGACGGCGTGAAACTGAAATCTGTAAATCGTTTCATTCATGAAATGATTGCTTACAGATTCAACCATGGGTGACTTTCCAAAGAAAGAAAGAGTCAAAAGAAAGAAAAGAAGAAGAAAGAACGGCCTTAAAGGTTAACTCCACTTTTGTAATCAGAACGTATAAGGTTGTTTAATCCTGGTGTCTATAAGTCGAGAGTGAATCGTTTTCTTCTAGGTAAACACGCGGGACGTTGTACTCTACATTGTCTCAGACAAGATGGCGGTAGAACCTAGCAAATGGTGAACTTACTGCTAAGGGTAATTTCTTTCATATTACTGGGATAAACAGTCCAGGTCAACTTTTCAGGGCGGTGTGGATGAGCTTAAAGGTGTGGTAAGCAGTCTAGCAGTAGACAAAAGGCTTATGATGGAGGCTAATTAAAGTCTAGTTTCCTCTGGTGGGTGATGACGAGGTTATTAGCGTAGTATGTACAATACAATACAATACAAAACACTTTATTGGCACCACAAAACAAAGTTGACAACAAGTAACATATAAAATAACAAAACATAATGGGCACAAAAGGCGATCTTATCGCTAAAAGCGATCTCTTCCAGATAACCTTTTGGTTCATTAGGAAACTAAATTTGTAAAATTTTGGGCAGTGGTGCGATTAACAATATAAATAAATATTTTTTAATAATAAATATTGGTGGACAATTCACACACAACACCATCTGACCCCAAACTAAGCAAAGCTTGTGTGATGGCAGCCAGATAGCTGGTATAATACATATATAGTTTTAAATACATACTTATTATACATAGAAACACCCAGACACAGTGCAAACATTTGAATTCATCACACAAATATTTGCACTGGGTGGGGATCGAACCCATATTTTATTATATATAAATGTATGTCCTGAAGTGTAAGGCTAATGATGGTGGTTCAATAAGGGGTGTAACCTCTGGTCAGTATTGATGAAGCTACTCTCATCAACGCAGCGTGACAGGTCCAGTAGAGGACAATTAAAGATTGATAATGGTGAGTAAAGAGTAAATAAGTGTTGTATCCTCTAATTAGTTTAGATGAGCATGACGCGGTATTTCTAACAATGAACAGTGAAAGGCTTATAGTGGTGGTTGTGAGGACAAGCTTAGTAGCGTGGTACGTCACCGCGGGATATAACATGCTTTATCTCCATGCTCTGGAATTTCTCTGGAAACATTTCCCGTCATACCGGTGATGTTGGCACTTCCTCAGCTGGATTCTACAAATAGTTCTACCACAACAAGGTCAGCTTAGAGGTGTGCTGTGTCCAGGAGATGATAGTGACAGGCTGAAAATGGTGAGTAAATAAGCGGTGTAACCTCTGGTCGGTGTGGATGCGTGCGTGCTCACGCAGGCGCGCGGCGGCGGTGAACGTCTTGGGGCAGGCGGCGCACGCGAAGGGCCGCTCCCCGGTGTGAGTGCGCCGATGGTCGTCGCGCTCCACCTACCACCGACATATAGTTACGGAGATACCACAACTCGGGACAATATTACTACACATTTTTAAAACAAAGTCAGGATGGGCCACTCTATCAATGAATATCCTCACGTTTTTTTATAATTTCCTTGTCACCGTTCGTTCAATCTTGGTTTTCGTTCGGGAAATATTACATACAGCCTTAAAATGTTTATAAACAAAACTAAAATACAATGAGAACTATACTACGCTACTTACCTAACTAACTGCTTACACTAAGCACATCTGAATTATCCATGCACCAATGAAGATGGTTATCAAGCTGTTCAAGTTTGTTGCTCAATTATTAATTTTAAAATAACTTGTCGTAGGTACTATATCTGTTTATAGTATTGATTATTCCTGTATCCATGACGTACCTTGTACAACTAACATGTTGTAATGGTGAAGAAATGATCTGAATCTGAATCGAGTCTCCACTGCCAGTCGAAAGCGTGCCCAGCATGCTGGCTTATGCTATGGGCTAAATAAACGCCAGAATTTTGGTCCCTCGTTGCGTCGAACGTGCGCTCGGAAAAGCCTAAAGTTGGATAAGTCGCCGGCTACATTATTCCCTGAGGGATACATTCTAGAACTCTTCAATGACAGTCAATCATGTGTATATTTTCTCGTGATAAAAAGTAGTATGTGTGCTAGAGCTGGAATACCAGACTATAATCTAATTGTGTCCCAAATTTCAACCCGACCCATTCAGCCGTTCCGACCTGATTAAGCAATAAACTTTCACCATTTATAATATTAGTAGAAACACGAGAATATTTATCTAAAGTACTTAACCTAAGGGCATTGGTACTAAAACTAGCCAAACCGACTATATATTTTATAGTCAGTTTCTCTTTTTAACAGGATATAGTTTAAAAGTATAGAAGTAATAGAATTATGTACAGTCTCCTACACTATTTTATAATATGGAAAAAAGCAGTGGGAACTATCCGCATTCGCGCAGTACAAGTGGCAACGCTCTGTAAAATGCCCATAAAATTGATATCACCTTATTAATCGCACCTGTTATAAGTCTAGCTGCTAACACATTACTAGACTGGGGTTAGAGACTAGCCGCCATTTTTAATGATTTACTCAAGGTTAATTAATCTATGACTCAAGGATTCCGAGAACAAAAAAAAATTTTTTTGAGTAAAGTCACAACGTTAAAGACATGTTTGACGTTCGCGACGTCAAACAAATACCTACAGAGACACAGGTTTTCGAAATCTTAAGTCAGATTTTGTAATATGTCGGTAGACTTACAATTTTAAAACACCGCTTAACAAGAACACTTAATTATAACTTAAAGTACTTTTTGTAAACACCAAAAAATGTATGAATATACAGATTTTTTATTTACACAGAAATAGAAATTTCCGTTACTAGAAATTTGGAAGCTTTTAACTTCCATTATGCTTTGGGTAACTGTTGAGTAAGGTGGTATTGTGGTTGTTTATTATAGTGGTGGCATTATGATTTGATTTATCATTATCACGCAGTTTCTAACCGAATTCAAAATATAGTGTTTTAGATATTGGGGATAGTTTCAGTTTGAGTCAAAATAGCAACTGTTTCGTTAGCACATCTCGAAATTGAATAAGTACGCTATAACAGCGGAGGAAGGCAGAAGAATATGTTGGTAGAGATAATAGGAGCGAATATAAGGATAGCATAATGATTTAAGTACGAGTATATGTATTGTATTACTCATATTACTCTCTCTCTCTCGGTACGTAAATACGTAAATGGCTGTTACATCCATTTTTTTGATTCAGCAGAGCCTTTAATAAAACTAAATTACAATGAGACCTACGCTACACTACATACATACTACAGACCTTTTTAAATAAATACACGGGTAACTCGCGTTTAATATAGTCAGTTCAGTCCGACTCAAGTTTCGATCGCGTCCGGCGATCTTTTTCAAGGAGAGTGCGCGCGCGTGTTCGCAGCTCGTTTGTCACTCGTTTAGTACTACATACCTTTACGCCAAGCATATCTAATTATCCATAGTATATAGCATGATCCATAATCCAATGAAAATCTAAAGATAGTCATGTCCACTACCAGTAGGAAGTGTGTCCAGCATGCTGGCGGCATTACCACGCTATTTATATAATATATAAATGCATATATTTAGGGACAAATAAACGCCAGTATATTGGTCAAGCGTCGCGTTGACTAAATTCTAAGTACTATAATCATTCGTTATTACCTTGACTTTGAATGCTTTCGGGCAGAGATCGCAGGGGTAAGGCCGCTCCCCGGTGTGCATGCGCATATGGATGGCGAGATGACCTGATTGGTTGAACCGACGCCCACAGATACGGCATGGGTAGCCCTAAGAGACACGGGAAATTGTATTATGTGCTTATTATTTTTTAGGTATCTGTCCCATAATAAGCACGGTTACACTTTTGTCTGTGTGTAAATAAAATTGGTCAAAAAGTTTAAAGTTAGTTATGGCGCAGCGTATTTTTGACCCTGATCCAAAGTCCGACAGTACACAACAGGCAACAGCTCTGCTGCTATATATCTCATAAAAATAGTAAAAAGTCCTTTCATAGCGTTTGTTATTAGGCGATAAAATAGCGACACAAAAGCAAAAATGGCGCGGTCTGACCCACGACATCGATTTGGAGTCTCTACTGAAACAAATCATGAAGATGCAATGATAAATCAAGAAATGAATGCAAACATACACATATTAAAGGTAGATAGTTGTCAATTCCACCAAAGGTACCGCCACCACCGTGTGTTTCATTTTGGTAGACAAAATTTAAAACGAAACATTTGCGGTATCTTCGGTGAAATAGAAGAAAGACTATCTTGTATAGGTACCTGCAGTAAATTGCATTTCGAACATTAAAAACTCACGAAAGCATCAAAAATATATTTAAAATCAAAGTGGTCTTATAAACCTCTCAATCTCAATCAGTATTATAGTGTAAGTAGTAGTTGTTAGCACCTGCTTATGCTACAGCTGCAAGATGGAGTCGGTTGAGAGCGCGACATACCTTTAAATACAGTCGCTCGTTAACTGATACACTTCTATACAGTATACATTATTATAGTCAGATTCTTTCATCGTTGTAGTCTTTGCGGTGACCGCCTTTATTATAGTATACAGTGAAGAGAGGTCCAGGACACACATGTGCCTGATGGTAAGCAACATGCCTGCCATATAACAGCACAACAACAAGCAGCTATTGGAACATAAATAGTCCAAATCATTACCTAGAACTGCACTGCGCTCGTCACCCAGAGATATATATTGTCTAAGGCTTGTAACATTTCCCTTCAAACTGGAACACACCAATGCTTTCACATTACTGCTTGGCGGTAGATCATCTGGAAAAGGTGTGGTACTTCCCCAGGCTGACTCTGCCAAGAGAACCACTACAAACCGCCTAGTGAAATATCACACCTTTGCAGTTTGCTACCTTTGTCAGTTCTACCGCCAACATCATTGTGTTCCAATTGAGATAAGGTCTAGGTAATGATTTGGACTTTTCATGTTCCAATCTGACACGTTACTTTTATGGGCAGGCGTGATGCTTACAGGCGCGGTCCCAGCCTCGAATTTTGGAGGGGGTTACTAGTACGCAGCCTCAGGTTTGAAGGGGGGGGAGAGGGGAGGCACAAGTACAAATACAATAAATCGAGCAAAACATACTTTACTAGTAGTCCCCGAAGATTTTACCCGCGTAGATCCCGTTCTGGTTGTTTTCCTACTATTAGAAATTTTTAATTTTCTTAGATTTTTTGTTCAAAGTATACGATTTTGGAGGGGAGGCATGTCCCCTGTGACCCCCCCCCCCTCGGACCGCGCATGGATGCTCAAAATCGTGGACATGTTCTGGTCGACCGGTCACTGTATACTATTTTTTAAAATGCGTGAAAAAGAGATATTACTCTACTACTGAATCGGTATAAAAAGTCTCCCTAAGAGTTTCCGGACTGCCAACCCTACAACGGTCTTGAGTTAGGTTGCATAGTTGAACTCCCTTAGCAATGGAGTACCTACGCTATAGCACGGGTGACTGGGCACCCATAGAGGAAATATTAGACTGAGACCGTGGCTGTTAGTAACACAACTGGCCAGAACTCTGACGTCCTTAAGCTAAGCTAGTGAATTGGTACAGGTACTGATTTACAACACAATCTGAAAGATTCAAATTCGGAATGACAATCCCTGTCTCAGGACAATGGTTTGATCTCGTGAAATTTATGTATTTTTTACTTAAATGAAATAAACAAATATCGGAGGTGGCAATATGGTACTAAAACGTAAAACCCCACTATTTATAATTGCTACTTCGTTTTTAAGTTTTTGTATATTTCTGTTGTTTTGTTTTCTAAATAAGTGCAAAAAAGAGTTCATCTATCTATCTATTCCCATCTCTAGTGTGTAGTTTAGAACCATTTTTTTTAAGCCTTTTTCATACCACCAAAAAATATCGTGAGTGTTCAAAAACTACAGGAATTAAGACAGTTGTATTAGAGACAGTGGTTACCGGTTTGAGGACTTTGTGCATCTTCTTGTGTGTGTGAAGCGCGCACATGCTTCCTAGCACCTTGTCACACTCTTCACAGACGTAGGCCGTCAGCGGAGCGCCCGCCGGCCGATCCTCACCGCGTTTGTGCTTGTACAGCTCTCTGGATAAAATAAAACTAGGTATAAGCAAAAACAGCCCACTAAATGTTACCACTGGTAGGACTTCGCACTATCTATCGCAAGAGAGTCAAGGTCATAATTCACCACGCTGACCCAGTGCGGGTTGGTGGATGTCACATGACCTCGAAATATTCTAGGTTCATGTCGGTTTCCTCACGATGTTTTCCTTCACCGTTTTGAGTTAGTGCCATTACGCACATGACTTCGAAAAGACAGCGGGGTGCGTGGGATTCGAACCAAGGGCTCCGGATCGGCGCGGCGGTCGCCGTCCTCCTAACTAGACCAGCCGTAATTTGAGTACCAAAGTGTATTTTTTAGCCACTCTGCAGACTCCGGTTTCTATGGCCTTTGCCAGTTATTCTACCACCAAGCAGTAATGTGAAGACATTACTGTGTTCCGGTTTGAAGGGCAATGTTTCCAGAGACAGGGCTTAGAGATATAACATCTTAGATCTCTGGGTGATGAGCGCAGTGCAGTGCTAGGTAATGATTTGGACTCTTCGTGTTCCGATAGCTGTGTCACTGTTCTGTTATATGGCAGGCATGTTGCTTACCATCAGGCACATGTCCTGCTCGTCTCGTCACTCTTACTTAAAAAAATAGTGATAGACTTAAGAAAAAGTAGTAGTAGTACTGGCTTAGTTGGAAGTAAGTCTGCCTATGCTAAGGGTCGTGGGTTCGATTCCCACCCAGAGCAAATATTTGTGTGATGAATACAAATGTTTGTACTGTGTCTGGGTGTTTCTATGTACAATATGTATGTATTTGCAACTATTTCAGTATTGTACTTATATAAATTTTGCTTAGTTTGGGGTCAGGTGGTGTTGAGTGAAATGTCCACCAATATTTATTTAAAGGTTAAAAAACACAAACATTTTCTATTTCATAGAGTACAGTAAATTTTAGGTACCTGGCTGTAGTGAACAGTTGGTTACAAGAACCACAATTCCACATCTTGTTGTTATTGACGGCAGAGTATGCGCGGTTACGACGTCCACGAGATGGCTTCTGACAGATCACCATATGAGTCTTCAGTTCCTCAGTGGAAAAACACTGTTTGCCGCAGACATCGCAACCGAAGCGTACTTCGGGGTAATGCGTCTTCTCGGTGGGATTGACGGAAGCCTAGAATATAAAACTTTTTGAGAAGTGAAATGTGTTGCCCGAGTGAGTTTTTCCCGATGGTTACAATCTTGCTGCCTTCAAATCGAGCGAATCGGTTTTTGAAGTAAAAAAAACTTTACGAGCGTTGAGCCCGTTACGGGTGAAGAAACGTATTTCTAGATGGCCACGAGAAGACTTATCTAGATGGTCATGCTTAGAAGACTAAAGATTTATTCCAGACTAGCAGCACCCTGTGGTTTCACTTTCCTATTTACCGATCTTATTTTCTCGGGATAGTAATATGTTATTTTCTTTTATTACAACACCATCTGCGGTATTAGCAAAGAGCGACGTTGACGACATGAGCTATCAAAATGTAAGTTATAAGTTTTCATTTCTGTCGGCATTTTTTACCCTACGATTGCCAATTTTTTTCCTACCTGGAAAAAAAACGCTCCATCGTTTACTTTGAGGATTTACCGTAGTTGGTCTGTCGCTTTACATTAGGTGAGATAAGGGCTGGACCGTGAGTTTAGGGGGTCCTAGGCTAATACTACTTAGGAGCTCATCTTTTCGCATTATCGTCTATTTTGGACTTTGACTTGACTTAGCTGGAGGCCCCTAGGATCCACGGGGCCCTGGGCTGAAGCCCAAAAAGCTATATGGTAGATCCGGCCCTGGGTGAGATGCTGAGATGGCAGTCAAGTGTATTACTCGTAGTTATTTGAGTATTTAGTAATTTGTCTGAAGTTTAAACAAGTATTTTTACAAATTCTGTTACACGAAAAATAAACAATCTATTTTTTTGTTTTGTTTATTTTACGCAGTGACTTGAGCCTGGTGGTAAATACGATTGCCCATAACAGCAATGTGCTACGTATTTATTTGAAAATGAAGCTTTTAAAGTGAGGTTCGGATCAACCGGTACATAGAAAAATACAAATACATTGATATTACTTAAATTACCGTTTCCTGGTAAATATTGTCCAGTGCATAGTAAATCAGCCTATGGTTGGCACGCACCTCTCCGGTGAAGAGACCGACACAGAGATCTCGCAGGAATATCGTCTCCAGACTGCAGAACTGAAGCCGAGTGGACAGTCTACCCTACACTTTGACGTTTATACTATTACTTACAGAGCCCGCGGTTTTGCACGCAGTCTTCGTTTCCGTTACTTTGACATGATAAAAAGTAGCTTATGCGTTATTCTCTACTATAATCTGTGTTCCAAGTTTCAACCGGATCCGTTCAGCCGTCCAGACGTGATTGTGTAACAAACATTCAAATATTCGCGTTTACAAAATTAAGATAGAACACCCAGATATGCCAATAGATAGATAACTTTTGAACACACAAAAAAAACAAATATCACAGTAAAAACACTTATGAAATAGCGCCACAAATGACGGCTTTATTGCTGAAAGCAATCTATTCCAGGCAACAATCTTAAAGGAAATATTAATTACCGTTTCCTGGTAAATGTTGTCCTGTGCGTAACAAATCAGCCGATGATTGTCTAGCGCCTCTCCGCCGGCGAAGAGGCCGCTGCAGAGGTCGCACACGAACATCGTCTGCAGAAGGCGGGTGGACACGCTGCATTTTCCGTTCAAATCCACACAACACAGTTGTTCTGGAAAAACTGATGCATTTAGTTATCTCTGATAAGTCTGTAATAGGTAGGTATAATTGGGATGACGACTGGGACAATAATATAAGTACAGCGAGCAACACGGAAGGGAGTAGGCATTCACAGCGTTTCCCCTCTGTCAAAGTTATGTGTAAGTGTTAGTGATTTGGCTGAGTAAGTATGATCGGCAATGGATCGGTACAGGTATGTTTTGTATGCTTTGCGCTAGTGTGGAACTTTCCCCTCCCGCAAGAAATGACAGAAAGATTTGAACCGTGAGTTGCTCGATATATAAGTACTATCCTAATTTTGTTAGTCCGTCAGGTACCTAGATGGCGTAATAATGTATCAAATAAACTAAAATGTTTTTTATTTCAGGTAACAAAATCCATTTACAATAAATATCTTAATAATCTAATATTAGAACTAAAATGAGGAGAAAACAAATTATTATACAGTATCTATTTCATATCCCATTTTTCTGACGCATTCCGTGTGGATGGATTACTAATTACTACTAACTCCTACACTATCCGCACGAAACGCCTCAGGCAGGGAGCCCTCAGGTCTACGGTCACTATTTTCAGGATGCTGTTATGACCAACTGAGGATCCAGTATTGGGGGGGGGGCATATGGCTCTAGGGGCGGACCCCCCGATCACATAGTCGTAGTTAAGTCACAGTCTTTTGTTTGTGTTGTGTGTGAAACAACAAAACATATATTAATAACGTAACGGACGGACTTCTTAGTTTTCTTTTGTCATCACACCTATTATCTACCTGTGTTGTTCTAATATTCAGTATTATATCAGCTATCTGGCTGCCATCACACAGCTCTGCTTAGTTTGGGGTCAGATGGTGTTGTGTGTGAATTGTCCACCAATATTTATTTATTTATTATTTATTTATTTATTTGCTAAACTAATTTTACAGTGTTTAACTAATGTTAAAGTGAAAAATGTAGTAGTAGGAACATAGTTAACGTAGGAATGTTAGTCGGGTTGAGCACTTTTTGATAGGGGAGTACGTTTATTGTTTATTGATTTCCTTTAAAATTTACCCTAAGAATAACGACAGAGACAGAGATGACACTTGTTAGCTCAACCCTCCATAGTTCTAAGGTTTGCTATTTTATTAACCGACTTTAAAAAAAGGAGGTTTCTCAATTCTATTTTTCTATTGAAATGACAACTTCGCGAACTTTTTGGTACGGTAATATCTTATGGGTTCGCTTACTAATTTAGCGGCGGCGCAGCAACGAAGTGGGATATGTGCGGTAGTTTCAACCGCGTCCGGCGGCCTTTTTCAAGGAACTTTCCGTAGTACGCGCGCGATCACTGCCCGTTTGGCATCGGATAAGGAACTCACACGGACGTTGTGAGTTGTGACCCGTTAATAAATTAACCACTTTATTTGCGGTCACGTGATCGATCTGACGCTTCTTGGCGTGGCCATCTGGACTGGATTTAGCGCGCTGCACGAGAACTATTGTCAAGTTTACGAAAATAACTTCTAATTAATATTATGAAAGAGTTTGTGTGTTGAATGCAAATAGCATTCAGATTTTTGGTCTTAATAAAATTACTGTTATATTATGTAAAAAAGGTCAGTACGACATAAAATAGGTAAGTAATTACTTAAATTTTATGTACATACAAATTTTAAAAATAACTAATAAGAAAAAAAATGCCAGTCATTGAGACTGCCGTGCCGATAGAATTGAAGTGAAAACTTGTAACTTAGAATTTAATAGATCACTTTGGAAACTACGCAAACGCTGCTAGTCTGGAATAAATCTTCTGAGCATGGCCATCTAGATAAGTCTTCTAAGCATGTCCATCTAGAAATGCGTTAGGTGAAGATGACGTGAAATCAATAATTATTCATCGTTCATAAAAAGTGCTCAATGCGTCAAAAGAGGTTTTCACTTCAAAACCCAAAAAAGAATACATCAAATCGGTTAGGTAAGTACCTATTAGAATTATGTTTTTTTTTTATTTTTGTAAAATTACATGAAAAAAGTAGTCAGTTCCACTTTTTTATTTGTAAAGTGCCCGTAAACTTTCATGTCGAAGTTTGACGAGCTTTAGGAGTGATAAATCCTCTCAGGCTGAGAACGACAATAATCCTAAACAGTTACCTTCGTGATACAGTAACAAACATGTAGGCAAATGCAGGTACTCAAGAATCAAGGTAATTTTATATCAGTGGTTTTGTTATAGAGGGAAAAATAAAATTATTCATTAAAATATATCTTACCTTTAGGTTCCACTTCCAGAGCAGTTGACAGAACTCTTTCACAAATACGACAGACTAACCAATCAGTTTCAAAACCTGAAGTGATATGAGCGCCTGAAAAAAATATCATACTTATTGTGTAAAAATATAAAAATTATTCACAAAAAAAATATTCACAAACTACCTAACTATAGAAATTAGGTAGCTTGTGTTAACTAAATAATTCTAAGCCCCGATTGCCATTCACCTTCAATTATGAACCACGAGGCGACGTACTACCTATCAGCTACTATGTAGGATGATAGAAGGGCATAAAATAATAAGATTCAGCACTGTGCCGGCATTTGTAAGCTGCTCAACTAAGTGCAAGTTGAAGAGGGGATTACAAGTTGCAACTCGATAATTTCTCTTTGTCGCATGATTTTTGTACAGTGTTGTGGTATCATGGATTACAGGAGGTACTATAAAAATTGTAAATTGTAATATATAATTTATTATTTTTGTCGGAATAATTAATTTTCCGACGATGTTCAGGGTAAATTTGGCCATTTGATTATGTACGGCATTGGTTCCATACAGTTTTAAAACCTCTTCTAATCCATTATTAAAAAATACTTTATTTGAGCACCAGTTGAACAGTTTTCAAATGCTGGCATAGTGCTGAATCTTATTATTTTATACTCTTCTGTCATCCTACATAGTAGGCCTCCTGGTGGTTCATATGACCCATACTTTCATTTTGTGTTTTTATTGTGGTGGCCTGCTATATCATATCATTGTGCCTTTCTGCCGTTGCTATTACCTACATGCAACCTCGGGCAAATTATAACAGTATGCAACGTCTTTTCATCACTTGAGAGCTTGAGAGACACTTACCTTCTTCAGGTATTGAGCTCTCGATTTGTCCAAAATTCGCGTCATGGGGTGCTTCAGATTCTAAAATATTCATAGATGCGTGGAAAGCTATCGTGTGATTCAGTAGATCAGACTCTGTGGTGAAAATGTCGTGGCAAATAACACATGAGTGCAAAGCCAACAGATCTGGACCAATGATTTGTTCTTCCTAGAAATTCATTCAAAATTTATTTACATAGTTTATTCCATAAGTATCATGTATTAAACGTAGTAGGTAACTAAAGTAAGTGTGTATTAGTTAAATTTCAATGTCCACCTTATTGTTCGTTGATGGGGTTTCTTGCAGCGGCAGCAAAAATTGGTTAACCGTAATTTCATCTAGTAAAGTTGGTTCATAACTTAATAAATTTTCTGAATGAGCTGTACTATGAGCTATATACGCTTCCTTGTTTGTACTTAGTGCGTCTGAGCAGTTATTATTTAAGAATTCATTGTCTACGTTAAAATATCGCCCTGCATCGTTTGATTGAAATGATACAGAATTAGATGCATCTAAATTATTGTTGACCTCAGCGGTTGTTGTAGTTAAATCTGTTGTGTTTTTATTCAGAAGTATATCGTCATAAGTTTCGGAAAGATCTTTGTATGGGTAATCCGGAGGATCGAACATCATCTTGAAACCTGCAACCGAACAGTAGAAGGTTAGGGTAAAAGTCTCTGCTATCTTTTTTCGTTTTTGAAAGTAGGTATGTAGATTCTATGAACAAAAATATTTGTAATAAAATTCAAGAGTCATTCGAATTATTTTTGGGCTGAATGAAAATAATCCACTGGTTTTTCCTCAATTAAAAAAAAAATGACAGTGACTTATACTATTTTGTGACATCCGACTGGCTAGTACTACAAACTTTAAAAAGATTCCCATGTCTATGGGAAATAACATTTGAGATAACGTATGTCAATTTGCCAATTAGGGCAAATGAAATTCTGCTTTCCCAGGTAAATAAGGACAATTATCATTGAGATGTATGGTAATAATGTGTAATGTAACCATGTTTATGCATAAATAATTATATCAGTTTTGACGTGCCTAGGTCTAAAAATCGATGAACGCCGGCTGCATTCACGAAACAGTGTCCTGCTATGTCCCGTTACGCCCATCGTCCTATTACGCTCATTGTACGCTTACGCCGCATCTATCAATATTTTGTTATGACGTTGTCACGTTAAACTATCGTCCGTAAAGCAAAGTTACAGTTTTTTTCAAATTAATTGATTATTGTTCTCAGCAACATCTATAAATACAACTATGCCGCCAAATGTCCCGTTAGGGTAAAATGAAATTAATTTATATATTTGACATTGATACAGTCTTTCTAAAGCACCCATGAAACAGTTTACCGATAACATTATACATTTAAAACATTTTAGATTTTTGGAGTGAAAACTTCTTTTGTGTGGGCCTAAATATATTTTTCGTGGGCTATGAAATGAATTCTAGCATCACGCTTGGGTATAATAAGATATTTTCGGGTAAATTCGGGATGCGAGAAAGATAATAATGTAGTCCCTGTGTTAATTATATTTATGTCTTTCTATCACCACATTAAATTCTAGGTACTTACTACGTTAATGTCATTAATTGAACTTGTCACGAAATATTAAATTTGCATTTCACATCCATTGCTAAAAAGTTTTTGTTGTAATATGCTCGTATTATTGTTTTATCACAGCACTTACACTACGTAAACACACAAAATGATACCTATTTTCATCACAGCACTTACACATACACTATAACACAACATATTTATGCATTTTTAGCCAAATACATATAAAACAAATAAATAGCAAATACTAAAAACATTTGCTTTTCAAACGCTATTGCCGACCCGCGAAAAAATTTGATTTTAAATTATTCTTGGCCATAGATACATTTTCAGCCGCATGTTATTCTCGTGTTGTTGTGCTTACTATATTTCAATTTCAAAATAATTGTATTTTTATTTATTAAAACTATTTTTAAGTATAATTCAAGTATTTATAAGTATAATATTTAAGTATTTATTACTTTAGTTTTACTTTTCGGGGCATTTAAATATTATTATAGCAACATTGGTAGCTTCAAGCTCACTCGTTTAGTTTGTCGTTTGACACTTGTCATTGTCAGTTGTTATCAGACGCGAACTGACATTGTATACAGATAGCCGGTTCTTACATTGTATTATTTTATTTCTGAATTTTATGGTTATTTTCTGTGTATGATTTCTTTGTCGTGAACTTAAGATGAAGGCCGACACACCGGCTACTCCCTCTGAAAAACCTAAAATACCACTGCCAACTCTATCACAAATAAATGCAGATAGAATTACTCAGGTACGTAAGGTTATGTTTTGAATTTCACAATGTTTTTCAAAACAAATAACCACTGTACTTGATTATTTTCAGTTATTACAAACTTTCGGAAAGTTTTTCGTAAAAAAAATCTTTGTTCCATTCATAAACAGACTGCAGATCGTATTCATTTGTATGCTCTACATATGCATATTTCATATCATCCATGATTTGTAATTACATGTAATTCAACATTCATGTTAAAGTTTGTATTGAAAATTGCAACACAATACTTAACCTCTGAATTCTTATTGGGCGCGTATTTTGCTAAATTTCGCCTAAAGTTGATGAGTCATAGAATCCTTGAGGTGAACTCTAGCACTCTTCTTATTCTACAATATACCTAGACGAAAAAAAAAAGTGAATTTCAAAAAAAATCTTAAATATTTTGATCTTGTGTTAGGATGTGAGTTTTTTGAAGATTATAAATCCAGTTAGCAGCACGGGCAGCTTTACCAATTGATTTTAAACTGAAATTCTAATTTTATTTGAATTGAATTTTAGTTGTTGTTTTACTTTTTGCAAGTTTAATAAGTAACTACTTAATCGCTGTGATTATTTACTTAAGCTATATGTTGGAAAAAGTGTCCTGTACTGGTCCAAGGTGCGATTTCATGGACCATGTTCTTTGGTAAAGTGACATGAACATAGTGAATGAAACTGCATTTTATAACACTTTCACTCACTGCATCGTTCAATTATAATTACATTATGATTTTAGTATTTTGAGCTACCACATGATTCATTTATAGACATATGATACATCTGTGTAACAGAAAAACTGAGTACAAACTTTTACACAATTTCTGTATCAAATTTTACAGTTCATGAACAAACAAGCTGACTGTGTAAATAAACCAAAATCAGTAAAATCTATGATAATGTGAAGCCATTATATATCACCGAAAACCAAGCATAGTGCAATTCTAAGAAATAGTTTTTGTAGTGGTTAGACTCTGCGGAGTCCACCTGGGGAAGTACCACACCCTCTTGTCCTAATCCAAGAAATATGTAGAAAATAATGTAATTCTAATGACAAAGGTCACAGACCCCGGAGTCTGTAGAGTGGCTAAAATTAATATAAAAAAGTACCACACCCTTACCAGTTATTCTACTACCTAGCTCGGTAATTAACTTAAAATAATTAAACTTACAAAAAGTTAAACACATAAAAACTATCTATTCGATTTTCGGTTGATAATCAATGCAGGCCCACTGGCGGTTCCGCATTGCTCTAGAAGCTAGCAGTAATGTTATAACATCACTGTGTTCTGGTTTGCATAGCTTTGCTTCTAATGAAATTACAGGGCATAGAGATAAAACATCTTATAAATCTGGGTGACAAGTGCAATGCTGTCCTAGGTAGTGATTTGGACTCCTTATGTTCCAATATCTGCATGTCATTGTCCTGTTATAGGCAGGTATGTTGTGACAAGGCACATTTTTTTTTTAATAAAGAGTGATGAGACAATCAAGATGTGTGCCTGATGGTAAGCAACATGCCTGCCACATAACAGCACAGTGACATGCAGCTATTAGAACATGAAGAGTCAAAATCATTACCTAACACTGCACTGCACTCGTCACACAGAGATCTAAGATGATAAATCTCTCAGCCCTATAATTTCTCTGGAAACATTGCCCTTCAAACCGGAACACAGTAATGTTTGCACATTACTGCTTTTCAGTAGAATAACTGGCAAAGGTGTGGTACTTCCCCAGGCGGACTCTGCCAAGAGTTCTACCACTACTAAACAGGACATGACCTGCTCATCTTGTCACTCATTGCAAATTCATTGAAAATCAATCAATATTATTAAAAAAAAATTGAAATTCCTCAATTGAAATACTGCAAGGCCCTGTGCTGTTATGAGCATACACCCTGCTTTTCTCTGTAACCTATAAAACAATACAATAAAATACAATTTAAAAAAAATTAGTCAAATAC
The DNA here is from genome assembly GCA_017562165.1 of Ectropis grisescens. Classification (NCBI taxonomy): domain Eukaryota; kingdom Metazoa; phylum Arthropoda; class Insecta; order Lepidoptera; family Geometridae; genus Ectropis; species Ectropis grisescens. Next base: position 13,944,860 of record CM029791.1, read on the forward strand.
CAACTTGAATACATATCCAAGAGTTCACACATCCTAAGCCATCTAAAAAAAAACAACCTACTGGTATATAAATTTTGAATTCCTATTATGAGGAGGCCTACTGGTCACAACCAAATAAAATCTAGACACCTTCCCACACTGAATTGGTAAGATAAATCAATGTGGTTTCCGTTGATTCCAGCTTGCAAACCAGTACTGGTCCCCGCAGACAAAAGACAACCACTTACCTTACGATGCAGCGATTGTGGAGTCCATATACCAAGCTGAAATACTCGGCTCCCAGTAAGTACCAGTAGAATGTACCTAAAATTTATGTACCACTTGTCCTTTCAAGGGTCATGGCCTAACTGATTTTTGAATTGCACAAAAGTTCATTGGCCTAGTAGACGAGTTTATTGACCTTTTTGATGTTCAATATTTTTGGAATATTCCAGCCAATGATTTTATTCTTAGAGGATGTAAGTTCATTAGATTTATATATAATTTTTTATATCTTTAAATTTGTTGCTATTGCAAAATATTTATTTTGTTTAGATTTTTGTTTCTTATTGTAGTAATAAATATTAGGTATTGTTAATTTATCTCTACACAACTGCATATTAGTTTCATAAATAATAAGTTTATGTATGGATATTTATTACTAAGTACTTTGTTACTGAAAATGGGATCACCTAAATGGTGTTGAAATTTGGTACATAGATAGATTATAGTCTATAATAACACATGGGCACAATCTCTGGGTGACGAGCGCAGTGCAGTGCTAAGTAATGATTTGGACTCTTCATGTTCCAATATCTGCGTGTCACTGTGCTATTATGTGGTATATTGCTTATCATCAGGCACATGTCCTGCTCGTATCGTCACTCAATACTCTATAAAAAAAAAATATTAAAAAATATTGTACACATTCTTTCGTTTCACAAACAAAAAATGACGAAGATAAAGTGCTTAGACGTTTCGAGTGACATCACTTAATTGTACGATTTTTACGAAGACGTCCATGAACATGAAGAGTCCAAATCATCACCTAGCACTGCACTGCGCGCGTCGCCCAGAGATCTAAGATCTTATATCTCTAAGCCCTGTAATTTCTCTGGAAACATTGCCCTTCAAACCGGAACACAGCAATGTTTGCACATTACTGCTTGGCGCTAGAATAACTGGCAAAGGTGTGGTACTTCCCCAGGCGGATTCTACCAAGAGTCCTACCACTACAAAATTAGAATAGACTGACTAATTAGAATGGTATAATATCTTTGTTCCAGCCATCATCCCAATTATAACTCATTGCTAATAACGTTATTTTGTACAGTTTTTCAGTTCGCCGCATCATGATGTTGGAGTTCTCTCAGTATCTGGAGAACTACCTGTGGCCGTACTACGAGACGGGGAAGGCGACGCATGCGCACCTTATGTCCGTCATCGTCATGATCAACGAGAAGTTCCGAGAGAGAGTGCCCGCTTGGCAGGTACTAAACGTATACTCTTATTCATATACTTATATCATCTTAGATAAAGAATAAGTGTACAGATCAGGGTTTTCCGCACGGTTCTTTTGTACCAATCGTAAGCAGATTAGGTGTATGTTAGCTATGGCAGGGAAATAACTGGAATGGCAACTACGCGAGTGAAACCGCGAAGCGCTGCTTGTAGTAGACAAAGATGAAGGGGTTTTTGTTTGCTTGTAAGTCCATAACAATTAGTCGAAATTAAAAGCATAAACAGCCCACTAATTGTTCCCACTGCTCAGACTCGGAGCCTTCTCTTACTAGAAGAGAGTCAAGGCCATAATCCACCACGTTGGCCCATGGCCCATGCGGGTTGGTTTATGGCGCATTACCTAGAAAGATTCTAGGAACATGTCGGTTTTGGTCACGATGTTTTCTATCACCGTTTTCAAGTTATCTGATTTCGAAAATACAAGAAAAGTAAGGTGCGCATGAGAAACGAACTAGGGGCTTTGGTTCGGCAGTTGAGCGTTCTCCCGACTAGACCAGCCGTAACTTAAACGAATAAAAAAAAATTGGCAGTCGTAGGTACTGCCGATAAAAGTGAAAACTTATAACTCAGAATTTGATAGATCACTTTGGAAACTACGCGGGTGAAACAGGAGGGCGTAGGCCAATGGTCATGGCCACGTCCTCCTGTTTTAGTCATCTAGGTCATCTGAGTTTATTCGATGGTTTCTTTCATTTACGGTCGTGACGCTTGAATTCACAGCCCACAAAAAATATGTCTGTGGCACCACAGGCAAAGAAGTTTTCGCTTCAAAAGCTGTTTCCCTGTTCTGTAACAATTATAATCCTCTATTTTTCTCTTCAGCCATTCCTGAAGAAACCGGAGCACTTCCCCGGTTTCTTCGAGCAGGTGCTCCGCGCGAGCGTGGCTGACGACTGCACCAGCGCCAACATGCGCGAGCAGACCAGCCTGCTGCTGTTCCTGAACCACTGCTTCGGCAGCATGGAGGTGCAGCTCTGCAGGGACCAGGTCAAGAGGCTCGTCTCGCTCAGCATGTGGATCAGTCTGCAAGAAGGTATCATGACTAGACACACGTATCTATACTAATATTATAAAGCTGAAGAGTTTGTTTGTTTGAACGCTAGGATCTCGGGAAGTGCTGGTCCGAATTGAACATTTTTTTTCTATTGGATAGTCCATTTATCGAGGAAGGCTATAGAAAATAGAGGAAGGCTATAGGCTATAGAAATCGAATGAACGAAAAGAATGTAACAAAATCGGAAAAAAATCTTGTTTTTTGAGAGTTTTCGTACGTTTCGTGCTTTGACATGACACATGACAGCATGTGTCTAAGATTGCGTCATTACCTTATACCTCGTGAATATAAAACCTTTTTGCTAATCTCTGAGTTGGTACGACCAATTTAGGACAGGTGGCGTAGCAGGTAGCTGAAGAGGTGTTTTATTTGAAAGCGAAATTCTCAGGAATGACTGAACCGATTTCTAAAATTTTTTCACTGTTGGATATGTGCGGGATCTCGATGAGTGCTATATATGTTCCACGGGCGAAGCCGGGGCGGACATCTAGTTTTAATATATTTCTTTTATAGCATAGACTGACGAGACGAATAGGGCATGCCTGGTCCTGGTACTGGAGGTAACTATATGCCTGATATAAATGTCACTATGTAGACACCGACAGTTTACAACCTAACATCTATCTGTTATAAAAAGCAAAGGTGATTTACCAATAAACCCATGCATAACCCAAACTGAAAATTTTGTAGGCAAACTTTTAGGTAAAAATTGTCACTTGTCATTATGTAAAGGCAACATTTAGGAACACTCTCACAAATCTTTAAAAATTGGGTTACATAACTTGAACGCCCCTTAAAATACTAAAACGTCGCTAGTAGCTAATCGTAGTTTGCAATAACTGCTAGGTAAAGATTTCTGCTCTTCATGTTGCAATAGCTGCGCGGCACAGTGCTTTTATAGTCAAGCATTTTGTTTACAATCAGGCACAAGTTCACATCCTGTCACTACTACAAAAAAAGTAATGATAGTATATGATAAACTGTGTTTGTGGGGATAAATGAAATCTAATTCTGAGTGTAGTAAAGTAAGCTCTTTTGTGGTATCATCGTAAATACCTACTTAAAAAGTATATAATCGCGTACCATAGCACCATTTGCAAGACTAGTATTGGCAATTAGGGGCTATTTACAGTAATTGATAATGCTAGTGTATTCAACAATCGTAATAGCATAAAACAACATAATTTACAATTTCGTTTTCTCACAGGCAGGAGGAACCAGGAATTCAAAGCCGTGCCGAAATGGCGTAAGTACTGGCGAGCGATCCAAAAGAAGGACAAACCAGAGATGCTCGAGAAACTCAACTGGGAGAGGAAGTACTTACAGCGGCTTATGATCAAGTTTATGCGGATCTTGGAGAGTATACCTGCCGAGGGGGGACGTCGACCCGTACAGGATTAGGTGAGTAAATAGAGTACCTATTAAAAATAATGGTTGTCTGAAAAGTCGGCTGGTTTAGAGACAATAATTTAACGTGACAACGTCATAACAAAACATTGATAGATGCGGCGCAAGCGTACAATGAGCGTAACGGGATATAACGGGACACTTTTTCGTGCATACAGCCGGCGTTCATCGATTTATTAGACGTTGTCACGTCAAAAAAAAAAATTACAGTAAGACTGCTGATAGAAATGAAAAGTTATAACTTAGAATTTTAATGTTACACAGCACACTAATGATGTAAAATACGTCACCTATATACTAATACATAATATAACTATAGTACTAATAATGCACGGAAGTATATTTATGTACATTTATACAGTACATAGATACATATAGGTCATGGGCGGCGTTCGGTGACGATGACGCGAGTTCAATGATTTTTGTTCACCCAAAAAGTGCTCACTTGTTTTAAACCGGTGCCGGTGCAGAGTAAAGGTCTTCGCCCAGTGATACGACTCCGCTCCCACCCGACAAATAAAATACACTCAAATATGGGGTTTAATGTCATGCTAGTTAAGATTTAGATTAGATTGGCAACATAAATTAGCAGACTGCTGTCAGCGAGCAGTTTGCTAAGTTGTGTTACCAATGTCATCTATATCTTAACGGGCATGGCATAAAGCCCATATTTGAGTGTATTTGTCGGGTAGGAGCGGAGTCGTGGGCTACGTTCTTAAGAACGCGCACGTTTGGTGCATTACGATACGATGGAGTGGAAGTATATATTGGTGTACTAATTTGGTATTCAAAAAATACTAAAGGCTTGTTCGCATTAGGCTAGTATATTAGTCTAGTAGCGAGTCATTTAGTTGCTAAACGTGTCTGAACACAAAAAATTTAGCCGAGTAGTTTAGTACCTAAGTGATTTAGTTGAGTCAATCCATTTTGTTCTATTTTCAGCGGGCTAGTAGCACCCCCCACCACGCGTTCGTTGCGAGCGGTGTGCTCATTGGCTCGCCGACTAAACATATTCGAACCTGTCGAATTAGTCTGGAGAGAAAAAATAACTTCAAAATGTATTTCCGAATAAGAAATTGTGTGTGGAATAACTTATTTTATTGATCACACAAATTTCCTAATTCACCTCTTCTAAAATAGCCATTACGATTAGCTTAATCATTCATTTATTTTATTGCGTTGTAGGCTCTTCATGTTGCAAAACGCTATTCACTTGTGAACTGTACTAAAGCACGGTGCGAACGATTTTTGAATAGTAGCGAGTATTTTAGCTACTAAATTACTCTCTACTAGACTAATTTATTAGCCTAATGCGAACAAGCCTTAACGCTGTAACTTTAATCACGTCCATCTTGTAGTAGGCGTAGGGGGTAACTGAATAAATCGTGAGTCATGAGTACTACTAGCACGAGAGCCTAGCACTTCTGCAGCCGCCACTGCCGATACCCTCTAGGAGCCTCACGAGAATCTAGATGGGTCAAAACAGCTGAACGGATTCAAACGATGTTAAAATACGTAAAAGGTACATTCCCCTGGAATGATACATCGGCTACTTTCTATACTGTTAAAATTAGTGGTGCGGGCTACGCCGTGGAGGAAGCGTAACTTGCAAATTTAATTTATCCTTCTACTAATTGTTATCGCGAAAGTTTGTAAGAATATATGATTTTTTTTACACTTAAAAACTACTAAAGGAATTTGGATGAAATTGTGTACGTCGATAGATAATAGTCCGGAATAACATAGACGATTTTTTATCCCAGCAAAATAACGAGATCGGGTGAAACCGCGAGGTACACTTAGTTTTAAATAGAGGGAAAAGTGAAAAAAATAATTAAATTTAAATTTTTAAGTTAATAATTCAATTAAATATTATGAGTTTATTTCGCTGGTAATAAAAAAATATTACCGTAATTTGACGGTACGTGTACCTATGTCTTGGTTATGAATAAAAAACGAACTGCATCGGCCGGGAATCGAACCCGGGCCGCCCGCGTGGCAGGCGAGCATTCTACCACTGAACCACCGATGCTCACACCTTACCGGCCACATTACACATACACAGCTGCACAAATTTTAATAATATCGACGTTTTTGGAGAATTCAGCCGAAACAGATAGACAAACAATATAAAAATAGTTTTTTAAGTATTTATTGTAACCGTATAAACTTTCGTTTGAACGATGTTTATTTGATATCATAATTATACATAATTACATACACTCCAATTTTATTTATTTGTATAGATCAGGAAACATGTCTTCGTAAAAATAGTTATACTTTTGTAGGTAAACGCAAAAAAGTTGCATACTTTTTTGCGTTACTTTACTATATAGTAGAATAAAAATTAACGTGATATTACATTAATATGTATTGGACACCAAAAAAATATGCATCGGCCGGAATCGAACCCGGGCCGCCCGCGTGGCAGGCGAGCATTCTACCACTGAACCACCGATGCTCACATCTTGCCGGCCACATTACAGATACACTAGCTGCACGAATATTAATAATATCGACATAATCACGTTCCATATGATTACGTAGTAACAGTGAATGGGTGAATTGAAGATGACTCGAATAAAACTCGTCTTTCCACAAGCATCGGTGGTTCAGTGGTAGAATGCTCGCCTGCCACGCGGGCGGCCCGGGTTCGATTCCCGGCCGATGCATATTTTTTTTGGTGTCCAATACATATTAATGTAATATCACGTTAATTTTTATTCAATCCAAATGTTCAAATGACTTATCTTTGTGTGGAAATTTGAAGAACTTGTTAATTTTATTCCACCAAATAAATACCAGTTTTTTTTAATATGAGATATCCTAGAAAATCTGAAAGTCTTCTAGTGAAAGTCCCATTGAAGTAGGTCCAGGCGTTTACGAGATTATTGTGTACGATCGACTCTCTGAGTTCACTTGGAGAAGTGCCACACCTTTTCTAGTTATTATACCGCCAAGCAGTAATGTTCAAACATTACTGTGTTCCGATTTGAAGAGCAATGTTTCTGAATTGTAAAATTACACGGCATAGGGATAAAATATTTTATATATGTAAGTGACTTGGACTATTCATGTTCCAATAGTGTCACCAAGCTGTTACATATATGGACTGGATGATATGGATGTTGCTTACCATCAGGTATATGACCTGCTCGTCTGCTCTCACTCTATATATAAAAAAGGTGTGCTGTAAATACGTTTTTCTTCACATAATATCGTGCCATAACTATAACATCAACGCTAAATTTTCACAAATTGGCATTCTAATGCTATTTTAACATTATTGAAAATTAACAGAATAATATGGTAAAACATATTTTCGATTTTACCAAAAATGCATCGGCCGGGAATCGAACCCGGGCCGCCCGCGTGGCAGGCGATCATTCTACCACTGAACCACCGATGCTTGTACAATACATTACCATAAACATCACCTGACTCGTCTGATCACGAATTCACCTCTTACTGATTTGTACAATCTTTGATTTACGTGACGATTGGAGGTATACTATTACCTAATTAACGTGCTTAAGTCCCGGCTATTTCTATCTCTTTAATCTGCACTGAAATTGAAGAGATAGCGATAACAAAGACGTAAGCAATTTAGAGAAAGGTATGGAAGTTTACACAAGTGTTCTACGCTTACACAGTTGATGGTTTCGTTGTGTGCATTTACCAATTTATTGTAATTTATACACGCATCGGTGGTTCAGTGGTAGAATGCTCGCCTGCCACGCGGGCGGCCCAGGTTCGATTCCCGGCCGATGCATTTTATTTTTGGTAAAACCTACGATTTTTTTTATTTGTGTGTATTACTCGTTATACTTTATTTATATATACAAATATATAACCAAGAACATAATTAAAAATTTTGATTTTCCCCCGACTACCTTAGATTTGTTATCTGTACAACATTCTACTAGTCAAGTCCTTTCATTTGATACCCATATTAACCATAAATAAAAAAAAATGTAATTCGCCCTTTTGTGGTAGCGGCCATCTTGGATTTGAAATTTGTCATAGTGCAAAGTATTCTACTAATCAAGCCCTTTCGTTTGATACCCATATTGAGGTAGTAGTGAAAAATATTATATAATTCGCCACTTTGTGGTGGCGGCCATCTTGGATTTGAAATTTGTTATAGCGTTTAGTACTCTACTAGTCAATCCCTTTCATTTGATACCCATATTGAGGTAGGTTGTGATGAAATATTTTGTCCGCCATTTTGTGGAGGCGGCCATTTTGAATCGATATTAACCAAACATAGCTAAGAACACCCGTACGGATATTAACTTTCAAATAAAAAAACCGCATCGAAATCGGCCCATCCGTTTGAGCTCTACGGTATCACAGACAGACACACATACATACAGACAGACAGACAGACAGACAGATATACAGACAGACATCGACGTCAAACTTATAACACCCCTTTTTTTGGTCGGGGGTTAAAAAATATAGTATTATACCATACCACAAAAATAAATGAACCTACGAATTTTATGACATACATAACAATATTAAATTTTGGTTGATCGAAAATTCGTAACACGTGTTGATTTCAATGATAAAAGCAGTGAGATCTAATTGGGTGCCAAGTTCAATAATCGATCCTGAAATGTATTTATTTATACAACATAAAATATGGTATAATTTAAAATATCATTTATTTTTATAACTTAAGCCCTTTTAAGCCAATTTAATTTAATTTTAAGCCTAAGATCTGACCTGGTTAGTTCTAATATACGAACTCATTTTTATTGTGTACCGACTTACTAAAACAGCCATCGAAGAGCCCTATGCTCGATGGCTAGTTTCTACCAGCAAGCTAAATTTTCAGAAAAATAAAATATGAACTTTCAGCTTTAAAACTTGTGAAAATTGCAATATAATTCTTGTATGAAAACTATCCAAGTCAGAATTTCGGCTGCAAGCTGCAATATATTATCCCTAGTTATGAAAAATTATATTTCAAGTCGTTATGAAATATGTATGTTGTTAAAAATAAACTTTAGGACCGACCATCGAACTTGGCACTCATTTAGTTATCACTTCTTTTGTCGTCGAAGTCGATAATTGAATATTGTATTATTACATTTAACTTGGCTCTCATTTCACATTTATGTTTTTGATAGGGATATCATTACTTTTTGTACAGATATTATTTAAGACAACTTGCGCGTTGCCTGTTATCTATTGAATTTTCAAGGAAAATGTAGGTACAGAATTTAACTATCATTAGATATATAAGTTACCAATAAGTTGTCATTAGATATATTCTGAGCTGAGCTGAAAATAAATATGAATGCCGACTATACTCTTAGTTGCAAGACCTAAAACTGATGATATTTCGATTTAAAAAAAGTAAAGGACGGACTACATAGAGCTTAAAGCGACATAGACTGGCTATCATCAATTTTGGTCGTTTTTTTATTACAGGCGTCATAAGTCCGAATTCAATCAATTTAAATATTATAACAAAATTAAAACTATTTTCAGTTTCTGAATCATTTCTTTGCATTCACCCAACTACCTATCTGGATGCCAAATTTGAACTTTCTAGGTCATCTGAAACTGGGTTAGAATTTAGATCTATAGGCCAGTCAGTGAGAGAATTAATACTTTTGGATGACAAATAACCGTGTGAGGGGGTGTTTATGAAATGCGTAGCACATAAGATGTATTTTGCAACTATTAATGTGTGAGCAATTTGACATATTTTCTGAAGTTGCAGTTGAGTTATGAGAAGCTCAAAAGTAGCTTGTAATGGTTCGTGTAATATTACTCACGTGTTATGCTACTCACCAATTTTGTAAGTTTAAACTTGGCTTGACACGCTTCCGCGTTTCTAGATTTGATCAGTATTTGATTAAGATACAATTAGATGCCTATAATTAGATTTTATATTTTTTTTATCTATCCTTCTGGTTGTACACGGTAATTTTGTAAACTGCTGGGCCTATGTACTTCAATGGGACTTTCACTGGAAAACCCCTGGAGGTTCAGATTTCTAGGTTAACTCGTATTTAAAAAAGTGGGTTTATGAAAATTATCCATTTTCAAGTTTTCATACACAGCTATATAAAAATATGGATAGTTTATTAGAAATGAGAGAGAGAAAAACATTTAAAAGTGGACTGTCTACAATTTGTGGACATAAAATGCTGTATGTTAATATTTATTTGGTAATAAAAAAATATGCATCGGCCGGGAATCGAACCCGGGCCGCCCGCGTGGCAGGCGAGCATTCTACCACTGAACCACCGATGCTTCCATAAATTACAAGAAATTGATGAATGCATACTTCGAAACTATCAACTGTGTAAGCGTAGAACACTTGTGTAAACTTCCACGCCTTCTATTGAATTGCTTATATTATTGTTATCGCTATCTCTTTAATTTCAGTCGAGATTAAAGAGAGAGGAATAACAGGGACTTTGCACGTTAGTGAGATGGTATACCTCCCAAATTGTGACGTAACGGAAAGATTGCGCAAAATAGTGAAAGGTGAACTCGTGAAGACGAGTCACTTGATAGTTATGGTAATCTATTGTACAAGCATCGGTGGTTCAGTGGTAGAATGCTCGCCTGCCACGCGGGCGGCCCGGGTTCGATTCCCGGCCGATGCATTTTTTGTTAAATATCCGAATTATATACACATACCAAGACTGAAAAACATACAGTTGTCTTAAAAGTAATTACTTAGCATCCGCGTTTGCGATTTATACGTAAACAAGCATTTTTATAGTATAGAGTAACGAGACGAGCAGGACATGTGCCTGATGGTAAACAATTTCTGCCCATAACATCAGTGACACGCAGCTATTGGAACATAGAGTCCTAATCATTACCTAGCACTGCACTGCGCTCGTCACCCAGATATATAAGGTGTATTATCTCTATGCCCTATAATTTCTTTGTAAACATTGCCTTTCAAACCGGAACTCAGTGATTTTTTCACATTACTGCTTGGCGGCTAAGTTATCGGTCGAGAATCGGCCCTGAAGTTTCAGATTTTATAGGATAACTCGTATTTCAAAAAGTTGGGTTCCTTACCGGAAAATTTAACACTTTTCAAGTTTCCACACAAAGATAGCATATGAAACTTGATCATAGAAAAATAATGAGACAAACAATCTGAAAGTACCTAGTAGGTAAACTAAAAATTGACGAAATATAAATTGACACACGCGACACGCATGTCAAGTTAATATAAATTTGAGAATAAAAAAATATGCATCGGCCGGGAATCGAACCCGGGCCGCCCGCGTGGCAGGCGAGCATTCTACCACTGAACCACCGATGCTTGTGGAAAGATGAGTTTTATTCGAGTCATCTTCAATTCACCTTTCACCCATTCACTGTTATATCGTAATCATATGGAACGTGATTATGTCGATATTATTAATATTCGTGCAGCTAGTGTATCTGTAATGTGGCCGGCAAGGTGTGAGCATCGGTGGTTCAGTGGTAGAATGCTCGCCTGCCACGCGGGCGGCCCGGGTTCGATTCCCGGCCGATGCAACTTTTTTGTTTCCGTACAAGTAAGTGAAGTAAAAGAGTACCTACTCTTTTTACCAAGACGAAGATTCCTTATTAGTTATTTAAGCAAGTGAAGATGGATATACGAGTAGGTACGTTTTGTTACTTTTTCCTATCAAAACTACAGAATAAAATATAGATGCACGAAATTTATCAGTAATATCCTTCTAATATTGTAAATGCGAAAGTATAGATATTTGTTGCTCAGTCACGTCGAACGGATCGAGTTGGAATTTAGAGCACAAATTAAAATTATAACCTGGAATAGATGAATAGCACATATGCTATATACAATTGCCGGGTAAAACCGCGGTGCACTACTTTTTTTAGTTTAAATAAACAGTGACGAGACTAGCAAGACATTTGCCTGATGGTGGAATGAGTTGCCTGAGTGGCTTTTCCCCGATAGTTATAATCTTGGTGTCTTCAAATCGAGAGTGAATCGGTTTTTTCTAGGTAAACACGCTCCATCGTAGACCGCATCGTCGCTTAACATCAGGCGAGATGGCGGTCAAGTGTAAACCTATAAAAGTTAAAAAAAAAATGGTAAGGAACATACCTGCCACATAACAAACAGCACAGTCACATGCAGCTATTGGAACATGAATAGTCCAAATTATTATACAATGATACAATGCTTTATTGGCCTGTGAAGACTAGGTTATGTGCAGATATTAAGTTTTGCACGTTACATTACCTAGCACTGCACTGCGCTCGTCACTCAGAGATCTAAGATGTTATATCTCTAAGCCCTGTAATTTCTTGTAGCTTCTTAGTCATCAAAAAATAACATATAGGCTACTTTTATTATAAAACTATCAGTGCCCCGGGGTTCACCCGCATATTTCCCCATACCATTATTTTCACGGGATAAAATATACCCCATGTGTTAATCCAGACCGTCATCTATCCATGTATCAAATTTCATCCAAATCTCTTCAGCAGTTTTTACGTGAAAGAGTAACAAACACACCTTTATACATTCTTACAACTTTCGCGTTTGACCATTTCCGTGGTATAGCGAATGGTATGGCGGGACGCCGATGGTTCTATGACCCCTTCCTTTCCGCAGATACTGCGAGCGGTTCCTGGAGCTGATGATAGACCTGGAAGCGTTGCTGCCGACGCGCCGGTTCTTCAACACGGTGATGGACGACTGCCACCTCGTCGTCCGCTGCCAGCTGGCTCCACTCACAGACCGACCCGAGGGCCAACTGTTCTCACAGGTAAGTGATGTTACTGTTAAGATTGGAACTGCCTTGGACCTGATCAGAACTATATACGTACCAGGCGCGGATCCAGGAAGGGGGGGGCATAGGGTTATGACCCCACTGGGCTGAGTCCAGTACCTAGGTGGACCACTGATTATAAAGCATGCATGTACTTATAGTACAGTTTTGTGACATGACCAAGACTATGTGAGCCCCGTGACCCCTCTGGAACTATGTGAACCCCCCCCGCCAAAGCTGGACGACTTCTATGGAAACGTAACTTCTATGCGCCCAATCGACATTGTGTGAAACTAGCGCCCAACACTCCTCGTGGCGATATATAGAACCTGAAAATGTTCAAGACCCGTAAAATTTACAATTTACTCCCAAGTTAGGTTATTTTTGCATTCGAATATTTAAAAAAAACCTTTTTTACAAATAAAAATACAAAAACGATTAAGAATCGCTTTTATGATTTTATAGGAATATTGCTGGTGCCTAGACAGGACTCAAATAGATTTATTAAAATTATGACCTCGTTAAGAGTATTTTAGTAAATACCTAAGTACGTTTGAAATGCGATAAGTGTCGCGGGTTTTGTTCGTTTATTTAGTGCTTTTTTATACATTAAGCCCTAAGCTAATAAAACAAAATTATTTTAATTTGTTTACTTTATAAGTCTTATCATACGTGGACTAGGGCTGCCTGGAACTGCTTTAGTATCCGACGTCGTATGAAAAGTTTAATATGGAACATGGACAAAAACGATCCGTTCCAGAGGCGACACTTGCGCCCACTCATTTTTCGACGTCACTTTTGATAATTTCTCGAAGCTACAATCGTATGCAGGCTGTAATCATGCGTAGCAATACAAATTAAACAATATCATTGCGTTATACAATCTTTATTCAGTAGTAAAATGGAATAAAAATAAATGGTAGGGTAGGTAAAATAGTCATATTAACAAATATTTTCTCATAATAAACGCATTTTTGCTTTGTAAAAAATCATACAAATATTCCGTAAAATCATATTTATTTGTACAATATCAGAGAGCAGTGTATTAAAAATTAGAAATGTATACACAATCTTTGTAAAATCACTAACCGTAGAAAGCTGCTATATCTGAAAGGCAGGACGGAAATCTATAACTACAAACAATTTAAATGTTCCAACTGTTTGTATAATATGTCAGTTCTGTTAAACATAATAAATGGACATTTTATGACATTGTTGTATGTTGACAACACAAAAATATGTCATGTAACAGTCAGTATATCAGTATACAATTAAAGATATGGCGACTTGAGTATTCTAAAAGCTACTGAACTTACTTTTAGGCCAATGGCAATAACATAATTAGTACCAATTATCTGGCAAATTTTAGTAACATTTACTAACTAAATATTTTACCACATGGTCATGAAAAATACATAAATTAAATTACATTTATAAAAAAAAATGTTTAGTCTTTGGAAGGTAACAAAGAGACACAAGTGAGCTTGGCATTTGCCATAACACGCATTGTAGTAAAAATAAGCTTTCCATTTCAATATTGGTGTAAAGTTTACTTTTTTATGTCAACAATGCTGAATTTTTTTGATATGTCGAATTTTGTCATTTTAAATAAAGTTTTTATACTAAATTGAATTTTGACATGCATTTCATACTCGTATGTTCATTCCGCATTTTAACATAATTTTGAAATGTACAGTTATGTACAAGTGTTATAATTATTTTGATCCTCAACACCATAGATAATATTTTTAATAACAATTTAGTAAATTCAAAAGATACAAGTCAATTTTGTCATTCTTTTCCTAAAACAAATTAAGTATCCTTTGTGAGCACTTGAATTAATCATTAATAAATATAATCATAGTAACATACTTTTCAATGAATTATACTTAAATCTAAGTTTCTATCTATATTCTATATCTACATTTGTGTATAAACAGTTTCTACATAATTATTATCCTAAATACTTAACTTTGCATAGAACACATTAAAAAGGCACAATCAAGGCCTTCGTATATCTAAGGCACAAATTATATCTTCCATGTCCCATATAGTTTCTTATGCCAAGTTTAGATTTTTTTTGGTTGCTGATAAGGTCAATAAACGTGAAGAATATCCGCCGTAATATAGCCGTGACACATAAGTCTAAATGTCGTCTCTTTTATCCTTTTTCTTTGGTGACGTCACAAACTTCAAAAATTCTTATAAATATTTGTTTTAACCAAAAAGTTGACAGGTTTTTGGCTCGCGTAAACCTTGAGTAAACATTTTTAATTCAGAGGTATGGATACTGATTCATAGTAGCTATTGATAGATGTAAAATATAATAGTATAGACATATTAAACTTTTTATTTATTTTGAAATTTGTCATAATGATTATTAAAGTTACGTTAACTGTCATGTCGATCGTGAAAGTTATCCATTTACATTTTTTGTCAATCTAAACTTGGCATCGTTTTTTGGTGAAAGTGCTAACCCTTGAATTTGAGACGAATGTAAATTAAATGATAGCAGTCATTCAAATTTACATTAGCCTAGAATTGTCGAAAAGTGTCAAAAACGTGTTAGCGTGTTTATTTCTAATAGCTTCCTTATCATTATTTTGAGATTCAATACGAAAATCGAATGTTTAGTATCAGTTCATTACTATAGTACACTCGTACCTTATGTAGAATGGTTGTACTAAGCCAAAATGAATGTTTTAATTAATTTGAACAGTCTCTGAGGTGGAGTAACGTTCTGATTTGTAAAAAAATCTATGCTATACAAATGTAGGTATTTAAAAAAACCTGATAGATTTTGTTTTAAGCTGTTGAAAGTAATGTTGTCTATTAGCAAATTTAAGCAATAAGCATAACATATTCTTTTGCTAGTAAACCCTATCTGCGTTACCCAGTATTCCACATTTTAACAATTTCTCATATTTTTTTCTTTCATTCCTTTTTTTTTTAATAACTAGACAAATATTTGGAATTGTACAATTTGGTCTCACCAAAATAATGAGACGTTTATAAATATAATTCGATGGAATTGAGAGCTCAATAATACTTTTATTCCTTAAAGGCATAAAACACAACCTATAATGCCAATTGTTCACTCATTGAATAGTTATTCCAATTCACTAACACAGTTCTTAGCAACTTGTAAATAATACACTTTTAGGTGGGCGGCCTTGAGCAAATTAGATGTGCTATGTTGTATGTACAATCTAAATATTATTCTATAATTATGGGTAGCAAAAGACCGAAAATACTGTAACAGATATATGTATGTGTGCGTGTATTCTAAATGCATATAATATAGCATGATCAAGTTTAACAAAGAAAGGGCTAAGGGAAAAATAATATAAATTATGTTTTTTTTTCTCATATAAACATATCAATATCCCATAGAACAAGCGTTACTTAGATTGGGAATAGATAGTAATGTGTGAGATATTTCCACCAATATTTTACATTTACGTTATTACGTTATGAGATTTATTGGTAATCATTTTGAACTCTAAATATCATATTTTAAAGACTGGTTGAAATTCTTTTGGGATATCATTTGAAACTAAACTAAACCTGGAAGAAATACCTAGATGTTGTCATCTCATAGTACAAATCTAAAATCTTAGTGGATTTAGTTAAGAATGCATTGTGAATGCCGCTAGTGAATTGTAAGAACCGCATCTCTCAATAATAAATATCACAATTAATAATTCCCACCGTTCATATGCGTCATCTCATCGCCCCACTCACCGGTCGGCACGGGCTGTGCGTAGCAGCAACTCTTGCGCAGTAAGAACGTCACGTGAGACTGTCGTATTATACACACGTAGAATATGAGCACGGCTTGAAACAGGTTCACGAAAACGTGCGCGTACATCAGCCCGTCGAAGTTGAGCCATGATAGGAGAAGGAAGAGCCACGCCGTTGTCATAATCAGGAATAGTTGAAGGAATAGATTAAAACTGAAAATAAACATAGAAACGTTTGCATTTTGATTTTTACCTGTGTTAGATATTAGTTATTTACTTTTAATTTTTTTTGCAATTATTTTTTCGTGTTAAAATATATAAACATATTAGAAACAATTGCATATACAAAAAAATTGGCAGCTGATAGAAGTGAAAACATATAACTCAGAATCTAATAGCTTACTTTTGAAACTACGCGGGTGAAACCGTAGGGCGAGGCCATGACCATGGCCATCTAGAAATGCTGACGCATTTCTATATGGTCAATGACCATGATCACGAGTTTACCTGAATAATTCTTATCATTCGTGAGCGTAACGCTAGAATTCAATTCACAGCCCACGAAAAATCTGACTGTGGCGCGCCAAAAGTTTTTACTTAAAAATACAGAATAAAACTTCACTCGGCTAAACTTCACTCTAAAAAAATGTTAAACATTGTCTTGAAGATTTTCACTAGTAGGTACTAATAGCGCTGAAAATAACTCACCATCCTTTTAACTTGTGGTGGATTCTACCGTAAATGTTGATCCTCTTTATAATTTTTAAAGTGGTAACATAGAAAAATACGTTGAATATTATCGTGAAGGCAACTGGAGTAAAGAATATCGCGATTCCTAGTAGTCCTGAAAAATAAAATTTGAAATAAGGAAACATTTTTTCTAATAGTCTTTGGTTTCTAGAAGTGGCAAGTTCTCAATAATAGCTAACTGGGGTGCGTAGAAGGTCTCCCCGTGCGGTAAATACGAGTTATACCTCAGATCAGCTGAGTCGCACCGAACGACGAATCCTTCTACCACTGACACGTTTTTTTTTACCATAACGATTTTTTTCGATGACGTGGCTTCACAACCCATTCACAAACTCCAGAAATTTGATGATCTGCGTCTTTGTCGGTTATTATTAAATTGATAGAACAAAAGATACGTGGATCATATTTGTCCGTAATCTAGATTACTCGTACTCGTAATTAGAATGGTAAATGTTTGACCCAGTCATAATCGCAATTAACCAACTTACCAATAGTCTCTTGTTCAACATCGTCCACTAATATCGAAGATGAGAACTGAATGTTCGTTTTTCTGTTTGGGTTGGTACCCGTGTCGAGCAGGAAATGCGCGCAGATCGCCATAGCGGCCATGATGGCCACGCACGTCCACACAACGCTCGAGTAGTAACAGTACTTGCGAACGTCTGTCACTCGCAGGAACACATTACGTGATCTGGAACATTTTTTAGTGTTGTTTGGTTGAAAAAAGTGTTGCAATAGACTATAATCCTAAAAAAAACAACTAATTAGTCCGTCAACTAGATTGCTTAAAAATATTGTACTCGTTTATATTATTTTGTTTCACAAACAAAAAATGACGAAGATACAGTGTTTAAAACTTTCGCGTGACGTCACTCGTGGGTAGGTACGATTTATACTCACAAGTGACGCCACGACTCTGGAAGTTTGATTATCTATATCTTGGTCGGTTTTATATTTGATAAAACAAAAAATACGTGTCCCATATTTTTTTGAGACGATTTTAGCATTCCATGTATTCACCGTGCGGGTGCCATCGTGTGGCAGAGAGAGAAAATTCGAGTAGATCCCGAGACTTGTGACTCGGGCGTAGGTTTAAGGGGCCCCTTTCTGACGCACATCAACACTCACCTTCACTACTCGTTTTTCTCTCCCTGCCCAGCCAAATCTGATATGAGCCTACTAGTGCAGCTTTAGATACTCGTTCTAGTATTAAAATTAACGTGGTTGTTACACATATTTAATTATATAACGGGACACTCACGTATATACGGTCGGTCAATCCGACTCGAGTTTCGGCCGCGTCCGCGCGCGACGGCTGCCCGTGCACTCTCCTTGAAAAAGGCCGCCGGACGCGGCCGAAACTCGAGTCGGATTGACCGACCGTATATACGTGAGTGTCCCCGTTATATAATTAAATATACTCGTTCTAGTATAGAACTTACTGCACTTCTGGATAAGCCAAAGTCTTTCAGCAGGTTATAGAAAGATTTTGCTGGTATACCTCTCGCTCCCACTTCTACAGCGTATAAACTAACTACATAGCCGTTTTTTGTTAATTCGTTTAGGAGGTCGTAATACTTATTTTGATTCATAGCGTGGTCTTTAGGTATATTAGTTTCCCACGGTACGGTAAGTTCTACAAGGACTATGCGTTTCGTAGCTCTAGAAAAAAAGGAAAATGTCCGGTCTGGATGACGAAACACCCACATCCTCTGGGATCCTGTAGTGCCTTTCATACGTGTCCATTAAAATAGTCCAATCAGGTGCTGTACCCAGGATTGAGTAAGGCTTGTGCCTGGAGTTTGAAGTTGAGCCTTCTTTTACAAAGTTAATTTGTCTTTTGTTTGTCGTCAATCCCTTTTGGGCTCTAGCTACTGAAAGGCTCATGGCTTCACGTATGATTTCAAGTACTCTGTCATGGCGCCGTGAGTAATGACCCCCATTAAGGAGCACCTTGCATCCCACCAATATGTGCCTTGCTGTACATATCGCCTCTCCACAAGTATAGCAACATTTTTCAGAGGCTTTTCCCCACCTTACCAAGTTACTCTGGTCAGGGAGGGTCATTTGGAATGCATTTAGATAAAATTTTAATAAGGAGACCAGTCATAGATCAAGGTGTGCCACTTTAGAGCTAATGGGATACTACAGAACTCACCTATGGTTAACCACTCACTTTGCATTTCTAAATTCATAGCGTGCACTTTGTAACCGTCATAGCTTCACTAAAAACTGTACGTAAGCTTTTGCATGTTATAAAATAATTAATTTTAGTGCTTTTTTAAAAGTCAAGATTTAATAAAATATCTACTTACTTGAATGTCTTCCAAATGTAAAAGCCAAAACTATTCAACCAGAAGAAGGCACTCAGTAGGCTGATGTATAAAATAATATCTGAAACCAAATATAAAAATATCACGTGTCCATGTGTTCTAAACATCTAAAGCTATTATTTATTGTAACCAATGAATTGAAATTTTAGAAGTAGAAACTATCTGCTTGCTACTTTTAGCACTCAATGGTTTTACAAGTTGAATAGTAGAATGGTAGTCCCTTTACTTTCCTACAAAACAAAGTAGCGATGTGTTATTCTTGACTTTCATCTATCTCTGTGGCATAATTCATCCAGATCCATTACATAGTTTTTGCATGAAAAGGTAACAGACATACAAAATTTTGCAATTATACTATTATTTCGCAATTATTAAATGTATTGTTTTTCTATTCAGGGACACTTTTTACTCGTCATCCTTAACAATATCTTGTTTAGAACATTACTGCATGGTGGTAGAATAACTGGCAAATATTTCTTACTTCCCCTGGTGGACTCTTTAAACAGTCCTTCCTACCTCTATAAAGGTATTGAGTAAAAGTAAGAAAAAAAAAATTGCTGAATAACTAATAATTATTAAAATGATGTCGAAGCCAACATTTGACTAGTATGGAATGATGGATTTACGTTTTCGCACAATAAAGTTGACCCCACACTAGAAGTTAGTCATAATTTGTACACCCCTGTCCGCTTAGTGCTTGTGTACTACATAACCATTTGGTTTCTTCCCTTTCCTCTTACCTGAACTGCAAAAATGTCAAAACTACTATAGTATATTTTACCTGTGATCATAAAGCTGACATGGTTACTAAATTCTGTAAATATTCTAACCAAATCAGCGGCCTGACTGACAATCAAACACAACATTATTGTTGTTATAATATTTCCGGCTAGATCCCGTAGTGTCGGCAGTACGAAGTATATTATAGCCACGATCAGGAACAAAACCATAGCCAATGCATGGAATATTGGATTTAAAATCTTCTTCATTAAAAAATTGGTGTCTTTCCAATTAATTTTAACTTCCGGTACACACACTAATGCATATATTCCTTTTATATTTGTGTTTGTTATCAGTATCTGGAATGTATAAGTCATTGGTTAGCTATTTCATCGTCAACAGCCCATTAAATGTTCCCACTGCTGAGACTTGGGGCCTTCTCTCGCAAGGAAAGAGTTAGCAATTTAGTAACTCATAAATCCAAAATAAATTAAGTATTGTCAAGTTGTACGAGTATGTTCTAGTACAGGGTAGGCGAACCTTTTTTCCATGTTCCATTTTTTCTAAAAAATTGTTTAATGGGGTCATTGCCGTGCCATCAAATAATTTTGACTTTCAGATTATTTTTTCAGATTAGTTCGATCGTCATAATATACCTACTTAACACATTTTTACACATGTTTTATGATCGGCGACGTGCCTAAAATATTGTGTCGCGTGCCATCAATGGCACGCGTGCCATTGGTTCGCCTACCCTGTTCTAGTACTTCATAATCAACATTCAATAGTTTTCTAGAAATAATCAGTTTTGATATTTAATGATAGATCTATCATATTTTGTTAGGTTATACATATATGTCTCCATGAAACTGTAAACACTCAGATTATAATCTAATGCGTGGGATTGTAATCTGATGGCTTTTACAATTTTAGAGTCACATATAAATTTGTGACAGTGGTGCTTTATGTACTGCTTAAATCACCAGCACTGATATAAAATTCATACAATCTAATGATATGAAATGTGGTGTTGTCATCTGTTCAAATTCGCATTATGGATTACATTTACTAAACAGAATTTAGTAAATTTTTCACACAAAGCAAATGACATAAACTCCAAAGCCTTTTTCAGATTGTTCCAGATTCTTACCTTATCCAAACAATATTTATTTTGGTCATGAACATAGAATGAAGGTTCTTTCTCCTCTGGTATCCGAATTGTCTCATGTAGGTTGAATGTGTTGATGACTAGATCTTCCTGGATGCTATCAGGGCTATGTTTATGGTGAATCACATGCCTCAATCGTCCATCAGTAAGCAAGTTTAACCTGGAAATTGATTAAATACTGTACTTAATTCATTTATGTCCGTTTATAATCCTGCTATATATATATATAGCAGGCCTTTCCTAGTATATGACATCGGTAAAACTCTCCTGGCAAAGCTAGATGCCAATGTCATAAAGATATTGAAGTCATGGTTTGTATTGGCACAGATGTGCCAATACAAACCGTGCTGATACCTCTACTCTTTTTAGGGATCACAATAGTTTTGGGTTGAAACTAAAGGAACTGTCTGGACTTTACAAACACCTAAGAGTTACAAAAACGCATGTTTTGGGAAAATCGCAAGACGAATTAATTGCATCTCTCCCAAAAGACAAAAGTGCTTCAGACCTGGAATCTAGACTTCAATTCCATAAACAATTTATGGCAGGTGCACAAGTAAATACTGCTGGATTGGGTGCGAGAAAGAAAAGGGAAGACCGAGACATGGTAAAAAGTAAAAACCTTTCTACAACAAGACGAAAATGACGGTTACAAAGTGCACGCTATGAATTTAGAAATGCAAAGGGAGTGGTTAACCATAGGTGAGTTCTGTATCCCATTAGCTCTAAAGTGGCGCACCTTGATCTATGACTGGTCTCCTGCCTTAGTAAAATTTTATCTAAATGCATTCCAAATGACCCTTCCTGACCAGAGTAACTTGGTAAGGTGGGGAAAAGCCTCTGAAAAATGTTGCTATACTTGTGGAGAGGCGATATGTACAGCAAGGAACATATTGGTGGGATGCAAGGTGCTCCTTAATAGGGGTCATTACTCACGGCGCCATGACAGAGTACTTGAAATCATACGTGAAGCCATGAGCCTTTCAGTAGCTAGAGCCCAAAAGGATTGACGACAAACAAAAGACAAATTAACTTTGTAAAGAAGGCTCAACTTCAAACTCCAGGCACAAGCCTTACTCAATCCTGGGTACAGCACCTGATTGGACTATTTTAATGGACACGTATGAAAGGCACTACAGGATCCCAGAGGATGTGGGTGTTTCGTCATCCAGACCGGACATTTTCCTTTTTTCTAGAGCTACGAAACACATAGTCCTTGTAGAACTTACCATACCTAAACTAATATAGCTAAAGACCACGCGATGAATCAAAATAAGTATTACGACCTCCTAAACGAATTAACGAAAAGTTTATACGCTGTAGAAGTGGGAGCGAGAGGTATACCAGCAAAATCTCTCTATAACCTGCTGAAAGACCTTGGCTTATCTAGAAGTGCAGTAAGTTCTATACTAGAACGAGTATCTAAAGCTGCACTAGTAGGCTCATATCAGATCTGGGCAGGGAGAGAAAAACGAGTATTGAAGGTGAGTGTTGATATACGTCAGAAAGGGGTCCCTTAAACCTACGCCCGAGTCACAAGTCTCGGGATCTACTCGAGTTTTCTCTCTCTGCCACATGATGGACCCGGCACCCGCACGTTGAATCCATGGAATGCTAAGAAGATCGTCTCTCTTTACTAATATATAAAGCTGAAGAGCAACTTTCCTTAGTGAAATGGAATTTCTAGAACTATCAGACTCTTTTGCAACTGATTTTTAAGGAGAAGATTAGTGACAGGCATATCTAAATATATAAATACTAGAAGCGCCTTGCGTAGTTCCCGTAATTTTCTCGCGATGAAAAGTTGCCTTTGTCCAATTTCAGACCATAAACTATCTGTATACCAAATTTCAACTCAATCCATTGGGGTATTCTGACGTGATTGAGCACCAAACACCAAAACACACTTATAACATTCATTTCACATTTATAACATTAGTAGGATTGAGATTATATCAATATGTATACAATGTGTATAGAGTAGTTCCCACAACTTTGTATCTGTAGAATATTATTTATTATATGCCATTAGTATAAATATATTATCTAAGAACAACGAATGAAGTTATCACTGCATGTGTTAATTTTATCTTAGTACATGACCTGTAGAGCAGTGACACTGTATATTTAAAATATGATATGAAACAAAATACACTAAAAGAAAATTTGTGGCTTCAATAATCTTAATATGTATTATTTTAATTAATAAGCTTATAGGTATATATATGTATATCATCCAATGTTAAAAATCACACTAATATTACATGTAAAGGCAAAAGTTTGTGAGTGTGTGTTTGTTACTTCTTGACGTCTAAACGCCTGAAGCGATTTTAATAAAATTTGGTATGGAGTTAGCTGACACCCTGGATTAACATCTATGCTATTTTGTTATCCCATAACAACAACGGGAACTGCGCGGGTAAAACCACGGGGCGCTGCTAATCATAAATAATTCCTTTGAGTAGATTTTACCTTTTT
Organism: Ectropis grisescens; assembly: GCA_017562165.1. Lineage (NCBI taxonomy): Eukaryota > Metazoa > Arthropoda > Insecta > Lepidoptera > Geometridae > Ectropis > Ectropis grisescens. The sequence goes on from CM029791.1 coordinate 13,968,787, forward strand.
CTAGTAGCACTCAGCGGTTTAACCCACACAGTCAGTCCCCATTGTGTTCCCAGGATAAAGAGTATGCTATTCCAGACTAATCAGTGTCACAAATATCTACCTATCTATACAGAAGTTCCAACGCAACAAACATCCAAACTGACATTTATAATTAATTTGGCTGGATTTGATTTAATAGCCATGTACATAAATAGGTAATTTAACTTGTATATGTATAATTATACTTTAGTAGGTCATAGAGTAGGTCATAAATAGGTAGTTTAACTTGTATATGTATAATTATACTTTACCACTGTTATAAGCAATAATATGGCCTAGGATAAAGCTAATGTGAAGCTTTTGATCTTTCTTATTCTTGTCTTTGAAGAATTAAATGAGTCAGGATGAAAATTAGAACCAAGATAGATTATAGTAGTCTGGACAAGAAGTAGTCCTGAACAAATGCCAAATTTTTTAGAGAATAGTTCTTGTTTATATTCTGTGTGGGCAGATATTTGTAAAGGAATAAACATACTCATCCTCAGTTTTCTCAAATCCAAATATAGGTCTTCTCTGAGTCGTCACACAGTTGGGATACCCATGCACATACTGAAAGTACTTTACTTTTGTGTTTTTGCCATCTTCAGTTTTGAACTGTGGTGTCCACACACCTGAAATAAAAAAAAGCATATTACCATATCACATGTTCATGATAATCCCTATTAAAATGGAATATTTTTATTTATAATTTTTTAATCATGAAATAATATAAATGGTGGTATTTCACTGCTTATTTTGTGTGTATACAATTACATGATTAGAAGGAATAGCTATTAATAAATAATTCCAGCTCTAGATGTGGTAATAGAGATGTACATCCACCCAAACTTGCATGTATTGACAAGCCAGTGTGAACTGATGCAGTGACTAATCTATGTAGCAAAGACAACTCAGCTGGAACATTCCAACTTCTTATCAACTTAGAGCAGTACTTAGGCATATAAACAACACACTTTTTCAAATTTCCTTCACTCAGGCATTCAGGGTTTTTTTCAGTAGGAGAGTTGGAAGCAGTGTAAGTCACATCTGTCAAAAATATAGTAATTGTCTTATTACCAAAACAAACAAATATTTTATTTAGATATTTACTGGAACATGTAATTCCTCATTTGTTTGCCTTAATCATTAAAGCAAGTAATAATAAAAAAAAATTGGCAGTCACAGGGACTGCTGATATAAATAACTTATAACTCAGAATTTGATAGCTCACTTTAAGTGAAAATAGCCATAGCCATCTCGATTTGATGTCCATGGTCCTGAGTTCACCCGAACATTTATTCATTTACAAGCGTGATGCTTGAGCTCAATTCACAGACCACGAAAAATCTGTGTGGTGCGCTTAAAGAAATTTCCACTCAAAATTTACATCTACCTAAAACAAATGGTGGAAACGAGATACTAGCAAGTGTAGGCGAGGTTCAAAATGTGCATCGTGAGAAGAACATTTTTTGTCACTACCAAATCTATTCCATTGATCTTTAGATTGTCATTGATTTGACCATCAGTCCATTGGTTAGTCGTACCAACCAGGCCAAACATTTGTGTGATGAATATGATTTCTTATCTGGGTTATTTAATTACAAATACAGCAGCATCATACTAAATATTTGTTTCCAATAATACAAGCTTTACTCAGAGTTGCTACTATGGCGAGGAAAAAATGAGATCCTTATTTATTGCCAAAATACTTCCATATGGTATGACTTCACAGGTTATTAAATTCATATTCAAAGCTCATTAAAATAAAATTCACAATGTGCATCTATAAACACTGCAGTCATAATGAGGCTATAGCTATGCATACCACATCATGGACTCATGTTAGTTGAGTGTTCTCAAGTTTCACAGTAATAAGACAATAATGACCCGTAGGTACCTATACCTACTTTAACTTGTACAAAGATTGTATGTGATTGAATGCGGTTCACCGTGTAGGTACTTACTTTGATTGTATTGTTCGGCTAATCGGCATATTGAGTCGACCATGAGCTCGTTCGATTCGCAACATTTATTGATCTTGACAGAGTTTTGTTGCTCCGACAGTTCGTTGAGGTCTGTTTCTCCGACCTCAGCAATTGCTGGAGATATGAATAGTAAATAGAAAGCTCCGAATGCTAAATACATCCTGCTTTGTTTGATGATACAGCCGCAGCACTTAGTCATCGTTGTATTTCGCGGAAAGGCACATGCACGAGTTTTGACACTGTAGAAATAAAGATCATAATAGTAATTTCTTAAGCATTACTCTAAAAACGTGTAGATGATTTTAAAAGAACCTATGATTTATAGAAAACCGAGCTAACCGAGCTTTCGCTGTCGGCTACTAAATCGGCTTGCTTTCAGCGAAATATATGCTCAGTGTTGCCAACTCCAATAAGGTAGGACATTAGCTGATATTTTATTTAATGTTAAGTACAAGAGATCGCCTCGTTCGGGGCTTAGTGTAGGTATTAGGTATTATCTAAAACATGAGCTAATACCAACAATCATTTAGTTGAGTGCAAATATAATTTTCGAGCGTCTTTTTTTGGTGGTCTTAGGGTTATCCCTTCAAAAAGTAAAAGCTGTTCATAATGAAGACTCGTCCCTTTAGGTTAAGTGTATGCAATTAGTGGAATTATTTCACTTAGTAGTTCACATGTAACATTGAAACATACGTTTCACTTAAAATACCTGTCAATGGCCTAAAACTATATAGACAAATAATATTAGATCCGTTTAAAGTAAATGACTTGGCCATTCTGTCTCCCTATTTATTATTAGTATTAGTATATAAATAATATATTATTATATTTCGTATTTACGGATTAGGATGTAGATATAATTATTATTATGTAGGTTTACTAAATATATTATTCAAATAATTAGTTTTATTTTGAAATGTTATAGAATTATCTACCTTTTTATTTGTACTTCCCGTGTTCCTATTTTCATATCTGTTTTTCCTTCCTACGGTTGCCTGGAAGAATTTGCTTTAAACGACGTGGTCGCCCATTGTTACTTTCAATTTGTTATGTATTTTTAACCGACTTTAAAGAAAGAGTAGGTTATTAATTCGACCATTTTTTTATCTTACCTAATTTCACCAGAATGCCCGAACATATTTTAATATTTCTTTTTCTGTTCGAAAGAGTACTTTCCGAATGGTCCCATATAAATTTTGTCGAAATCGTAGAGGCAGTTTTTAAAATATTATGATAAAAAAACTAAAATTTATTTATTATATGGATGACGTAGTTGTAGATCTAACAAAAGTTATGGAATTCGATCCGTTTAACACGAAATTGTGTAAATGCGTTAATTAATAAAAACTGGGTTTGCACTAAAAAGGGTAAAATAAACTATTTTATACAAAAAAATTACCCGACTTTTCACAAAAAATTTAACTGACTTCAAAACCACAAATAGGCACTCAAAAGCGAAAAATAATTCGCTTTGTAATTGTATATATATTAGTAATTGGTTCCAGTTAAGTTTAAAAGCTAGTAGTCATATACTCTGTACGTTGTAAGTAGGCATATACTTGATGGTAGGGAGCAAATATTTACTACCTGTTAGACTTGGCTGGCACCGACCCTAATTAGCTTAGTGTGTAGCGCTTATAATAATTTATTTTTTGCTGTTTGTCGTTTTGAAGTCAGTTTATTTTTTTGTAAAAAAATTGTTTACACATGAAATTTAACTGCAATAAATAGTTTGTCTATCTATGTATCTCCCATAAAACACGGAGTCCAAGAATTATTATGGAACTGTCTGGTAAAAATATGGGGCAAAAATAAATATTGAAATACAAATATTTATATAAATAGGTATGAAAAATATAGTGCTAAAATCAATTTAGAGTGCTAGAATCTGGCAACTTTTCTGTATTCATTTGCTGACTTTGACAGTACCAGTCTTGACGTTGACAGCCGGTAACTATTTTTATATACCCTTTATTTGAACTTGCTTTTTACCATAAAATTATGGTATTGTTTGAATCATTACCCGTTACAAATAGTTGAGCTGCTAACCGTATTACAAATATGTACGCGACTCTCTTATAATATCTTACTACATACTTAATAAGGCACGGTAAACCCATTCAATGTAAAAAATGCCATACAACGGATGAATTTTTATACCTACATATATTTACGACGTTCATGACGTCAATCTAACGTAAACAGATTACCAGACAAATAGTATGAAAGTAACCGTTTAGAATAGTTAAGTTAGATATTAGTGTGCTTTGACGATTTTTTTTCATAAAGCTTAAACAGTTCACTAAATGCTTTGACTCGGGGCCTTCAGGCCATCCCTCGCAAAGAGATCATTTTATCATTATTTTTATATTATTTCATATCATTAATTGACGTGTAAATTTTGTGTTTACTAATAAATAACTTTGAACTTTGAGAGAGTCAAGGTCATAATCCACCAGGCTGGCCTAGTGAGGGTTGGTGGATAACACATGACTTCGAAAAATTCTAGGTACATGTTAGTTTCCTTACGATGTTTTCCTTCACCGTTTTAAGTTAGCGGTATTACGCACACGATTTCAAAAAGACAGTGGTGCGCGTGGTTATGAACCTGGGGTCTCTAGACCGGCAGTCGCCGTTCTCCCGACTAGACCCAGCCGTAACTTACCTATTAGTAGGCATTTTTTTGAATTGGCTTTAAATACTTACACTCAATTTTACAACGACCTTGTTACTACATCTTACTTATTTGATATTATAATGTACTTATAATATTGTTGAGTGATAAAATTACGTATATATGTACCTACATAGGTAGTTTTAATAATTAAATAATAATTTATATCGTGATTAAGTTCTGTGTCATGTTAACAATATAATAATATTTATTTATAAGTATAAAAATAATATTTGTAGTAGGTATGTCCTTTATAGAGTCGTTAACTATGTATTTGATCATATGATGTGATGATCTTTAGCACAGTTGTTGTGCATGAGCCAAAGAAGGTTTCTGAGATGGTATGACCAATTCTCGACAGGTGGCGTAGCAACGCGCGCAGGGTACTTAAAAAATCAGTAATAACATAATAATATTTTAATCATGCGATAAGTAAAATCAAATTAACATAACAACTGCAGTATTTACAAGAGTAAATTCTAACATAAATTTAAATAATTCAGTAATCAGTTAAATAATCAGTAATAAAAATCAGTTACACTTATGGCACGTATCACTTTATAAAAGTACCATATTATGAGGAGTGTTTGGAAAGAACAAGTATTATTTACATGTTTTGAGTTTCAAAACGAATAACTGTACAAGGTTACTCAGAACTCCGGTGATAAGCCGAATGAGTCGTGCTGTGTACCTATATCCTTATAAAAACGTACACTATGGGGCCAATCCCCGAATAAAACAAAAACAACACAATCCTCTAACAAATTACTGTACTTACTGCACTTTTTTTATAAGTTGTAGACTAGTGAGGGTATGACCTTTATTAATATCATGGCAATTTGTCAAACGAAAAGGGCCCGTTTTACGGAAGAGTTGTTTTTTTTATTCTGCATTGCCCCACAGTAATAGTTGCCCATAATTATTAATAGATCTTCAAATTAATTTTACCTACATGTAATTTTCGTTATCATGTTTACAGTAAAACATAACTATGTTACAGTAAAATTGTAAAACCCGTTTGATTATGATCTAACGACGTTAGATTACAAACTAACCTAACCTACCGTTAGATTATAATCTCATACGTTATATTGTAAATTGATGGTTAAAGGAATTTCACGTTGACATATACATCAATATCGCAACGTAGTTAATAGTGTATTTATTGCCTGTGAATAAAATAGTAATCAAAATATATTTTGGCAAGACGTAAATGGTAAATTTCTTCTATTGTTTACATTCTGCGGTCCGACTGGCCAACTAAAGTTTGATTTCATGTCACTTTACTGTTCACAGTTACAATAATAATTATAACACGTTTTAAAAAGGACGAACAAAATAAACTGTGCTAAGTAAGAATGTTAACAATTGTTCGGAATTGCTTTTATTTTAAAGATCAACGCTTGCTTGCCATAAAAAAAAAATTTATTCCAAAACATTAATATTTTCGATGAGTAAATAAGTGTACAATAATAATGTTATTTGGAATTTTGCCGCTAAATCGCTAACGCCTGACTGACGACACTAACCGCAAAACATTGGTCGCGATTCCTGACTGTATGCTCATTTTATGAGTTTTCTTATTTTTATTTGAATCCAAACAATCGAAATCATCGTCGCTATGATAGCAAACTATAATAAAAAATGCAGAGAAATAAACATTCTAGTCAGTCCGTCCGTCAGTCAGTCAGTCAGCTTGTTTTGCGGCTAGTGGCTAGTAATAAGCCATATTGGTGTTTGCAGGCACGTAACAACAGGTTAAAAATATAAATAAAATTTATTAAGTAAGTAGCATTAAATTATAAAAATGTGATTTTCGAAATTATATTAATACAAAACTATCATACATTTTACACTAAACATTAATTTGTGATTAAGTGGGATCTGAACTCAGCCTAAATTGGCCTGTGAAATAAGTTGTCATTATAGACTGCAAGCCCGTGAACAAAATTTATGGGTCATATGATACAGCAGGAGACCTATGTAGGATGATAGAAGGGTATAAAGTAATAAGATTGAGCACTATGCCGTCACTTGTAAGCTGTCCAACTGAGTGCAGTTGAAGAGGGGGGGTTCTAAACCTCGATCATTTCTCCTTGTCGCATGATTTCTGTACGGCATTGCGAAATAATGTATTAGAAGAGGTATTGAAACTGTATGGAACCAAAGCCGAACACAATCAAATGACCAAACTTACTCTGTAAATCGTCGGAAAATCATGAATTTTTTTCACAAACTAATCATTAGAATTTTAAAATTTATATTTTTTATAGTTTCAATACCTCTTCTAATCTATTATTCCGCAACGCCGTACAAAAATCATGCGGCAAGGAGAAATGATCGAGGTTTAGAACCCCCCCTCTTCGACAGCACTCAGTTGGACAGCTTACAAGTGACGGCATAGTGCTCAATCTTATTACTTTATACCCTTCTATCATCCTACATAGGTCTCCTGCTGTATCAGATGACCCATAAATTTTGTTCACGGGCCTGCAGTCTATTACGAGATGTTTAAATTCTATTATTTGTTCATAAGACGTCATCGCTGTGCATCACAGCGATGGTACATGTTCTATGTTCTAAGTCTGATAGTATGAGGTGTACCTTGTACAGCGATATCTTTGCGTTGCAATTGCAACGCTTAAAATCATTATTAAAAACGTAGGCATATCAAGAAGCTGTTTTTCTTAATATTTAGAATTTAAACATTGTTGACTGATTGCCATTACCTACCCTTCAGTCAAAAATGAATCACGTTTATGATTTAGTATTAGTTGCTATCGAAATACAAAACTGCGTATATATTTTTGTACCTATAGGTGATAATTTTGTTTAATGCATATTGATAAACATACTGTGACCTATGTTGTGAAAGTTCAAGATAAGTAAACTATACATTTACTGGTTTTGTGATAATAAATTATTATCTACATATTCGTAGACATTGAGATTCATTTAATTTACACTAAACGGAATTCATGCATTTTTGATAATTTGCTTATTATCTAAAACTAGTAACGCTGCTATGTTTTTAATACTTAATTATAGCTGTGTCTTACTAAATAGTAGGTACAGGAAAATATAGGAAAGTATGTACTTGCTTAGTAAAATAATGAATTGTATTTTTTAATACATTTAGGCGTATTTATACGGTTGTTCTAAACTGAAAGAGTTGCGTCTCATTCAGAAACCTGGTTTTAGACATCTATGAAAATGATTAAAGCAGTGTCTGTGAAATCTTTAAGGCCACCGTCTTAGTTGACTCCACTTTCGTGACAAGAACATCTAAACTGTGGAATACGCTGTCTGAGTGGATATTTCTTGTTGGATATAATATAGGCGTCTAGAAAGAATAGATTTCTTCTGGACGAGCACAAAACGACGCGATAAAACAAGTTTTGTATGGAGCAGGAAAATGGCTGTTCCATACAAAATATATCTTTAGACTATAATATATCTTTAGTAATAATAATTATCTTTAGACTTTTCAGTACAACTTCGTAATTAAACCCAAAGGCAATATCATCTCCATAAAAATATTGGTTTTAATTTTGAAAATCAAGAGTTAACTTTGTTCTTCTTAACAAGTAGATAATTTTAAGATTGTTAAGATTCTCATGTCATAAAATCACTTTCTGAAATGAACAAAGCAATGACGGGTTCGAGGTAAACATGGACCTAGATCTTATGAACTGTAACACGTCTCTTAAAAATAACCTACAATTCAGGTGGTCCATTTTATTAGAAGTTTTTATCGTTTTATTCTAAGTAAGCACGATCCATCTTAAACCGCGTAGTTGCTTAACATCAGGCGAAGTGGCGGTCAAGTGTAATCTGTGGGTAATTTTTAATCCTTTTTTTTAATGTTTGAACTTTAATTCGTGAACGAACTACCGCCATTCAGACGAGTTACTTGCATCAGGACCTCGAGTAAATGGGCAAACATGACGTTATTAACTTATCGGGAGTCAAAGACGAATTATCGGGAGTCCGATCTACAGAAGAAAAATCCGATATTTCATGATTAAAATGTAGACAGCAAACAGTGTTTCTTTTAAGTTTGTTTCGTTTACTCTTATTCAATTAATTATATTTGATATTTTACTTTAGTTAAAGACTAACTAATTTTATTTTTGTTAAGAATATGTAGCTTAATTTTCTAACGAAAATTGAACTGACTTAAAAATGTAAATAAAGACATTAAAACGTATAAAATAACTAAATCGTAAGATTATTAATCTAATTGATAATAAACTATACATACTCTTTTTTCGAAATCGATTACAATTTAGGAATGATGTGAGTATAGTCTTAAGTTTCACTCTCGGATCATTTTGCTCTAAACAGTCGTGAAAAACCGACACACTATTTGTAAACAAAACTAGATTTCCTAGAATTGGTATTATCGCATCACAGCCTCTTAAAATTTCCATCAATTTTGGAAACGTTTCTAAATCTGTACAAATTACCTATAAAATACATGTAAATTATTTATTTGAAGTGGTCTCAAGACTGCTGGAAACGATTTAAATTATCTGCGAGAATGGTTTACAATATTAATAGTAATCGCTATTTTCCACATCTTGTACGAGTGGGAAAGACAAAATAACCCACATATTTAAAAAACCTTACGAATCGCAAATTTAAGTGATATATTTTAAATATGTGGGTAATTTAAAATACCTTACTTTAATTTGCGATTCGTGCTTGTATACGATCATACTAACATCGGAATAAAGAAATACGCACGTATTCATACATATTCGTCTATTCTCGTCGAGAATCTCGAAACCTCCTAGGAATAACACGTCAACTCTAGAATCATAATGTTTGCAGGAGGAGAATTTAAAGAAATAATGACGGTAATTGCAATATTACTCAAACTTATTAAATTTATGAACATTCCTTTATTGGCAAACAAATTACTTATATTATTTATTTAAACGCTGCTATTCCTCGGAGGTATCGATCTAAGTAAATAAGGCATCAGGCAGATGATCAGAGCATCAGTTGAGCCTGACTTCGGTAGTGTCGTCCCCTAATATGGCTTGATCGTCTGAGTCGTCGTGAGGACTCAGTTTTTCGGACAAGGGGGCGGGTAATGAAGAGACAGCAATTCTCGCTGACCAAAATCTTCATTGCACGCCTTCGAAGCACCACAAGCAGAAGGAATATCACGACGCCTTGCAAACAATTGAATGTGTCCATTATTTTCCTGAAATTAAAACAATTATCATATTAGTGTTTTGAACTGTTTTATGCAATATTAGCTGTCTCACTCTTAGGCAAACGTGTCCTCTAATCGTCCTTGTTATATCTTATACTATGATATGTCTTAAAATCTGGTGAATTTTGGTCAAACAGATACTTTTCTAAGTACCTACAATAGTATATCGTAACCTAGTACTTAATATTTGTGCTCACCATATAGATACAGCGTTGTTATCAGTTGACGTCATTTGCAGAAAAAGGGGCGGTATTGAGCTGTTGAATTCTAGTTCCATAGGTACTTATTGTATCATAAGTACATGTAGTAATAGTGTAAGTATCATCTATACTAATATTATAAAGCTGAAGAGTTTGTTTGTTTGTTTGTTTGTTTGTTTGCTTGAACGCTAGGATCTCGGGAAGTACTGGTCCGAATTGAAAGATTATTTTTCTATTGGATAGTCCATTTATCGAGGAAGGCTTTAGGCTATAGAAAAAAACTCTACTATTAATTAAAGCGGATCATGAAACAAGAATGTAACAAAATCGGGAAAAAATATTCCCCTTTTGAGAGTTTTCGTACGTTTCGTGCTTTGACATGACACATGACATCATGTGTCAAAGATTGCGTCATTGAATTTCAGTAATCTGTGCCTTGAATATAAACCTTTGCTATTTTTTTTTTCTAAATCTGTGTTGGTACGACCAATTTCCGACAGGTGGCGTAGCAGGTTGCTGAAGAGGTTTTTTTGTTTGAAATCGATATTCTCAGGAATGAGTGAACCGATTTCAGTCATTCTTTCACCGTTGGATATGTACGGGATCCCGATGAGTGCTATATACCACGGGCGAAGCCGGGGCGGGCATCTAGTAATCTATAAAGTTACGGCTGTCTAGTCGGGAGAACGGCGCCTGGCGATCCGGAGACTTCCGGTTCAAACCCCACATGCACCACTGTCTCTTCGAGTCATGTGCGTAGTGACGCTAACTTAAAACGGTGAAGGAAAACATCATGAGGAAACCGACATGTACCTAGAACCGTTCGAAGTCATGTGTCATCCACCAATCCACACTGGGCCAGCGTGGTGAATTATGGCCTTAACTCTCTCCTTGCGAGAGAAGGCCCGAGTCCCAGCAGTGGGATCATTTTAAATGGACTGTTGATGTTGATGAGGTACCTATAGTAAATTGGATTGAAGTTTGTATCCATTTTAAATAATAATTTAGAACAATTTGATGCTCTAAAACTCAAGTATTCGCGTGCCGTTGGCAAAGTCGCTTTTTTTACTGACTGGCCTCGTGGCTTAATGGCTAACTCTGCCTGCGAAGTGGAGGGTCGTGGGTTCGATTCCCACCCAGTGCAAATATTCGTGTGATGAATTCTCATATTTTTACTGTGTCTGGGTGTTTCTATGTAAAATAAGTATGTATTTAAAACTATATAAGTACTATATCAACTATCTGGCCGCCATAGTACAAGCATTGCTTAGTTTAGTTTTTGGGGTCAGATGGTGTTGTGTGTTGGTTGGTTGTTGTAATTGTCCACCAATATATTTATACTCGGTTGCGTAACCAGGATAGTACCTAATAGTTAAAATTATTATAACATACTAAGCATAAGCTTTCCACTTTTTATGTTCTTACGTGGTCTTTCTTGGAACATTTCACGATTTATATATTCACCTATACCTTTAAAGCCAATGGCGATTACAAGCTAGTAGTACATTCTGCACAAAAATTCACACAGATGCATAAATCGAACCTACGACCACACGAAGGTAGCTAATATCAAACATTCTTGCCACCAGGCCACTACGGTTAAAAACGTAATAAATAGTTGAAATACAAAGATTTCTAACTAGATCAGCGATACTCATCCAGTATTCGACACCAAGTGTGAAATATGAAACGCTAAAACAGTAATGTAATTAATTATGTATCATTAACTGTTATCTTACCAAATAATGTGCGATTCGCCATGTGCAAAGCTCGCTATTTCGAATATCCAGGATATACCCATCACTAGGAACAATTTCAAAGATAACAGGAACCTGCAACAATGAATAATTACATTAACTCCTTATAAATTAAGTCAAACATTTCCAGCGATAAGGGACTCAGGCCGATTTGTTTCTGAATGAGAAGGACAAGTGGTTGACCTCTTATCGCCCTTATAATATGAATAGAGCAATGATCGGTTAGTCATGTGACAGGTTTCAAACTATAATCTCTGGCGTGAACTTGTTCTGGAAAAAACATCTATAGTAATCAGTGGTAAAAAGAATCTAACTCTTAATAGACTTTAAAAAATAAAATACACATAGAGAGTTACATTTGGCGATCTTGTCACTTAAAGCGATAAGAACCCAGGTAAGGTAACCGTAGGATGGAAAAAGATATACGAAAACAAGAAGATGGAAAATGCAAATAAGATATTTTTTAATATTACAGAAGATGGATACTTCTGTAATATTCAAAAATGAAATTACAGTTAAATATTTTTTTTAAATACTTACCTACACAATAATAAATGTACATTCTAATACTCATACAGGAAATATTTGTCTGTAACTAAAAATTTGTTACTAGACTAATTTAAAAATTAGATATGAAAATGTTTACTTAATAATAAAAAAAATATGCTAACAATTATTTCAATGCTAATATTCAGAATGTAGACTGTATGTTGCCCCAAGTCAAAGAAGACACGGTCACGCAAATAAATCAAACACCTGATCAATTCTTATTAAATATCATAATCACTTTGAAATACACAAATGTACCTAATCTATCTTTGCTAAATCCTAACTAGACCTACGAATTATAATATTTCCACATTTTTCAAGTGAAAAATCCTTTTGGCGCGCCGTAGACAGGTTTTTCGTAAGCTGTGAATTGAATTCTAGCGTCACGCTCGGGAGTGATAATATATCTTCGGGTAAACTCGGGACCATGGTCATGCTCATGGCCACGCTCTCCGGTTTCACCCGCGTAGTTTCCAAAGTAAGCTATCAAATTCTGAGTTCTTTTATCGGCAGTACCTACGACTGCCAATATTTTTATATTCTTGATGTTTCGAAAACCTAAAATAAATTCGGGCGAATTTAATTTGAGCTTTATAAAAGGTATGTCAACATAAACATTCAAATGGACTGTTTGACACCTTTGCGATTTAAACGTATTTATTGAAACTCGTGCTAATATTCTACAAATTAAATAAGTACAGATTAGCTCCTCCACCGTCCACAATTCTTTATGGGTACTATTATGGTTCATTTTTGTAATTTCGTACGAACTTGCAACAAAAATTGTCCTCACAACTAACTGCAATTATTAGTGTCTTTGTTTTCATACATCCTGTTAAGCACATTTTAGAGCACCGGCTCTATACCGTTTACCATATCCATGGTTCTACAAATGCATTAATATTTATTTGAAGACACTTTTTCTCACGATGCTATCTAGCCCCAAACTAACCATAGCTCACTATAATAATACACAATAGAAACACAGATCAATAAACACTTACTTATTTTTGAGGTTATTCAAGTTGTTCATTTCGTATTTCCTGTTTTGCTTCCAAAGGTTGAAGGAAGACAGTCCAAAGAGGATCACGTTCGCCGATACGAGGATCGCAATTGGCCCGTAAAAGAAAATCCAGGTCTCGGCCCTTCCTAAAATACACAACAATTATTATACTTTGCCGAATTTTCCAAGCAGAGTATTTTTTTCTTTACGATCGGAAATTAAATGACTACTCAACAATTAATTGTGATAGCTTGTAATACCTACACGGTTGAGTTTACGCCAGAACAGTTGTGTCCCAACGATACGATGTCTTTTTGGGTAGTAGGTAATTTAAAAATTATAATACTATCAACTGACCGCTGAACCAGCAAACATTTTGCCCGATCCCGGGTTTGTAATGGTCGCCTTCGACGGAGTTAGTGATGAGCGCGATGATCAGGAACAGCACCGTGCAGCCCCAAGCGTAGCAGCTGTAGATGGCGTACTGCTTCCGCTCGGTCTTTTTTATGTAACTCGCATTGCTGGAGTGAAATACATACTTTAAAATTCTTCGAATATTATAAACTATCTGTGTCCCGCGGTTTAGGTACTAGGCGGCTGAACAACCACTAGCTTTAACGGGACAAAAGTTACCCTATGTGTTGATCCAGATAATGTGCTTACTACTCACATTATTTCTGTCAAATCCGCTCACCGTTACAGAGATATCTCTGTGGTGGGAACAAATATGCACATTTACAAACTTTCTTCTTTCCATCCCGAAAAAAATGCAGAATTGCTTTTATGTATAATAGTTATTATTCTTCATAGTCGAAGTCGCGTGCAGGTACTGGTCATAAATATAAAATCTACTGTATCTGTCTGTATCGTTCTCATGTTTAATTTAATTTTGAAACGACGATAAAAATGGGTCTTGTGACGTATACTTACTTTCTTCTAATTAAAATATGTATATTCTCTAATGTAGCTTATTAGATAATAGTGATGTACTACTGCGCCGCAAAACAGTTCAATAAAACTAGGTCTTCAGCACATAAGTATTACACAAATAACAAATGATTATCAGGATTTATTTTTAAAGACCCGCATCAGGGAGCTATGAAGCCAGTCTACATAACTTTTTTTTTCAGAAAGTTTTAATTAGATAAATATTTTAGGTAGGTACTCACATAACAGTGCGAAACATATTTATGCTTATGACGTTCATCCAAAAGAAAGTGGCCATCATCCATGTGTAGATGAGGAAACCTGTGCAATGAAAGAAGTTTTTTTTATTTACAAAATATTTGTTCTTCTAAATACAATTTTTGGATGCGATAAAAAAGCTTACATCTCAACAGTATCTAGGTGTGCTCTATGTTTGAGCCTAAGTAAGTTTAGGTTGATAGCGCCTTGTGCCTTGCACGCTAGCCCAAAGCTAGTATTCAGAGAGCATTATTCAGTAGGTTATTTTTGACCCGCTATTTAGAATCCGGCTTCTAATCCGGGTCTCCCGCCTAACGAAAACTGTCTTAGCTTTGATGTCGCCGTCTCTTTTCTTTACGCTTGAATAGATAGATACAACAATAGCAAAGCGAAAGCCGATTTAGTTAGGCGGTAGAAGGGCTGGTAGCAAATTTCGTGTAGGTACTTGAGGGAATAAGAATAAGAATAAGAATATTTATTGTCAACAAATTAATGAATACAATCGCACTTAACGTTAAATAGCTTATACAAGTACATTGGTAAATACAAAATAACAACTTATAAACATTGAACATTAAGTTGACGAGCTTCAGACCTCCGAACTAAGCTTGTAGCTTGTACTTCAAAGGTCTGCGCTCTCCCTAAATAAGCTCTGATAACGGTTTAATTCCTAAACAATGTGCTGAATCTAATTGACTATTTACATTAATTTACGTTTTGTAGTTACTTTTAAGCATAACAATCAAATAGAGAAAAAAAAAATTAAAATAATAAGATAGACGAGAGTGTGTGTGTGTATGTGTGTGCGTGTGAGGGTGTATGTGTGTGTGTGTGTGTGTGTGTGTTTGTGTGTGTGTGCAAGTGAGAGTGGGTGTTGTAAGTGAGGGTGTGTTTGTATGTGCGCAGTAGTATGTTTGTGTGACATTTACTCTAACTTAGTTTTATGACTGAGAATAGATTCTCAGTTTCGCAGTATGTTAATTTTAGTAGTACATTAGTTACAGTTTTTTAAGTTCGTGTAGATTAAGTGTGTGCAGTTCCTTGATTTCTGATAGTTTGTTGTACAAATAGTGACTGACAAAGGGGAAAATCTTTGCCTGAAGTAAGTTTTGCATCGGGGTACTACAAATACTATGTCTCTACGCCGTTTTGTAAGGTTATTGTCGAGGTTCTGCTCATTAATAGGATGAGAGTGCTTGTGTTGTCTTAAAATAATACGGAGTATGAATAGCTGTCTCACTGTAAGTACACCCGTAACCCTGTAGAGCTCTGTGGTTGGATATCTGAAAGGTAAAAAGTGGCTAACCTTCAAAATTGCTCGTTGCGCTTTCTCTAAAGTAGCTAAATGAGTTTTTGCGGCACCTCCCCAAGCTTCGATACAATAAATCAGAAGAGACTGACAGAGAGTTAGGTAAACAGTTTTTAAAAGTTTTTTATCTGCTACGTGCCTTATGTTCTTAAAAACTGCGATTAGCTTACGAATTCTACCAGACAGTGCACTTATGTGCGCTTGGAAACTAAGATTATTATCGACAATGACACCTAAATACCGAATCCTACTTACTCGTTCTAATTTATTACACCTACAATTGTTTTCTAAACACAGATATGATTCAAAAGAGTGGGCGATCAAACTTAAATGTGCAGGAGGTTGAGTGTGATTTCTTATGGAAAAAGTCATTATGTTAGTTTTTCTGCGTTGAGACTTAATATGTGTTTATGTAACAGTAGGTTTATCTTATTGAACCCTATTTGGGCAAGGTAAAAAAACCTCATCCCATGTTTTTCCATGAAATATGACAGCCGTGTCGTCAGCGAACGTAAGTATTTTTCCATTGATAAGTGACAGATTGCAGAGTTCATTTATGTATCCTAGAAACAGAGTAGGTCCAACGATGCTGCCTTGTGGCACACCATAGCTTATGGTTTCTGGGGTACTAAGAGTATCCCCAATTTTGACACACTGAGTTCGGTTGGAAAGATAGTCACTAAATAGCTGTAGCTGCATACCGCGAATGCCGAGGGATTCTAACTTTTTGATAAGAATATCCGACGGTATCGTGTCAAATGCTTTTGCTATATCTAAGTATATGGCAAGGCACTTATCCCCAGAGTCCAACACTTCCGACACATGGCTAGTCAGCTCAAAAACTGCATCACAGGTCGACCTATTTTTGCGAAACCCAAACTGCCGATCTGATAATAGTTTACACTCTTCTAAATATTTTGATAATCTGGTATTCATAATACGCTCGAGTATTTTAGAAAATACTGGCAGTATTGAAATTGGCCGGTAGTTGCTAATGACGTCTTTAGCACCAGTTTTATGTATTGGTATAATGAGCGCAGTTTTGAAAGCTTCCGGAAATCGACCCGAGTTCAGAGACAGGTTGCAAATATGAGTTAGTAATCCAGCAAAAATAGTTTTGTTTTCTTTTATTATTTTTGAAGAAATGTGGTCTAAGCCTGCTGTGTTTGTGGATTTTAGCGAATTTATTATAGCTACAACCTCGGAAATATCTGTGTCCATCAAGGAAAAAGAATGTAAAGGTGGAATTGATGCAGAATTACAAGACACACTGACAAATTCTGTGTCAAATAATTTATGTTTGTCCTGTAACTTAAGAGCTAGTTTTTTGCCCACGTTAACGAAATAATGATTGATCTTGTTTGCAGCATCCAGGGTATTCGATGAGATGGAACAGAGTTCGTTTGAGTGACTTTTAGCTGGGAACTTGTCATATAGCTCTCCTATTATACCCCAACACGGAGTTGCAGACCAGCCAATCTACCGCCTAACGAGATCGGCTATGTGGCTTTGCTATTGCTGTCTCTATAATTTCAAGCAAAAGGAAGAAAGACAGCAATATCAAACCTAAGACAGTTTTAGTTAGGCGGTAGACCTTCTGGCTTCTAAATAGCGGATCAAAATGAATAACCTACCCGAAATTCGCTGCCTCGGAATATAGGTGATACAGGCCATCTGAAGCCTACCTACTGCCATGTCTGTTTATACGAAAATGTGTCTAACGTTTAGAAATCAAATAATATCGTGATTTCTAACTTGCTTCCAATAATACAAAAAAATATGATACGATAGTGGATACCAAATTTAATATTAATTATTATTTAAATTAACAAATAAATTAACTAATAAAAAAGTCGATCAAAAGAACTCACGTCCTTTTGTATTCGTTGTAATGTCCAAACATGACTGACCGGCTTGAATGGCAATGTCTCCAGATAAATTACAGGCCAGGTAATTTCATCGTTTTAAGATAACGTAAGCCCTATCTTTTGTTGGTATAACTTGGCATGGGTAATTATATTTATAAAAAAATTGGTTACGAGCTAGCTTAGTCACAAAAAAAAATACGTCTATGGTTAAAAATTATATAAAAATTGATATCTTACCGGTAATTGCACATATTTCGCCTCTGAAACCCGGGTTAAGTTGCAATACGCCAAGCGACAGGAATCCCAAAGCCATGCTTACACACATGCACATGTAACATAGCCCCTGCAAGTCCCTGGAATAAAAAAATTTTTTAGTCTTATTTACTCTGTAAACATTCACTACTAAATAAGTTTAAATGAACTTTGAATTCTTGTGTTGCCAAAAAGTAACAACCTCGAAAAATGGGATAATGACTGGATCAAAGATATACATCATCATCATCCTAATTAATCCGTGAGGTCAGTTATGGAAAAAAGTGGGCACGTATTTTTTGTTTATAAAATTGTTAAGCAATTAAAAATTGACAATGATATAGAATGTAGAGTGACGAGAAATGTAGGACATGTGCCTGATGGTAAGCTACATGCCTGCCCATAATAGCCCAGTAACACGTAGCTATTGGAACATGATTGAGTCCAAATCATAACTTAGCACTGCACCGCGCTCGTCACCCTGAGATATCAGATCTTATATATACCCTGTAATTTCACTGTAAACATTGCCCTTCAAACCGAAACACAGTAATGCTTGCACATTACTGCTTGGCGGTAGAATAACTGGCAAAGGTGTGGTACTCCTGTACCACACCTTTGAGTCCTACCAGTACCACCGCGTAATTTTACCGCTACTTGATAGTGCTGAATTTACTAACCTCATTGGCGATGCGAATCCGTAAAAAAACTAACGTGAGAATGAGGAATACGACAGAGATGAGTGTCAGTATTCCACTAGTCTCGATGTCATTCGCCCTGGGTATCTTTTCGAAGCAAACCAACGCTACTGGTATCTTTCCAAGCTCTGGCTGGCTTTCGTTTTTGTACATATTTCCAATGCAATATCTGATGATTAGAAACAAACAATGTAAGAATTGAAAATTTAATGAAAAAACACTTGCTAATTTGCTAACGGAAATTTACACAGTGAAAATTCGTCGGATACAAATTCTTATTCTTACTATATACATAATAGAAAGGACTCAACTACTTACTGGGACACATCCTCGACAAAGGTAAATGCTGGAGCGTCCTGCGTTGCGACCTTATCTCCATTGATGATGATATCTCTGAGGAGCAAACGTCCATTGGTGCAGTTCATGGAAATAATGCGTTCATTGCCACATTGCCCTTTCCCCTGTTATTGTCTCCCCATTCAGACAGCATTGCTGCTTCTCTGAAGCGAGTGATATCCCACAACCGCCAATCACGAGAAATAATATTAATTCCTGAAAATGATAAACATACTGTTTACTTGCACTCTGTGGGCCTCATAACGAAACTCAAAGTCACACAGCGAGCTATGGAGAGGGCTGTGCTCGGAGTGTCTTTGCGCGACAGAATCCGTAATGAGGATATTCGCAAAAGAACGGAAGTGGCCGACATAGCTCAAAGAGTAAGCAAGCTGAAGTGGCAATGGGCAGGCCACATCGCTCGCAGAACTGACAACCGATGGGGAAGAAAGGTTCTCGAGTGGCGACCACGAACCGGAAGACGCAGTGTTGGACGGCCTCCCACTAGATGGACAGATGACCTCATTAAGGTCGCTGGAAACCTCTGGTTGCAGGTTGCGCAGGACCGTTCGTTGTGGAAATCTAGGGGAAGCCTATGTTCAGCAGTGGACGTCTTGCGGCTGATGATGATGACTTGCACTCTGTAGTTTCTTTTTGTACGTACTTGTATTTTGTATGTATGTATTTGTATGTACATCTATAGTAATATTATTATAAAGCTGAAGAGGTTTTTTGTTTGAACACGCTAATATCAGGAGCTACAGGACCGATTTTAAAGATTCTTTCACTGTTGGATATTTAGGTGATCCCTGATTCCCTGAGTGTTATAGGCTATAGGTATATTGTACCACGGGCGAAGCCGGGAACGGGAAATCAACGTTAATTTGCTTTTTGTTAATTATTTAATATTCTTGTTTTCTCTATTAATTCATTTAATTTGTAACATTAATGTCACTTGTATATATACATACGGACAACACTTTTTTCATTTGATTTCTTGCATCTGCTATTGGTCTAGTATAGTCTATAGGTGCTAGGATTACCTCTATAAAGACAGCACACGTGTATTAATAAACTCGAAAACTACAAGTCAGATTTAAAAAAATCCTTCACAAATAGAATGCTACATTATCGATAAAACAAAATAATGTACCAGAGCTTAATACATCATTGTTGCAATAATTACTGTTATGTATAATAATACAATAAAATTTGGGATATTATAAGGTAACAAATATAATTTTGTCACAAAAGTGTTTTTTTATTTTAAAAACTAAATAAAAATCCAACCATTAAAAAGGCCGGTGTTAATTTTAATGGTATCTAATAAATATGATATGTATTATAATAATGATAATGAGATTTAACTCATTGTGTAAATTTTGACGTACTTCATATATAATTTGTAGTTATATGGCGAATGAAAATAATGTTGTCTATGTATCACAGATGAATTAGCAACATTTAAAAAACCGTTAAGTACCTAATCAGCCCTAATTTTTATGTGCAATAAATATTTACAAACCATCTTTCGACATAGGTACATATGTCTTGTCTTATGGTAGCCGAAACACGTTTAAAATACTTTGATTTGATGGGAAAAGGTTTAAAGGTATTTTGTTCCAAAAAACACCTAATTATGCCGTTCGCCATGGTTTATATCGAAGATATTGTATGGACATCATATATGTCATGAATGAGAACATAAATCTAAACACATAAGCTTAGCTTTTGTGGAAGTATAATATCTATTACTATATTTATGAAAAGCTACCCTTGGCCGTAGGCTGGCTGAGATTGTGTGGCAGTGCCGTAATTCCATATTCGACATTATTTCATTTCATTCGAAATTGCACCATTTCTGGCAACTTGGTGGTGGTATTATTAGCTTTAATTATGGATTTTGCCAAAATATAAACAGGTTGACTTCATCTATGTTACGTGATAAATAATTGTTGTCCCGTTAATCAGTCGAACTAGGTCGGTTCAATCATTCATCGACCGGTGATAAGTATATGTAAAGGGGTTAATTTGTAATAAGATCTTCGAGGTTAAGGTTGCGAAAATTGAATATGGTTCGATTTATTAAATGGCGTTTGGGTCTGCGCGGGATTTTTCACTATTGTCATTAATTGTGAAACTAATTCTTACAATACCATTTTTTATCAACGACTATCTGAATTCCGCGGTAACCTGCGGTGTAACAGTTTTAACGATAATTATTTCTTGACAAATACGACCCATTAACTTTAACAGGGCAAAATTACTATAATCTATATCTGTACCTAATTGCATCCAGGTCCATTCAGGACCTTTTGATTGAAATTTTAACAAATATTAATTCATAGATTCATTTATTCACGAATATAAACATTCGCAATAGTAATACATGAGTAGGATTACCCACAGAACACAATATCAAGTCTGTGGGATTACCTATTAGTTATCTGATCAGTATACTATACTTACAAAAATGTTTTCCAATGGTCATGCTATATCTATGTCATGGTCGTGTCAATAGAAGAATAATGACAGATCTGACATAAATTAATATGTCAAATCTGTCACTGCTCTGCGACTATGACGGCTTGAAACCGACTTTACCGACTTCTCCCCTCTTACGAAACTCCCAAGAAACGGACAATGGCAGAATTACGACAAAGTCGTATAGCCCAGAAAACCAAGAACTGAACTGAACTGATTTCTCCCCTTTTTGTTTTAAGTTGTGTTTGAGTTGTAGAAGGTTTTTGTTATGAAAAAAGAAAAACCGAATTGCGCAGAGAATCCAATACATTTTGATAGAAAAAGTTTTATCGGATGAACTAGTGTGTAATAAACCTTTATGAACAAATTGTGTTAATTTTTATTTCACTCTTTCTATACGCAAGTGATAACATCAAATAAAACTATTCGAAGTGTTTTTAGGGTTCCGTAGCCAAATGGCAAAATACGGGACCCTTATAAATTAATCATGTCTGTCTGTCTGTGTCCGTCCGTATGTCACAGCCACTTTTCTCCGAAACTGTAAGAGCTATACCATTGAAACTTGGTAAGTAGATGTAATCTATGAACCGCAGTAAAATTTTGATACAAAAAATATAAAAAAGCAAAAAAATTTAGGGGTGTCCCATACTTAGAACTGAAACTCAAAAAAATTTTTTTTATCAAAACCATACGTGTGTGTTATTTATGGATGGGTCATCAAAAATGATGTTGAGGTTCCACACATTTTTTTTTCTAAACTGAATGGTTTGCGCGAGGGACTCTTCCAAAGTGGTAAAAAGTGTGTCCGTTCCCTGTAACTTCTAAAATAAGAGAATTGCAAAAAAAAATTATGATGTACATTACCATATAAACTATCAACGAAAATTGGTTTAAATGAGATCTAGTAAGTAGTTTTATTTTAATACGTCATAAATTGACAATCGATGTTAAAGACTGATTAAAGTAACAACGAACTATGAGAACTTTTATATTATGTTACTTGCTGCTACGGAAGCCTTCATGGGCGAGTCCGACTCGCACTTGACCACTTTTATTTTACTGATAAAAATTAAATTTGGAAGGCACGTACTACGCGAGACCTATTTACCTAATGACACGCTTCAAAAAACAATCTCCGTTTTCCTATTTACATCGAAAATAACTTCACTATTCACGAGTACCTACTCGTACGGTCGTACGTCACCGAAATCGACAAAACATCATCTTCCTAGAAACTACGATGTTTGATCTTGTAGTGAGTAGTACTACCGCGGGGAAATACTGATCCCACCGAGACATAAGTGTCAAGAAAACATTTTTTTTTAAATAAAGAGTGACGAGACGATCATGACATGTGCCTAAAGGTAAGTAACATGCCTGACACATAACAGCACAATGACACGCAGCTATTGGAACATGAAGAGTCCAAATCATTACCTAGCACTGCACTGCGCTCGTCACCCAGAGATGATCTTATATCTCTAAGCCCTGTAATTTCTCTGGAAACATTGCCCTTCAAACCGGAACACAGTAATGTTTGCACATTACTGCTTGGCGGTAGAATAACTGGCAAAGGTGTGGTACTTCCCCAGGCGGACTCTGCCAAGAGTCCTACCACTACTAAATTACATACACTTACAATACATTTGCCCTTCCCTTTCAATTGCCCTCCAAACCACTACAAAAAAGTGGTCATGGGAATAGACATTTTTAATTCTAATGTGTCACTTGTTCATACATACATAGATTTAAAACATCGGCCTGAACTTTTTCATATCAAACCGTTTTATCCATGCTATCACAAAACATATGTAATATGAGATATTAATGAGAGGAAGGGGTTTAAATAATTGTATAACTAATATGTTAATATATACTTATAACAAAGAATATCTGTTAGGAGCCGAAGAGGTCACGTACCGACGTACGTCCATATGTAAACTCGCGATATTATCATGTAGGTATACAAAAGTGATAATGGAATAATGAGTTAATAAACGGGGACAAATACTGTGTTTTTTCTCATCTTCATAGTAAACTGTGGATAAATCACATTTGTATTTTCATTTACATCACGTGCAAAAGTAGCTGGGTTCAGGTTTCAAAAGCATTGTTTCCAGATAGATTACAGAGCAAGGAGATAACATCTAAACCCCGAGCTACACGAGGCTAGTTTTTCAAGCTAGGATAGCAAGCTAGTGTTAGCAATCATTAGGTTATCAAAAGGTTATCTTATTCGTCCGGAGTGTCTATCGCCCTAACTAAAGTGGTTTTAGGTTTTGAATTGCCGTCTCCTTATTTTGGCTTGAATTTAAACAGAGCTGTACCAAATCGTTTTAGCAGGGTTTAGCGTGTGCCAGTGACTTGGCAGCGTGCTGGGCTATGCCTTTGACTCTCTCCCTGCGAGAGAAGTTCCAGTCTCAGTAATGGGAACTGAGAGCATAAAGTCATCTTCTTATGCCTCAGGTGGCGCAGTGATATGCTCTTATTTGTAAAGTCATCAATACTTCAAATAAGGTTTAAGTAGCTATGTGGCACTGTGGTATAAGGATATGTTAATTATCATCACACAAGTCCTGTCCACCCGGTAATCTATCTTAGGTGAAAAAGGTTTTGTGTCCATCTGTATTAAATTTTATTTGTATTTTCCTACCTCAGGGAAGGTTTCATTCTATTTTCGAAAATGTGTTATTCCTATTATCTATCCATGTACCAAATTTCACCCAAATCCCTTCAGTAGTTTTTGCGTGAAAGAATAACAAACCATACATCCATATATTCTTAAAAACTTTCGCGTATATAATATTACTAGGAAATCCCTGTTACAATAAAAAGCAACAAAAAATACAAACTTACCCAATTAGTAGAACTTTTAGAACTTATGCTACTCATGTTAAAACTGGCTGATATTTTGATCAATTAACTTCGTCGTGGTTTATTTGTTTCAGTCCGTTATTAAATATTATCGCGTGTTACGCAATACATAATAATTGTGTGTTTTTTATCACTGGTATACATTACATGCATTAAGCGGCCAGTGCACCTACATAATTCTAGATATCAAATTAATCAAAACGAACACTAAATTTGATTTCGCTTTCATACTCTTCGATCATAATTATTATAGTAAGTACCTGGGTGACCGAGCTTTTCTCGGTTTAAATACTGAGTATACCTACTTAGATACAGATAGAGAGCTCTCAGTAATAGATTTTCTCAAAAAAAGAAGAATCTTGAAAAACAAAGAGGAACCGTCTGGATTCGAACCCGGATCTACTATTTCATGACCGCCGCCATAGAATAGATTATATAGATAGAACGGACACTCCCAACCCCCCTCCAATTTCAAGCTTCCTCACCCCTCAGGCCGTTTCGAGTACGCTAGGACCACTCAACGAAGAGCTGATATCGAACATCTAATTCCTAACGAAATATCATCATGGTGAGTTGTTGTGCTGTTTACGGTTGTCCTTCAACTAAACTGTACAAAATCAAAAGCTTTATATAATTTCCTAAAGATAAAATAATGTATGATTAGAAACTTTTAGATAACTTTGTTTTATAATAACGTACTAATTTTTAACTCAGTTTTGGGCATGGATTGATAATGCCTGTAGGAATAATTATAGTGACAGAATAAAGTTTTCCTTCCTGGGTAAGTGTAAAATAATACGCGAATGTGTACCTACTAACAGAAATAGATATCTAGGTACCTATCTATCATCGGTTTCGTTTGATTTTACGCGGTAATACATACACCCTTTTAATTAGAATAGTATAATTTGGCTCCATTCTATTTATGTAACTCAACATTAGAGCAAGTTTATAAACTACTTTACGGTACCAGATGAACTCAAGGGGCACAACTATGCAATAAAACATTTCAGTAGCCCTAGCCTCTAACGCACACTAAACACATTCACGCGTGTGTATGAACGAGATCTGCGTAGTTGTGTGAAGAGTAGGTAATTCCACAGCGGCGTTTGTATGGAGTTTTAGTGAAGTGTCCGGGGTGTGTCCGCGTAGTTCCCGTTTCCGTTATTTATTGAACATATTGAATAGCTTATAGTGTAGTGTAGTGGTAGGTAGGTAGGTAGTGGTACAAACATTACTGTGTTCCGGTTTGAAGGAGAATGTTTCCAGAGAAATTACAGGGCTTAGAGATGACATCTTAGATCTCTGGGTGACGAGCGCAGTGCAGTGCTAGGTAATGACTTAGACTCTTCATGTTCCAATAGCTGCGAGTCGCTGTGCTGTTATGTGGCAGACATGTTGCTGACCATCAGCCACATGATGTCCATCTCGTCACGTCACTCTTTATTTAAATGACGTGAATGTATACAAAATGTAATCCAGACCGTTATCTATCAAAGTACCAAATTTCAGTAGTTCTTGCATGAAATAGGATTAAACATAAATCCTTGCATTCTTACAAACTTTCGAGTATATAATATTAGTAGGATGAATAACAGTGGCTACTTTTCATTACAGAATTGGTATTACATTGGAATTACAGGTGAAACCGTGAGGCGGTTCTAGCTATGAACATAAATTAAACACTATTTTCAAAGAAAATTGTCTACCTTTAACTTTGCTCCCAAATTTTTATTTATTTATAGGTTATCGGAAAACCTGTACATGTACGGGCGGGGGAACAAATTAATGCTAATTTCTCCCCATGAAGAGTTGAATATGTACCTACTTCTAATTAAATGAGGATTTGGAAACCATTTCGAATAAAAAAATGGAACAGTCTTTAAACAACATGAAGTGTTACAGCGTTGTAAGTTTTTGTCTAAACTTTGATGTACATATTCGGACCATTCAGTTTGGAAGTCTTTTCGCAGCGCACGTTTTCACCCTGTATTAAACACGAACCTCAAATGAATATTGTGCGATTGACTGGGGCTGTAGACTGCGTGTCAGTCAGTGACTCAGGACAAAGACTTTTAAAAGCCTAAATAAAGTCTTTTTTTTTTTAATTTACCTAAGTGAATTGATATTAATTATCTCACGAGGCGATCTTAACCTAGAGTCTTTAGAGAGGATGACTTAAAACATTACCATCGTATTTATTTATCAAATCTTCTGGGCCATCGATGTAAACCACGTTATATCGATGTTCAAGCCATGTAATTTGGCTTTGTTTTGGCGACAAACAATTAAAATAAACTTTATTCTAGAACCTTATCAATTTGCATTATACAATAATACGTAACTGTTTATAACTCGAAGACTTCGATATGCTCATAAATTGTTTACATAGGAGAGTACATTCGCATTCATATGACATTCATAAGAAAAAAATACAGATAATTTCGGGCAGTAAGGTGTCGTGCTGATTTGCGGATCTCATACTCGTATTTATATCTACCTAAAATTAGATGCTTATGAGCTCGGCTGCGACATTGTATTAAACTTGTATTTTGTGTTGGCAAGCGAATAAACACTCTCGGAAGAAGAGACAAGTAAGATTTCTCGGGGACAAGGCAATATGCAAAAATCATAAATTCACAATTCTTAAATTCAAAATTCTCATTATTATCTCAACTACTTAAAATAATATGTCAAACATAATAAGTAGTTTTTTCCAAAAGCTTTTACTGTTTGTTTATTCTTTCACGTGTGGAAGGAATAGTTAGAAGAACAAAACAATGTGGATTTCTCCGCATTTTCACGTCAAGATATTAGGGTTAATTAGTTAACGTTAACATTAATTTAGTGTGTGCAAATGTGTAGTGTCAAATAGAAGTTGAAGCCGTGTACCTCCTATATGAACAATTTGTTAAGGCATAGAGTGACAATTGACCGCCTTCTCGCCTGATGCTAAGCGACCATACGGTCTACGATGAAGCGAAGAGCCTCATAGAAACCGATTTGAAGAAACCAAGATTGTACTCAACGCAAGAAAACAGCCATACTCAGGCTACGCATTCAACAGTCTAGCTGTTAAAAAAACGAAAGTGGTATAACACCTCTTCACTATTAGGTCTTAGGAACGTTAACATTTAAACGGTATCGCCTTTTCGATAAACCGCGTCTGATTCGCAGTGTTTTTAAACTGAAACTTTAAATATTAAAATTATTTGTCAGACCCCCTAGTGCAATATCCCGAGAGCCTCTTGATGCTTTCTATCATAACACGCACTCCACAGAACATCAAGCCGAATGAACTGATAAACGTGCATCCTTATCTAACAAGTTCCACTTATTTGTTATGTATGTGTCCGACCTTTGGTATAACAATGAATAAGGTTTACCCTCATTATAAAAAATCACGTAAATAATGATACTATGATATGAATGTGACTAAAACTAGAATGATCAAATAAACATATGAAAGACTAGCTGCGCCCTGTAATATCTTAACGATTGGCAAATTTTCTATATACTATAGCAGCTGCCCCGTACAGCTTCGAACGGTTATTAATTGTGAAATCTAAACCATTCTCGAATCCTCTTGAACAAACACAAAAAATCATTATCATTAAAATCGGTCGAGCCGTTTAGGTGGAGTTTAGTAATTATTTGAAACGCGCGCACAGACGATTTATAGAGATTATAGATAGATAGAGGTAAATTAACAATGTGCTATATTTTTTTATAGGGTACCTATGGCAATTTACCTAAGTTGGTCTTACCGTAGGTATGCGTTATTCTGATGTCTATGCTGTGTTACTTCTTACCATGTTTCTGTGTGAAAGAGTAAGAAACATCCATCCATCTATCCAATAATAAATGTTCACAATCTTTAGCGTCTTAAATATTAGTAAATTAAACATTCATGAAAATCAATTATCGTTGTTACAACCGGTTTTGTGTATTACTTAGATATCGTACAGCCGAACACAATCAAAATAATTTAATTAATCATAATAATGTATGATTGCATATTTAGAAACTTTCCACGTCTAAGGATAATTAAATCTATGAAAACAAAAAAATTGTAACTCACGAATTTTAATGACTTATTTAATTTTATGTTTTGGTATTTTTTTAAACAGAACCTTTGTTGTTCTACCCCCAATGACGAAGAAACTTGAACGTAACAAGCGTGGTTAATGAGGACAATTTTTGTTTTAATTTTTTTTTGTACGAATCCGATAATAAAAATTACGAAATTTTCTTTCGATAAGTATCCTCTTTCAAGAAAGGTTTCACTGTTCAGGTTGAGGTTAAAAGTTTACTCATTATCGCTTACAAAAAAAAAAAGATAGTTCCAAAAAATCCCATCCCAACAATGGGAACACAAAATGGGTTGTTTATTCTGCTGCTCATATTACATCCCTCGATTGTATAAAAATAATAACATTACAAAATTTTGTGAATTACAAGCGTAAGTCGACCGAAATTTCGGAAATATCGTGAGCAATAACCATAGACTTACCTTCATTATAACAACAATCCAAACACTGGTATTTATTTATTTCGTATTTTATTTAATGAGAACTGGTATTTAACACACTCAGCGGCCGCTTCCCGAATGAACTGTCGATGCACAATGCCTGGCCAACTAGTGACATGCCACAATTACTCATACTATTCGAATCACAATTCGAATAGCTATTCGAATATTATCAAAGTTGCCTAATTAGATTGTCTGTCTTATTAACGCGATGTTTTTGTAATACACGATCAAATAAACGCAACGCACGCCAAATATTTACAATTTCTGGACTACATTTTTCATTGTTATGTAAAATAAAATAAAGCTGGTACTTGTATAGGATTCCGCAGACAAAGTATAAAACGAAAGGGTCACGGTGTACTCAACAACACCTCTCTCTTCATTGATAGTAAATCACACGTGGTGGAAGAAACAGTTCTCCTGCAATATTTATTTTATTGACTTTTTGCAGAGTCTGCCTGGGGAAGTGTCATACATTTGCCAGTTATTCTACCGCCAAGCAGTACAGTTCACTGTATTCCGGTTTGAGGGGCAATGTTTCCAGAGAAATTACAGGGCATAGAGATAAATCATATCAAATCACTGAGTGACGAGCGTAGTGCAGTGGGACGTATTGATTTAGACTCTTCATGTTCCAATAGCTGGCTTACACTGTGATATAAGCAGGCGTATTGCTTACCATCAGACATATATCGTGCTTCATCAATAACTACTTTAAAAAAAATGGTTGTCTGTAAATCGGTTGGTTAACGGACAATAGTTTAACGTGACAACGTCGTAACAAAACATTGATAGATGCGGCGCATCCGTACATGGGGGTAACGGGACATAACGGGACACTTTTTCGTGCATGTAGCCGGCGTTCATCGATTTATTAGACAAGTTTTGTCACACATTTTACCACTTTGGAAGAGTCTCTCGCGCAAACTATTCAGTTTAGCAAAAATATATGTTATAAACCTCAATACCATTTTTGAAGACTTATCCATAGTTAAACCACACGTATGGTTTAGATGGACAAAAATATTTGAGTTTCATTTCTAAGTATGGGACACCCCCCAAAATGTATTGTTTTTTTCTTTTTTTTTGTATGAAAATCTTCATGCGGTTCACAGAATACTTCTACTTACCAAGTTCTTATAGTTTCGGAGAAAAGTAGCTGTGACATACGGACGGACAGACAGACAGACGAATCTATAAGGGTCCCGTAGTTTGCCATTTGGCTACGGAACCCTAAAAATAATAATGATTAGATATAAATTAATTCATGTAAACATCGCGACACGACAGTGACAGCAGCGTATCTCTATCGCTCGTCACTCGAGCACTCTTGGCGGTTTTAAGTAGGGTTGTAACGGAGGCCTTCTTAGCGGAGGCGGATGCGGATGCGGAGGCGACGGGTTTCACCTCCGCGGATGCGGAGGTTAACGGATGCGGAGGCGGATGTGAATGTGGATGTAGAAAAATAGTAGTTTATGGTTTATTAAAACTATCAATAGTACAAAATATTTATTTTAAATCAAATACGTATGTATATTCAAAGACTCATAGTACACTTAAAAAAAAACATTTCCTTCTAGTAATGAGGCGTTTTCCAGACACAAAAAAGACTTGTCAAAGATAGTTCTAAGTTCTAAATATTGCCAAGTGTGGTACCACTGTTGGTTTTTGTGAAATTTCTCTAACAAAATAAAACATTAGCGTCACCTACGCTGAAATAGGGAACTATCTTCGAAAGAGCTTTTTTGCATCTTGAAAACGCCCCATTAAAATTAAGGAGAGGCATATTTCGACAGGTTGATTCCTGTCGCTTATCATTCATTTGACAAATGACGGTTGCACGCCCCCCGCCCGCGTTCCCGCCGCGCACGCTTTGATTCTTGTTAATTTGCCGGGCGCAGCCGGATGGCTGAGTCGTCAGGTCCTCACAAGCTTGCGTATGATGAGGAAATAAACCTCCGTTATGACTCCGCAAAAATTGCACGGATACGGAGGCGGAGGTACAATTGCTTGCGGAACTTCCGCAGTAACGGAGGCGGAGGCGAAGTTCCGTTACAACCCTAGTTTTGAGTTCACCGGAATGAATCTTTCTCTTCCGATGAACGATCAGCCTCATTCACAGCCTACGCAAAAACCTGCTTGTGGTGCGCCAAAAGATATTTTCACTTCAAAAATCTACAAACTGGTTTACATTTTGCACGAACTATATGACATGCTAAACAATTTTTTTTCATCTAAATCAATTTTTTTTTCTCGCTATTATAAACTTAGTTCCACGGCCGAAGCTGTGAATAACACGATCATTTCGGTGTAACCCTGCGAAGCTATTGTTGTATTAGAACACTTTGCAGAGTCCGCCTGGGGAAGTACCACACTTTTGTTTGTCATTCTACTGTCAACCAGTACTTATGTGCAAATATTGGGCAATGCTCCGGATTAAAGAGCAATGTTTCCAGAGAAATTACATGCAGGTGGCGAAAACAGTACACTATAGTAGGCAGTTATTTGGGCTTTTAATGTTCAAATAGCTGCGTAACACTGTTCTGTTATGGTGCTATGCCTGGATGTTGCTTACTTAGCTTTTCCTTCTGACAAAAAACCTTTCAGATAAATCATGGGTTGAATTTTAGTCTCACCATACCTATTTTTACTCGGCTGCAGAATCGTGTTCGAAATCTATCCACTCTGCTGAGAAACCTATTATTATTTTTAAAGGGGTTTATAGCAGTTGTGCTCATATCTTATCGCCTTTACTGACTACCGACTGTCGACTGTATACGAAGTATACAACTACGTCAAAACAATGTATTACAAATTACCGATTGAGGAGGAGGCGGACCCTCACCACATAATTATGAGAAAATAGTTACCCCGATGATTCTGTAACATTGAAATTCATGCCATGTAACTGCCCAATGCCTGCACTACAATTTAGTGCATAATTCTGTATGATTCTAATTGCACTACCAAGGTTTTATTATGTGCATATCATGGTTTTACTATAGACCCCAAACCTACCAATACATACTCTGTATAAATAGTGTTAGATATTATAATAGGCATATGATAATAATTTAATGCTAAAAACGCGGACAAGCATATATATGTAGGTACTTACATTATACACTAACCCTAAGAAAATTAACAATAGCATGAATGTACATTGTACACTCCAGGCGACGATTTAACACGATTTACATTTCAGCGCCTTCAACTCTGAAATATTTATATTTCTATTTGTGTATAACCATAATAGACGAAATTTTGACGTGACAACGTCTTTATAAATTGGTTTGCCGGGTGACACTTCAAGAAACTGCGTTACGCTCCGCTCACGTTATGCGCTCACAACGAGAGAGCGAGTGAGAGGCACGCGTCCCTTCCACTCGGGCATGGTTAGCCCGCCTAAGAGCGAGAGAGACAGACATAAAAAGTGAAAGGCACGCGTCCCTTCCGTAAAATTATTTTACCACTCAAAGTCGTTGTCACGTAAAACTTTCGCCCGTATACCGACTTTACAGGCAACCAATTTTTTTATTCACAATCTTTTTCTTACGTAAGTAAAGTGCTATCTTTAAAAATAAAAATTTGCCAGAACTAAGGTACCTAATATAATGCCTGGGTGAAACGCCATAGCAAACGACAACACGGGGATACCGTTCTTGATTTGATAAGGTTCATTATGTTTGGTTTTAATACTAAACTTAATCTCGGTTTTAAGAGATACAGTACCTCCTGGCCCCCTGAAGTTCTGAAATATCGTGTGATATTATTATTGCCTATTCCATGCACTATGAAGCAAACATGGGTAAAATGCGGTTAGAAGGATATCCTTAGAAATTTTCATCTGAAATTGCCCAAGTACGGAAATCGTAAAATGAAATGTTAGCTGCTGGCTTATTGTGAACTCCTATGGCTGAAACTGATTTTATGATGTAGTGTACTACTTGTCTAGAAAAAATCGATTAACTCTCGATTCGAAGACACCAAAATTATCGGATAAACTTTGGCAACGTACTTAGATTAATTATATTATTTACTAGCGGCCCGTCCCGGCCTCGCTCGGATAGTAACCAAAATATCAAGTGCAGTGCCATCTGCCGGGCTGATTTGTAAATCTAAACCTTCCAGGGCCCTACCCAAGCGTATACAAAAAAAATCATTCAAATCGGTCGAGCCGTTTAGAAGGAGTTCACTTACAACGAAAAGTGGCATTGATTTTTATACTATATTTAGATTAAAAAATAGGGGTTGGTGATATAAGGGTAAAAATTTAGGGTTGTATGTATTTTTTAATGCAACATTATAGAAAAATAATAACAAAAAAATTGTTCAAAAAATTAAAAAAATATTTTGTAGGGGTGAAACAACCCTTATCACTTAGGGGTGTGAAAAATAGATGTTGGCCGATTCGCAGACCTACTCAACATGCTCACAAAATTTCATGAGAATCGGTCAAGCCGTTTCGGAGGAGTATGGCAACGAAAACTGTGACACGAGAATTTTATATATTAGACTAGCTGACCCGGCAAACGTTGTTTTGCCATATAAATAATTTCCTAATAAAATAAGGGTTTATCGTAGAAGGGTGAAAATTGAGGATTGTATGTATTTTTGTATGTTGTATCATAAAAAAATAGAAATTAAAAATTTTGTCTAAAAAATAAAATATAAAAATTTAGGGGTGGACTACCCCTAACATTTAGGGGGATGAAAAATAGATGTTGGTCGATTCTCATAGATACCGGATAAGCACAAAAAAAATCATCAAAATCGGTCAAGCCGTTTCGGAGGAGTATGGCAACGAAAACTGTGACACGAGAATTTTATATATTAGATTACTTAATTTTGTTTTATGGAAGTACATCTATAAATTCTTATCATTAAAAAAAAGTGAGAAAAATATGCCGATAAATGGGACTAAAGCGATTATTGCAAACACTATTACTATTAAAAAACAGATTACAAATAAAAAGATTTTAAAATACCTTTTTATTTACCGGACACTTGAATTTTTGTAATAGCAAAGTTTCAACATCATATTATACTGTTTCTTATTTTTAACCCCCGACCAAAAAAAGGGTGTTATAAGTTTGACGTCGATGTCTGTCTGTCTGTCTATCTGTCTGTCTGTGTGTGTGTCTGTCTGTGGCACCGTAGAGCTCAAACGGATGGACCGATTTCAATGAGGTTTTTTTTATTCGAAGGTTGATAT
The DNA here is from genome assembly GCA_017562165.1 of Ectropis grisescens. Classification (NCBI taxonomy): domain Eukaryota; kingdom Metazoa; phylum Arthropoda; class Insecta; order Lepidoptera; family Geometridae; genus Ectropis; species Ectropis grisescens. The sequence continues at coordinate 14,002,955 of CM029791.1, forward strand.
CCGTGCGGATGTTCTTAGCTATGTTTGGTTAATATCGATTCAAGATGGCCGCCTTCACAAAATGGCGGACAAAATATTTCTTACCCCTTACCCTACCTCAATATGGGTATCAAATGAAAGGGCTTGACCAGTAGAATACAATACAAAATAACAAATTTCAAATCCAAGATGGCCGCCACCACAAAATGGCGATTTATATTTTTTTTTCACTACTACCACAATATGGGTATCAAATGAAAGGGCTTGACTAGTAGAATATTGCACTATGACAAATTTCAAATCCAAGATGGCCGCTACCACAAAATGGCGAAATACATTTATTTTTTCACAACCCCTTAATATGGGTATCAAATGAAAGGGCTTGTAGAATGTTGTACAGACAACAAATCCGAGGTAGTCGGGGGTTAATCAAAATTTTTAATTTTGTTCTTGTTAAAAATTGCTATCACTGGAATAGTCGTGTAAAAATCCCCGAGCGCTACTAGCATTATTGTTTACAATCCTTATGTTAAATGATCCTAGATATATTTTTATTTATAGTATTTTAGGACGACACAGGACATATACCTCACGGTAAGCCATCAGTACGCCTGCCCATAACAACACCGTATCACTCAGCCATTGGAACATAACAAGTTCCAAATCATTACCTAGCACTGCACTCGTAACCCAGAGGATTTATCTCTATGCCCAATAATATCTCTGGAAACTGAAGTTTGACGCTTACATTATACCTAAAACTGGTGGAGGGCCTTCGTATGCCATCAGACAGACTTCACCCAGATTTTACCTGGTTTAATTTATTCGTGTTCGGAGAAGGTGACTGGCAAATTATGAGCATAAGCACATATAAGTAACCCACTTTTTGTGCTAGGAATCTCGGAATTTTCACTCACAAGAGAGTCAATGCCATGATCCACTACGCTGGCTAAGTACGGATTGACGGATGACACATGTCCACGAAAGATGGTGCTTCTTCGAACATACAAATTTCCTCACGGTGTTGTCTTTCATTTATAAAACCAACGGTGATACATTTGTACATCTGTACTTGGAAAAATAATCAGAGGTATAGGCGGAACTAGAACCCACGATGGTGTATATTTGTAAAATATTACCTAAGTACATAAAATTGCACGTTTCACACAAATTGGGGGAGATAAGTAAATAAAAGATACGTCTTCTGAACGTTATATTTCTTTAATCTCATGACATTAGTAAACTAAACCTGGCATGAGTATTTGTGAAAAATATAAAAATGTTTCGAAAAATATACTTAGTACAATTAGGACAATATTATTAAAATTGAAGTAGGAGACCACTTTTATTAAAAATATAATAATTAGTAATGTTAGCACCTACTGTTTTAATTTAAGTACCAACTTTGGTACGTTATGTTATTACAATAGTTTTAATCGTAATCGATATTTTTACACATGATTATAAGTACATAATATACTCTGACGCCATATAACTATTCATTTAATTATCCTTGTCGCTTTTATTCGTCAACGGCGAACCCTTCTGGGAGCGATTGTGGGTACGAATAGCGAATGAATTTTTGAGAATATTCATTAGTAATAACCTTTCAAATTATAAACATTGCAATCCTTACTATAAATGCGTAAGTAACTCTGTCTGTTACGCTTTCACGCTTAAACTGTAAAATCAATGAGATGTAGGCTTAGCCTATATCCTGAGAGCGGTCAGGCTACTTTTTAATGCGAAAAAGGTTGCAAAGAATTGTAAAACGAGATGCTTGTGGCGCGACATTTTCGCAACGCGAAAAAGCGCATAAATAAAGATAAAAAAAGAGATGCTAGTGTGTATATAAATTTCGTCATTTTTAAGCTAGAAACCTGAAACGTATATTTTAGGCTTTTGATAAGATATTAACAAATATGAAATTCATAGTTTATTAACGATTATGAAAATCACATTTGAATCGTATTTAGCGAAAATAAATTCTCGTGAAAAGTTGATGACCTGCAGCTAACACCGCAAGGCGCAGCTAGGGGAATATAAATTCTTAACTGGAATAAGCTAATCAAAGTTGACATGATGATTTTAAACATTATGTAAAAATTCCTAATACTTAACATCATAAATGCGAAAGTAATCGTCTATTACGCTTTCACGCCTAAAATACTTGACCGATTATGTCTTGTCCTGAGTAGATACACAGGATAACTCAGGACTTTGATACTAATACATATTAGTATCAAATTTCATCCCAATTCGTTAAATATTTATAATAACAAAACATACATACAAACTTTCGGCCAAACAGTTACACGATCGACAACATGGCATTAAATAACGTAATTTCTAAAATCTAAATAATAATTATGATAACTAACAATTACTTCGTCGACATTATTCTTAAAACAATGTTTGTTGATTCTTATTGCAACTCTCGTAGCTGCGTCTGACTCTCACATTTTTAGGATAAACAAATTATACAATGCATGACTAGATGAAAATGAATAAATTTTCATTACGTACAAAACTACAATAAAAATGTTGTATAAAATCTACTGTATCTCTTTACCTAATCCTCAAATATTTATTTATTTCTGTAACTAACCACACATTTTAAAATTGTGTATCCATTTAATAACCATGAAATAACATAAATCTATCTTTGTTTAAGAGCTTAGCAATAGTTATACATTTACATTTTAAAATTGTGTATCCATTTGATAACCATGAAATAACATAAATCTATCTTTGTTTAAGAGCTTAGCAATAGTTAAGCTCTAATTGATTGTAAAGCTTTATATATATAACCCTTCGTTCGTTCTTAGTAGAATGATGTTCATACAATGAAACCTTTTTTCCAATTTCGAATGGTGTTTCTTCCAAAGCCTTTCCGATTCTATCAAATTCTCTCTTCACTGATATTGGTTAATTTCGATATATTGATCGTTATTATATGGTTTGTAATTAATAATACTAGTGTAGTCAACAACCTTTACAGCTTACAAAAATATCCCTTGTTAGATCGTAAATATTTTAAACTCATTAATGGCACTGCTGTGTATATGTGCATAGATATATTTCAGTTTCGGTACTAGTGTTAGCCCTGAGTATTTGCTGCAAAAGCTTTCTTCCTCGTCTTATTTTCCATTTGTTTCTGAGACTCTTTATTATAGTATTGTTGTCCTAATACACTCATCGGAAAGCTGTAGTAATGAACTAGTTTGGCTTTGAGTACTGGGGTATTATGTTATCTGCATCGATAAACACTTTGAGGGAAGGATCTAAGGAAGCCGGACTATGCCGATGGCTTTGCCATTTTGGTTGACTGCAATTCTGGTACTAGCGAACGTGTCCATTGCCTTGGTGGTTGTCTTCCATGGGGACGACGGTGTGTGAAGGGTCAATCGTTTCCACGTCTGGTTCCCCGACTGCCAACCACCGTTCCACTGGGCCTGAGCAGCACTCGAGCAAACCTCGCCGGTGCAGTATCTTCACCACTCTCTTCCTCAACACCAAAACTATAAACACCAGCACCCCTTGTAGTGAGTTGAATACGTCCACAATGGCCCTGTAAATATACAAAATAATGTGTTAAAAAGAAGTTTAGCCTCCATTCTTGTTACGCTTCAAATTGTCTTTATTGTGTTAGTTACGTATTAATAACAATAAAGTCAAGAATAGTATATCAAGAAAATGAATAATACTACTACTATCTACTAACAAAAAGCTAGGTATATTGACTTTTTAATGTTGTCCATACATAAATACATATATTAGTAAAATTTTATATAGTACATATGTTAGTAAAATTTTAAGTGTCATTAAATAGGTAGTTTGTAAATTAAATAGGTAGTTTTTAAGTAAGCTAGCTAGTCTTACATAAAAGTACAGTCTTTTACATTCACTTTTCAATTCTATGTAAACCATAATAAATAAACTTAATAAAATAAAATAACTAAAGTTTAATGGGATAATTATATGACTACAGTTATATCGTGCCTATAAAACTTACAATATAACAATTCCACCTCCTGCTGCAGAACTAATCATTTCAAATATCCAAGGCAGGCCCATCAGAATTATCAAACGAACAGTCATCGACAACCTGGAACAAATATTAGTTCACTGTTAGTTCTAGTGTTTAGTTTTTTTTTCAAGGAAACAAAACGATATATAACAAATAACGACGACGAAATAACGGTTATAACAAATAACGACGAAGTTTTCGGGATAAAGAGTACCACACGTTTTTGATTACAATTTCACAAGTTAATGTGCAATGGTTTTAAAGTTATAAGGAGGACAAAAACCTTCAAATGGTTCGTGTAATATTACACATGGTGCGGCTCGCCAGTTCACTTGAATGAACTTGGCTGGCCACACTGTCGTGTGTCTAGATACTGTAAAGTCCATTTAGTATTATTTTTTTGTCAATTTTCCATTTACTTGTTTGAAAGTATTACGTTTTTCATTCTTTTTTGTTTTAGTTAACACTTATGTACCATTCGTAGTAGAAAGATGAAAAAAAATTACTCACTTAAACTTCAATGCCTTTATATGACTCGACTGGAAAGTGAACCTCCACACCATCGTCGCAATATAGATGAATATTCCAAAATTCACCAGCAATAGAATAGTCATGATGCCGTACATGTAGTACCATTGCTGAGCCTTAGCTGAAAAAGAAAAAAAATCTTTTAAATTAGTAAAAAATAATTAACAATTGACCTGTAAAATTTTCATCCCAAGGTCAAACACAGGGTTTAAGTTTATACAAAACTCACACGCACAACAGTTTTTTTTATGCTAGGCTGTTGAAAATGATTCTGCTACACAGCAGATGATTTTTGAATTCGTTTTATAGCAGATTGTTGGAAGGTCAGTTTGCTAAATGCATTGGGCTGTGTCGATAACCTTCGGTTTCTGAGGGATCACTTAGTCCCCAAAACGATCTCGCAGAGACAAGCATAGCATATTCAAAGATACTCGTACATAGTTCGTTGCGCCATTAGAATAATAGTATTCTAGGACATAGGTCCTCGCGTGCTAAAAAGCTAGGAAAGTAATGAATACGTACACAAAAACCAGCAGTGATTCAGCCCGATGCCAGGCCTGTCGTGATCTCCTGGATGGTAGTTGACAATCGCCATGATTGTTGTGAGAATGGTTGGCGATCCCCAGGAGTATAGCATATACCATCTGAACTCCTTCCAGCCGTAATCTACCGAGGTTGGTCGTCTGAAATGTTCAGGATCACGAATTAAGGTACAAGTTCGCGCGGAGACCGCGACACGAGACGAGAAGTGCCTGTCGCGGTCTCCAGTAGCGGTCTTGCGTCGCGGTCTCGTGTCGCGGTCTCCGGGCGAACCGCTACGAGCAGCTTTGTATGTGAGTGAGGCCATGAGAAGAATTCATTTGGGCTGAGTAACATCGAGAATGTAATGTTGAGGATCGGGCTGAGTGGCGTATTAGGAGCTGATCTGAGGCCTATGTTCATCTGTGGACGAATACAGGCTGATGATGATGATGATGATAATATATTATTTTTAACCTTTGCGAAGGTGGGACAAGCTACTGCTCAATTAATTTATATTGTGGGTTAACTTTTCCGAAAACCTGTTAACAGGAAAAATATTTACCTGGTGTCTCTTAAAACTTGTATTGATATCGAATTTGTCCAGAAAAATGCCGCCATCAAAAAGAAGTAACCCAAGAATCCTGAGGACAAATAAGAGAAATTAAACAAACATATTTTTCTTTTAGAACATAATGGATACTTGAAGTATTACTATTTAACTTTCGTATTTATAACATTAGTAAGAAGTAGGATACTAAAATAGCTCCACGGTTTTACTCGTTCCTAGTATTATTCTAGGACGAAAATCTTACTGTTTAACTTATTTTATTATCCTTGTTACTTGACTGGGCTCGTGACTTAGCTGGTTGTATGTCTGCTAGTAGAGGCGGAGGATGTCGGTTCGATTTACACCCAGAACATAAATGCGTTCCAGTGTGAGTGTTTCTTTGTATTTATTATAAGAATACGTATTATTTAAGTATTTACGTCGTCGTCGACTCGAGGTCTGAATTCGACCATAAATTAAATAAACAAAAGAATATTAATGCGCACGCACGCATGAGTGTCAACATTTATGTATTTTATGCATTATTTAAAAAATAGCATTTCTACTCCAAAAACCATCTGTGTGGAAAATTTCATACACCTTCGTCTACGAAATTTTCGTAAAAAGGGGTAAAAAGTTTTTGCCGCAGTATTATAGAAATCTGATATATGCTGTTTTTTGCGTAATGAGATAGTTACATCTGTTTCTAATGAAACGCTAAAAGCGAGCTATTCACAGGTAATAGGTACATACATTCTGGCTTAGCTTGAATAAACAAATTGAAATAAAAAAAGTATAAAGTACCTCGAGCAGCACAGGAGTCCATATTTGTATATGTCATTAGTTTCATAATTGATAATATTGCTAATCCGATAGCTAAACTTCCACAGAAATTGATCACACTCTTTCCAAATAAATCTCTGAAAATATGAACAAAAAATGTTTGATAACAAGTATTCTTAAACAATAATTGTTTAAGAATACTTGTTATCGACTATCAATTTTTGATAGATTATTCATCCACTTTTTTTATTTCTTTTAAGCTTTTGTTTACTGATCTGAAGCTAAGGATGCCACTGGGGAGAATGGCTGAATTCAAAGACGTGGGGTCGTACATTCGAACGCAGTCAAAGTCTGTGAGCGATCGATACACATCGATCTCGGATCAAACAGCGTGAGAAAACATTACATGTTCCAAACTATCGAGGATATGTGACATGTGATTATCCAGCGTGGTGGATTATAACCCTAACTGTCGCTTTGTGCTGAAATGCTCTCACTCTCATGAGTGGTGGGAACACTAAGTGGATTCTTTATCTTATTGACTAGAAATTGTTTTTATCAATAAGTTGATGCTTATCCCTCATCTCGCCTGATTGTTTGTCCATGATAGGGTGTACTTACGACAGAGCGCGTTTACATGTAATAAACACATAAACTCTCAATTAGGAAGGATCCTGATTATTTCCATCACAGAATACAATCTCAAGCAACGCACTCCTCTACATTTACATTTGAATAACGTGCAAATACCTTAGTTCGGTAAACACGGCGTATATTATAGCCGTGAGTCCTAAAAACACAACCGACACTATCATACAGTAGCCCAAGGTTGTGTCTTCTACTATGATCTCTTCCTCTTCATTCGTGATGCACACCAAAGCTATGGGCCGTACTTTAGTTAGTGTCTTGTCCTTTGTCCCGTTCCCGTGGCAAGCTCTGGAAATGGAAAGCAACAAAGTTAAAAGTTATATATATAGATATATAATTCACAAAAAAAAATGGCAGTCATAGGAACTACCGATAGAAGTGAAAACTTATCTCAGAATTTGATAGCTTTCTTTGGAAACTACGCGGGTGAAACTAGAGGACCAATAGGAAATGCTGACGCATTTCTAAATGACCAATAGGAAATGCTAACGCATTTCTAGATGGCCAATGGCCATGGTCCCGAGTTTACCCGAAGATTTCTTATCATTCCCGAGCGTGATGCTAGAATCCAATTCACATCCCACTAAAAATCTGTCTCTGGTGCGCCAAAAAAAGATTTCACTTCAAAAATAACTTATAAAATCTAGAATAACGCTATGAAACGTATTGTAGTAAACGCAATGTAGTTTACTTAAAAAAGACCAACTGTTATCATACAAAATTTAAACCAAACTAAAAAATGATAATTATAAAACATAATATAATATTATATTATAAAAATACGATTTTGAATCACCTCTCGACGTTTAGACCGTATTACAGGACTAGGCCTATTTAGGCTGACTCCTAAACTAAAACTGGTGGATGAAAGAAAAATATCTTCAAAGGAAATTTACTCGTATTTTAAAAAAAAACTTCGTTCATTGTTCTCTTCCTTGGGGGCTAAATATTTTCATAAGGCCAAACTAGATTTTTAAAAAACATTTAGTTCATAATTTAAATTCCTGTATAACGTTTTTTTTACTTTGTTTCAAACATTGACATCAATATTTGTTTGAATGTTGGTCACGGCCGACGGAAATGTCCCTTTTAGTGATTCGTACAAAAAATGGTTCTTATGACAAGTCTGTCCATCCGATCTATTTTTAGACTGGATCTTCCCTAGTACTATAGATAAGTAGTAGTTTTCATTTTCACTGGCTATGTGTTAGAATGGAAGGGGATTAAAAAAAATTGAAAATTGAAGACAGAAAAAGGGATGGGATATCTACGCAACACATTTTTTGGATAGTTTCTCTATTAGCTATAATCTTTCGAGGTCATGTGTCATCCACCAGCCCGCACTTGGCCAGCGTGGTGGATTATGGCCTTAAACTCTCTCCTTGCAAGAGATGGCCCCGAGTCCCAGCAGTGGGAACGTTTTATGGGCTGCTTATGGTTCTCTATTAGCGCTGTAAGAAAAGCGGTAATTACCTTATAATCACCAATAAGTTTAATATTTCGTCGTGACTGATAACCTCGTATATATTATAAATAAAGAGTTAACCTGTTTTTATCTTGTCTGTCAAAGTCTAAAGTCCTTTATTCATAAATTTATAACATATAAGTCCATTTAACCATATAGGTAAATCTTACTAATAGTATAAATGTCAATGTTTGTATATTTGGATGATTGGGTGTTTGGGACTATAACGGAAACGGGAAATACGCGGATAAGACCACGTTGCTATTTCATTTATTAAGAGGCAAGTACGAAATACTAATATTTGGGTGTTTTCACAACAATACCTCTCTTGTCACTTGTCATTTTCCGGAACATTCCATTATGTGACTGGACATGTATTTTAGACCTAGCCTTAGACCAGTGTTGGTACAGTGCATAGGGTAAGAAGTATACCGAATTTATGCAATAAATTTAAGAAATATTCCTTCTTCTCTGCTGGCCTCGTGGTTTGGTGGGTAGTAGTAACTCAGCCTGCGAAGAAGGTCGTGGGTTCGATTCCCCACCCAGTGCAAATATTTGTGAGATGAATTCAAATATTTGTATTGTGTCAGGTTATTAAATATGTATAATTATATATTTACAACTATATAAGTATTATATCAGGTATCTGGCCGCCATAATATTACAAGCTTTGCTTAGTTTGGGGTCAGATGGTGTTGTGTGTGAATTGTACACCAATATTTCAATATTTGTTTATTCTAAGTCGTAGACAGTAGTATTGAATTAGCATATTTCAGTTTTAGGTTTGCGTTTGTATTTGTTAGTGATCTTCATTTTTTCATAATTTTTTTTTTACATTTTATTGATTCTAAATTCAACATTATTGTATGTGAAGACCCATACAAAAATTCTACACAAAAGTCTACAGTAAAAAGAACTTCTTAGACATAGTGTTATTTGTGTACTTATTAATTCTTTGTAGAGAAGCAGTTGAATTAATGCTTGATTTGACTTATCACTACTTAAATGTTAGCATACCTAGTAACAGAATAAACACTGAGAGTTAGGTAGTAACTGAATAAGGTGACATTTATTTAAAACACTAGCTGACCTGGTAAACTTTATGCGGCCAAAATAAATAATCAATTGAGTAAAATGTCTCAGTGACATTGCACTTCATGTAGAACTTCAATGTCATGGTCAAAGGACGACAGTTAAATTATTCGGATATTGATCATACAAAAATAAAAAAATCATAATTAGGATAAGAGAATGAATAATTTTTCCGAAAAAAAGAACTAAAACCGACTTCACTTTAAAATTAAATTTAGAAACTTGATCAAATTTCAAATAAGTCATCACTAAGACGTCTAGATAAATGAAATCAAATTTAAATTTTTGTTCATATTTCATAAACCGCCACACCGATTTCAATAAAGTTTAGATGGGACCACCTCTGAATTATGATCTATTAAACGAAAAGAGAACCATCAGAATTGATTTACAATTGACGGAGCTACTCGTATTACATATAATGCGTAACATGCATACCTACAAGAAAAAACATAAAACCGAATTGAGAACCTCCTCTTTTTTTAAGCCGGTATAAATACTATACGTTCGATTCACATATCTACCAAATCCACGAAAAAGTCGTTAAAACCGGTCAAGCCGCCTCGGAGGAGTACGAACACAAACATCATGACACGTGCTTTTGTATATAATATTAAAACAATGTAATCACGTTGTTTAGGTTGCGGGTTTGTTGCGATACAATAGCCGTGGTTACGAACAGTCTTCTTACTTTTAATGTTTAATTATAAATTTAAAAAAAACAGGCCTAATTCTATAGATAAACGTCGATTTTTGTAAAGGAACCCTCGGGTGCGATATTCCGATTTGCGGTTTACTTTTATATTTTAATGAAGTTAAATAAACGTATCTGCGTGGTGTGATGCTGTTTTAATATTTGGCATTTTGTAATACTTTAATAATTTATATTTACTTACATAATATGTACTTACGAATTCTGATGTACTCATACATCTATATCGGATATACATTTTTTTAAAGTTAAACGTTTACAAAAACTTTACCAAACAGTTAGTATTTTCCCATTGTCTAACGTTACGTACACACTCAAGCACGTACACTCACTCATCACTTACACACTCAAATTAAAGTATTTATTTACTATCTTAAGTCTCACTCAAACACCGACCGGTGAGTTCCGTTTTCCTAATTTACTTCTCCTATCTATTACTCTTTCTATCCTTCAACTCATCTAAGGATAGCTCGCACTCACAATACCTGTTACAGGTTTAATATTTAAAACATATTACTCACATATCTGATTCAAAGGCCTCTACATAATCTTCAGTTAACCAGATATCTAATTTTCCATCCACTATTTTAAAATTTGTTAGATTCAAATAGTCTTCACAAACGATTCTGATAGCCGATGTGGTGTTTTCATTGGGATCATAACAAGTTGAAGAAACCACGTAAGACGCCGGAGGACAGCACGCCAGTTTATCCGTTTCTTCACAGGTCACTGAACCGACCAGCAAAATTATAACAAACGCCAAACTTTTATGTCTCTCCATTTTAGGATTAAACAAACACAATCTACGTCACACTTCAGACGGTTACACCGTACAACGTTTTCAACTCGTGTTTACTGAATGAGTGTGTACGACTTATAAATTGATAATAATCAGATTCTAAGCGCCGTACACATTTCGACCGTAGCGACAACCTAACGCAGCGAGTTCGGACTCAAACTAACGGTGTTGCCCCATCTCGATATTAGAATCCCCTAATGTAATGTGAGGTTTTCGAGATAGAAATAGATCTAAATCAAAGATATTTCTCAATTTCGCCATAGGTGGAGCCAATGTTTCATTTTGTTGAAAAAAATTACAGAACTCAGCATTGGTTCTACAGTTAATGACAAGTGCATTTATCTTTAACAGATTTATTTGCATCATTAAAACGGCTCATTGGTATTTTCACGGGGATATTGACGTAACAAGGCCATATGAAATATGTTTTGTTGCTGAAGATATTATCGCTGTTATTACACATTCTAAAGAGTACAAATGATCGATTCTCTCATTTAAGTAGGAGCAGTAGGTTTCCAGCTAAAAAGAAGAACAAAATTATGACAAACTTTGGTTCAATGGTTCAGTGGTATGACAGTTTTGTGGTTTGGTTTTGGACGGTCTTTTGCTGTTATTTTATTTTGTTTAGGGAAGCATCATTTTATTATTGTACAGAATGACGAGATGAACAGGTCATGTGCCTGATGGTAAGCAACATGCGTGCCCATGGCAGCTCGGCCACACGCAGCCATTGAATCAAGAAGAGTCCAAATCATTACCTAGCGCAGCACGCGCCATCACGTGCCCGCTACGAGATCAAAACAATGTTATGAGTGTCAAAATGTACACACATGCTTATTGCTTAATTTACTTTTTATGAAATTTAGGCAAAAATTCAGTGCGTATTTTATTACATAGTTAAACCGAGAATCGAGCACCGAGTACTCTTACCCTGGAAAACACATAGGCTACTATTATTAAGGGAAAATAACGGGGACAGAAACGGCGCGGGTAAAACCTGCAGGGCGCTGATAATATGTATCTAAATATTAAAAAAATCTAGTGTGGTGATGTTTTTTCCTAGTGATCTCTTAACCAAGTGAACAGATATTCACGAAAGTTGGAATTTATATGTAATTTGGTCCAATTTGCTCAATCTATGGTCCCAATTTCTTTTTGTGCGAATTATTAGTTTTATATTTTACACTTACCCGCGATTTCGGTTTCCGCGGGTAGGGATTATGTGTTTTCTTGGAACCCGATTTATTTTCCTCGGGTGAGAGTAGCCTAAGTTATGCATTAGAACATCAGCTATCTGGTAGTGAAACCCCTGTCATAATCGGTCTTGCCGTTTCCGGAATAAGCCGGAACGAACAGATAGAAGAACGGACAGACAGACAAAATTGTAAAAAAAATATATTTGGTAAATATGCCGTTATAGACGGTACATGTACATGAACATGTGCATACATAATACATTATATTATGCATGTAGTAAAAAAGCGGTTATTTTAATATTGCAAACAGACACTTAAATTTTATTTATTTGTATAGAGTATAGATGTATCTTATTTAAAAATGGGATTTCGCAAAATAAATTGGCAATAACCTATTGTCAGAAATTACCGCACTAGTTCGGTAAATTTTGTATGGCTGGCAACCCGGCAGCAGACATTAACGTACACATGTATTTTAAATGAAAAGTTTGCCAATAGTACGAGTATACCATAGAGCAAGTTGTAACGCTATCAACATCTGTAATTATTATAAACTAGCTGTACCCTGCCACGCTTCGCTGTGGAATATTGTGATGAAAAAATTAGGTAAAAACAATCCTTGATGCGGATTATATATCATTCTAAAATTTCAGCTCGATCGGTGCAGAACTTGTTGAGTTTTTGAAGCGTACACAAACCAACATAACATTTTTATATATAGAGACTAGCGGCACCTGTCCCGGCTTGGGACAAGGAAGTAGTAACATTTATTGAAGTATACTTTCTCTGATGGAGATAGAAATGAAATAAACAAACATACAAATTGAAAAATAAGTGATGTAACTATTATTATTACACATATGTATGTATAGTATTGCAATAATAACTTGTTATATAAAATGTAGCAAGCACCTTCATTAATTTACGCTCACGTCATTGTAGTAATTTATACACGCGACGTATTTTGCACTCCGCGCGGCGCTATTTTGGAATTTGATTTCATATGTATTGATTTATTCTTTGACTTGCTTATCATACGTGACTTAATTTAAGCCAGTTAATATCCTGAATAATAATTTTGGTTATGTTGATGAATATTTTTTGGGTGTATGCCGATATTTTACCAATTTCGCCATTTTTTTTTAAATAGAGTGCTTCTTGTACACGTCTAGTAGGGATGATATAGCATTTAGGATTCCAATCACGATCATGCTGAGCTAAGAGTGAGTTATTAGTTGAAGCGATTTATAATATTACGTGATTAAGATTCAATATAATTTTTTTTTAATTTTTTTTGGTTTTGTTACATGATTTAATTTAACAAATTTCAATAATACATTGATTCTTAAACTAATGAGGTATTCTTATTATATTATTGTTAAATTGTATTATTTATAGTATTGTTATCACGTATTTATTTATCTTCTTAAGTCGTAAGTTTTTACAATATTTATATAAAACAACATAAAAACATTATAAAAACTTAAACCTGGATAGCCGCCAGCAGCGGGGCAGGGCCCAAGATACCGGTGGTTAGGACTGCAGAATGAGGCTGCAGAATGAGGAATCTCCTGACGATGCCAGCTGTGTCAAGGATGGCTGCCTTCTGCATCTGGCCACTTTCGCTTTCGCTACACGGTTGGGCTTAACCCAACGAAAGGCTCTTGAGATGTTATTCGAGACTTTGCTCTATAAGGCCGTTTGCCGACACGACTATTGGGACTATGACCTTCGAATAGTATTGTTATTTTTTTTACTTATTTATTTAATTTGGCTTTGTATTGGTAAATTAATATAATACATTGATTCTTAAATTAATGAGGTATTCTTATTACATTATTGCTTGAAAAAAAAGCACAGCATGCAATTGACATATTTAGGGATACTTATTCTTAATTAATTATAATTGAATTAAAAATGAGAATCAGGGTCGCTCGGTAGGTACTTTCATTAATAATTTAATTAACTTTAACTTTGAGGTTAATGAGACTTTCACCAAATTTGACATTTAATTGTTTTGATGTTGTTGTTAGTATTGTTTTCCTATTTGACATTGAGCTACTTTTTATTTATTGATTGGTTATTATTATTGTTTTTATTATTTGACCGAGTTGTTCTTTATTATGTAAATATATTATTATTAGTTTGATTTTTGTTTCGATTCTCCTCAATTTACCAATATTTATTTGTGTTCATAAATTAATGAAAGCTGGATGTTTTTTGAAGCTATCTTTAAATATATTATATATTTAAATGTATAGTTTTGTACATCTTTAGTTAAGGAATATTTTAATAAAAGTAATTTATGGCTTGTCGTGCTTGTTAGCATGTCTGTAAGTGCGACAAGTAGTTAATGAATAAATAAATATGTCTATTACCGAACATTTCTGAAACTCGTTCACAAATCAACTCAACAAAAGGTGAGTTTCCAGCAAGTACTGTTCTCTTAAATATAGGCGCGAATGGAGTAATTGGCAATCTTGGATATATATATATATTTTAAAATAAAGAGTGACGAGACGACCAGGACATGTGCCTGATGGTAAGCAACATGCCTGACACATAACAGCACAGTGACACGCAGCTATTTGAAAATGAAGAGTCCAAACCATTATCTAGCACTGCACTGCGCTCGTCACCCAGAGATCTAAGATGTTCTATCTCTAAGCCCTGTAATTTATCTGGAAACATTGCCCTTCAAACCGGAACACAGTAATGTTTGCACATCACTGCTTGGCGGTAGAATAACTGGGAAAGGTACTACCCCAGGCACACTCTGCCAAGAGTCCTACCACAACATTTATATGAAACTCTAAGTTTGAATTTAGAAAGAAGTTTAGGACACTGTCTGTTGTATTATGCAACAGTTTATGAATAAACATTAAATCAAGGATATACACAATAAACAATATTGGACTTGACCCCTCGCCTTGCGACACGCTGTGATTTATGTGGAAATGACATATTATACCCAAAGGTTAATTTGGCTACTTAAAGATTAATTTGAATTTTAAGCTTTTTATCTTAGAATTCTTTTTCTACTCCACTGAACTAAGTTAGATTTTTGGTACAGTGTAAGTTTTTTAACTATCCTCATAACTAGCCGGCAGACTGACACTTTATTGTAAACACTAGAATCGAACAACAAAAAACATGTTAGAAAAACATAGGTACACACTAGCTATAAAGCAGCGATAGACTGCTAGTGATTTTTTCCGGACAATGTTCGTGAATGTTAACGTAATTATAAAAAATATACAACCGTACAACTTGTGAACGTTCGAACCCCGCTCTTTTTATCTACCGTAGTTTTACGCTCGACTCACGCATATGGATCAAAATGCCCAATTCCAAAAAGAGACCAAAAATTGTTACGCTTATAATATCTGAGGATAAACTGTATTTGTGTAGTGTTTACTGTAAAATATTTAAAAGTAGGTCAATTTGATTTCGATATAAGCATGTAAGACAGTATGGTAACTGTCAAATGAAACGATGACGCTATGTAATTTTAGGTCCCTACTGCTTGAACTCACTAGGAAGAAATCAAGCCCTTACACTTAGACTACCACGCTGACCAATCTTCGATTTATGGGCGATTCGATGGAATCAGGCTTAAGAAACTATACTTACGCTAATGGACCTACATGTATATAAACAAATAATATACATGTACTATAAGTTTACGTATTGTTGTATAATAGGGTCTCGATCTTTAAAGGTATACGATAAACAATTTATTTTGGTATTTTGGTGAGATTTTCATTTATATATGTATGTAGGGTAGGGAGGGAGGTCTTTGCTCAACATTTCGACTCAATGGGCTCTTAATAATATTAACCTGTAGGAAAACCGGTAGTTTATACAAGCTCTGTAATAAAAAATAATAAAAATAAATAAATATTGGTAGACATATCACACACGAACACCATCTGACCCCAAACTAAGCAAAGCTTGTACTATGGGAACCAGCTAACTATATAGTTGATTGTTGTTATTAGGATTACGAATACATAATGTGTTTTAAATGACTGAAAGAACGGTTATATTTTCGCGCGTATCTTGTATGTTTGTAAATTTCTTTATTCCCACAAACATATCTTCCAAACGGCTGGATGGATTTTGATAATTGAGATATTCTTAGATTCGTCTTAGTCATCCAAGTTTCCATAGATTGTATATTGTATAACATTTTAATTTTTTATGTGTATTTTTATTGTGGGTGATTTTTAAATGAAAGTTATTAATAAATACCTCACGTATTACCCAAGCTCTAGTAAGTCTTTACAACTTTTACAAGCCCTGCCTATTATGCCGCTGATTCGTCTCTTTCATTGAATTAAATGTGAAGCCTTTAAGGAACCAAAACATTCTCAAAATAATATGCGATGTTATATTTACCTATAAAAATGCAAATACAAGCGTTTTATTGATGTATTATTTACAATTAAAATACTATATCAGTCATGTGTTACCAACAATAGACAATGTTTGGGTTGCTTGATAATTTTATATGGTTTTATTACGTTGCTTGATAATTTGATTTATTTTATCTTACACTGTAAGATTGTTATTTTTGTAATTTCCGAACAAGCTGTTTGCTGTTGTTGTTAGATGTGGTGTGATGTTTCTGTGTGAAAATCGACTGTTTTATCTAAATTTCGTGTCGCAAATTTCACCTCAATCCGTTCATCCATAATACTCGTATGAGCTTCTTATAAAACTATGCTATATAAAATAAGTAGTCTTATATGATACTTCAGACTCAGTTCCGTCATTATAGTTAATAAGCATTTGTGCCCTAAGAAACTGTGCACTTTTTGGAATTTGGAATTGAAAAAAAGTAGCCTTTACGCTTTTCCAGACCATAAACTATCTGTGTATCAAACATCGATCACATTTGTTCAACCGTTCCGACGTTATACAGTGAAACCTGGTTAAGTGAGACATGAAGAAACCCGAAGGTCACACTTATAAAGGTATTCCATTTACCCGTGTCTGAGATATCCAGGTAATATTTAAATATTCGTCTCATTTACCGAGTTCCATAAACAGTCATCAGAAAACATGTTATTTCAGTTATAGAGATGCAATTGCTAAATAAAAAAATAATGTTTTAAGTAAAAGTTATGCGTGAGTTATTATGAATTTAAAATAGACAATAAAGGTAATTAACACAAATATGCAGCACTTTTTATTGAATTGTATGAAATATTAAACGGAAAGGATGAATTATAAAAAAATAGATAAATCCAGAATTTGCGGGAAGAATAAAAATAAGTAAACAAATAAACCGATATTATCTCAGTTACAAAGGTTAATGCATATGCATATTCACGCGTTGTTTCAGTTACAGAGGTGTCTTCCCTATATAAATATTTACTACAGTAAAACTTGGCTAAGTGGGACACTTAGCCAAGTTTCACTGTAGTTAATATTTATTCCCTAAGGAACTATGCACTTTTTCGAGATAAATAGCAGCCTATATTCTATTCCAGAGGATAAGTTATTTGAAAAGCATTTTCAAATTTCAACCGAATAGTTCCCCAAAATCAAGTCGTGCCAAGTTTAATTTCAATTGAATCGGTAGTGTCGGCGTGATGCGTGTTTCCCATACAGATAGACAGACATGAAAGAAAAAAATGGAGTTTTGACATCAGTGTCGATTATGAAGTGCCCTCGTAAAAAAATCAAAATATCTTCAATTTACAGAGTTCAATCCGTTACAGTCTTAATATAAGTGTAGATATATGAATCCTGAATAATAATATTCGTCTGAAAGTCTAACTTCCAACTCTTTCGCCTTATAAATACACTCACAGGCGCAATTAATCGCCCAACCTATATTTCTCCTAGTTTTCAGAAACGTTAATTTTAAACCAAATTCTATGGTAATACGTACATTGGAAGCTATGATTAAGCAATAACAAATACAGGTACTGAAAACATAAACGAGAATAATCCCACAAAACAGATTATGCCGAAAAGATCGAAGTGACGAAAAATATAGGTGGGCGGTTAATTGTGCCTGTGAATATTGGCTCTCTCTTTATTTCATTTGAAATGAAAAGAGTAATAGCAAAGCCATAAGTTGATAAAAACAATGCATAAAATAATAATCTTGTTTATCTTTAGACCTTTATTTGGATAATTCAGATGTGGTCAGTGTAAGTGGGTAGTTAGGTATGTAGTATAGTGGGCACAAAAGGCGATCTAGTGCAGTCTATTATGTAGAATTCTTTAAGAAATACTCCTATTCTAAATTCGTCCACGTACGAAGTCGCGAGCTAGTTTAATATACATTTTCATAGTGCATTTGCAATCCACAAATATTGGTTATCAAATACGTTATTCGCATTATCAGTACTTATATACCTATCGTTAGAGAGCTGTAATGAAGTTAACATTCGCCTCTACTCTGTAATGATGTAAGCTGAACGCCGCGCCGCTGAAATAATGAACTAAACCGACTAAAATTCTTGCTAAAACAATGCTCTATTTAAGTTATTTTGTCTTGTTGTTATTTTTAAGTGTTTCTGTCTATTAGAAAAAAAGGCGTGAGTATAAATATCTAGGTGAAATAATCTCGGGGGCATCCATTTCAATTGGAATATATTATGCAATAATCCGGAATATCGGCAAAAAAAAATGATATATATACCTCTATATAATAGGACTAAAAGTATCTACTGATGTAAATTATGATTCGAACACATTTGTAATGCTTAACATATTTATTTTCTGCGTTTTCAGGGTTCCGTAGCCAAATGGCAAAATACGGGACCCTTATAGATTCGTCATGTCTGTCTGTGGCTGTATGTGACAGCCACTTTTCTCCGAAACTATAAGAGCATAAGAAACTATATAGAATAGTATACTATTGAAACTTGGTAAGTAGATGTAATATGTAAACCGCATTAAGATTTGGATACAAAAAATAGAAAGAAAAAAAAACAATTTTTTTATGGGTGTGTCGCGTACTTAGAACTTAGACTCAAAAAATGTTTTTTGATCAAAACCTTACGTATAGGTCATCAAACATGATATTAAGGTTAGTAACATAGGGCGATACAGGGCGAGTCCGACTCGCACTTGACCACTTTTATTTTTTCTGAAGAAATGCTTTTCACCGCAAGTTGTCCGATATTCATCAAGATCGCATCCTAAGCTATAGAACGAATATTTAAAAATAACCTTTATACTCTAAAATGTAACTAGACCGACGCCATCACGTCGTCATGGGGAAACAGAGAAAAGAATCTCATTATTCTGAAACGACAAAATACCCGTTACAATTTTTATGAAATTATGTAAAGTAATGTTCTGTACTTACTCATATTTTATTAATAGATTGATTTCCTTATTGAACGACACATACCGACGTTACTGAACCGATTTTAATAACGCCTTGACCATTAGGGAGCTACGGCTAAATCATTGGTGTGACGGGTTTTCAAACATAAATAAAAATATTTATTTTAATAGTTCGTAAAAAACTAAAATTTGGGTACATTTATTTGGAAAACGTAGTTCCAGCTATTATAGCAATTATATGAAATTGATTCGAGTGTCTGATTTTAATTATAAATTGAAGTTGGTTTTTGTTCTTTCGAAGAAAATACAGTATTATATTTCGTAAAAGAACCTAATTTATTTTCAATGACCCGTTAACAGACGAGAAAAATTTTATGTCTAAAATATCACTGGTGACTTGGTGATTATTTTTGTGAATAACCACTAAAACGTATCTATCTTCAACAGTCTGACAGTTGCGTCTACGTATATTTAATTTAAATAAAATAATAAACACATACAAAATGTTTTAGATCAGGTAAGCACAGATATTCTCATTGACTTACAGAGTTGGGTCGAAATGTTCGGTGTATAGGTCGGAAATTCTAACATCGATTTTTCCATTTTTTACTTGAAATTTTCCGAGTTTTATAGTATCATCACAAACAATCCTGATGTCTCCGGTAGCATTTGTCTGAGGGTTCCAACATGTCTTATTCAGAATGTAGTTGGAAGGTGGACAGCACGCTAGCCCATCTTCAGTCTCAGCTAACACACAACAAGCCGACACTATGGTTAAAATGGCACAAATCTCAATTTTATTCATTATGTAAACTTTAACTCGTAATCACTACAAAACATAAATTGTGAACGTTTGCGCAGTCGCTGCTGCTGAGTTGTACTTCTGAACTGTCGCTATCAGCCACGCTTTACCTTCCATCGGTAGTACAACACTACCACGAAGAGAAGGGGCGCGAGTCTCAATACAGCGTGAGTAGGCGCCGGGCTTTGTAAATTTGCCGCTTAAAGATGTTTCCGATCACTGGCCGCGTTTCTGATACTTTTTTTGTCTTTCAGGATTCAGTAACATTAATCTTTTTTCTTCCATATACAAAGCACTTCAACGCGGTGGGAAGAGAAAACGCAAATAGTCGTGATTAATTACCGTAACTAACCGCCGGCGCCGTATTCCAAACATTACTCAGAGCTTACGTGAGCCGAAATCTATCAACAAGCACATCAAATCTGTAGGTCCTGAATTGCTTAATGTTTATGAAGTCAAACGAACTCAAAGAGACTTGCGTAATACAGCTGTGTAGAGTGTTTTATCAGCAATTACACTCCATGGAATCTCAAAGACAAGTGACGTCGTCGCATTATTCCAAAACAAATGAATAACTTGTACCTACGCCCACTTATATATACATTATTCAGTTTTAATATTATTTATCATAATTAAAGTAGGTAATTTTAATGATTTTTAACCGACTTCCAATTAAAGTAGGTAAGTAATTTTAATGATTTTTAACCGACTTCCAATTAAAGTAGGTAACTAACTTTAATGATTTTTAACCGACTTCCAAAAAAGAGGAGGTTGTATGCTTTTTTGTGTATGCTTCTTGATAGCGCCGCCAATTGTGAATCGATTTTGATCGTTCTTTTTTTGTTGGTAGATCATCATAGTTCAAAGATAGTTCCATATAAATTTTATCGAAATCGGTCTAGCGATTTTGGATAAAATTTGGTTTTGGATTTGAAATATGAACAATAACAACTAAAATTTACTTTCGTTATCTCGATGACTTAGTGATTGCTTCCTATTGAATTTGGTGGTATGTCTGAATTTAATTTAAAATTGAAGTCAGTTTTGGTTTTTTTTTCCAAGAAAATAAATTATTGAAGTTAAGAGTGCTTTAGCTGCGTTGAACACTTTTTGGTAGGGGATAAACTTTTATTGGCTCACGTCACTGACATGCTGATCAGGCGTAGCGTCAGATCAGCGGGAGCGGACATTCGCGTTTAACTGTATGAGATGAGAATTGGGATGATGGCAGGGTAAAAAAAAATAGTATACCGTTCTAATTATTTATTCGGGTACATTATCGAAAAATATGGAACAAGTATTTTTTATGTTATCAATTTACCAAAAATATATAGAGATATAGATCATCAAACTTTCGGAGTGAGAGCTGTGACGTCACTTTATAGTAAACATCGTACCATGACGTGACGTTATTCGATACTTCTAAGCACTGTATCTTCGTCATTTTGTTTGTGAAACATAAGATAAAATACATGTATAATTAATTTAAATTACATTTTTTTTAAATCTTAACTGACGGACTAGTTACTTTTTTTTAGTCGTCTCGCCTATTCACGTCACGAATGCGTAATATAGCACTATGTCTGAACCACAGGTGATGTTTTGTTAAATATTAATTTTGTTTAATACTAAAATTCTAAGTTATAAGTTTTCTCTTCTATAAACAAGTACCTAATTGCTGTCTATTTTTTGCTAGCGTTTTACATTGTATTAGGCTGCGTTTCCACTGACGCAGACCTGGGCGGAGCGGTGCTTAGCGGTGCATGAATAGACCAATCACAATGATCGAAATCTCCGCTCCGCTTCAATGGAAACAGCACGAGCGGAGTGGAGCAGAGCTGAACGGAAATTCATAGAAATACAGCAAGGTGATGCGTAGCGGTGGACAGCGGAGTGGTGGGGTGCGGAGCGGAGGACAGTGGGACAATGCGGAGGGGAGCGGAGAGCAGCTAGGTGCCGGGGTGCGGGGGTGGGTTTTAGAACGCCACGCCACTTGCGTCCGTCAAAATGTGCAATTCAAAAATATGCTCCGCTCCGCTCCACTCCTCTCCGCTTCACTACTCCGCTCAGCTCCGCGTCAGTGGTAACGCAGCCTAAGCCTCCTGAGAAAAAAAATAACGATAGTAAAACAGTGAACAACTCTTGATAGTTTAATACAATGTATAACAAAATATTGTTAAGATAACAAGTTCTACAATGTATTACTCTATTCTTTATCCAACTCAGAATCTGTGAAAATACATTAACAGTATAAGTACTAATGTTTCTTTGATGTAGACCGTATTAAAATTAAAATTTGTTTTGTTTTAGCTGTTAAACATGCTGAAGTTTTACGCCCGCTTTGAAATCAGTGACGAAACTGGCGACCCCATGACGGATAAAGATATGACGCTCCTACACTACTCCAGAATAACCAGCCTTCAGGTAAGTTTTTAAAGGGATCTAGGGTAGCTGGCCTCAAAGCTTTTTTATTTAGATTTAATTTTAATTTTAAAGAGGGACCAATAGCTTTTAGTTTCATACGGCCTTTACGGACTATAACAGAAAGCAGTGTCCTCACTATCCCAAATTACATATCACTCACTCTACTATAATTACGCACATACTCTCAGATTTGACGTAATTAGCATTACGCTAATAAGTAATAGTATCAACTAAACGAGGAGCTTAAAACGAGGTTAACTTTAATTTCTTGTTAATAGCTCCTAGTAAGTGGGAACGATATAATTTTTACCGTAGTTCTATAATCTACTAGCGGTCCGCCCTGGCTTTGCCTGTGGTTCATATATACCATTTAGCACTCAGGTATCATCATGTAAATATCCAATGATGAAATAATTTTTGAAATCGGTCCAGTAGTTCCTGTAATCCGGTGTGTTTGCGTTTTGGTTAATGACTATCGGGAATAATGCCCGAGCTACACGTGGCTAGTTTTTCAGTTTTTTTTTTTCTTCGTGTAGACAACGCTACGCAACGCTAGTTTTGTCTACACGAAGCTAGAAGTACTATCTTTTGATTAACTACCTTACTAACTACACTAGCTTGTGAAAAAAATATCCTAGCCTGAAAATCTAGCCACGTGTAGCTCGTGTATTAGGGACCTAGTTTAGGCTGCAGTTGTGATTTGTCTAAAACACCATTAAACCACTCATGTCTCTACCTACGCCTTTTTCTTGTTTTGTTTATTTTTTATTTCCGTTTGAAACGAAGCTTGTTTGTACTGAAAATATTATGAAACATTATTTTTGAAATATATATTACTAAGATAAATATATATACATAATTTGTACATGCATAAGACCACAAGACACTTGATATTACCAGTGCTAGGACTTGGGCCTTGAATCCACAACGCAGGCCATGAACGGGTATATCACAACGTATTCCTGCACCGTTAAAGACAATGGTGGATAAATTAACATGATATGAGAATAAAGGATTCATAAGTTTAGATTTACACACATTCATAAGCCTGTATGAAGAAGGTATATTTTTTTGTTAAATAATGTTTTTTTTATTTACATAGAAAGCGGCGTTTTCGAAATTCCCAGACCTCAGATTGTTCGCGTTGGCAAATGTTGCGAGCGTCGATACGCGAGAATCTCTGCAAAAGCACTTTGGAAACCTGAGGTGAGATTTATATCATATTCCAAATACTATAAGATTGGTTTGGGTGCATGGCATTAGCCGTGATAGTCCAACTCCCACATCACCGATTTATTGTAAACTCGATTAGAAAAATACAGTAAATCTGGATAAATCGGACAGATTTCATATTAAGTGCCTGAATGTATTGAGTGCCTAAAAGTATCTGAGATTTTATTTTGTATACCTTTACGAAAAAACAATGGAGTTGGATGCGGCTTAATTCATATATTGTAATTTGTATCCTAAATAATATGTTGTTTTTACCTTCTGGTTGTAGTGACAAAGCTCTTAGGGCCATTGCGACGTATTTGAATCTGGTGCCACCTGAAGACAACGAAGATGACGCCGCAATTTATCGGGTGGATAAAACATTTCTCAAAGAATTACTGGTAAGTTTTTTATCGGATACTTTTCAGAGAATCTGCAGCTGATCTGAATGAGCTACGCAACCAACCATTTTTCTATCTGACTGCTCGTAGTTCCAGAAAGCGTCTTCATTTCATCTTCTAAATCTAACAAAGAGTTTTGACTCTAATTTCATAATAAGAAAATCGTATAGTCGTAGGACTCCTAGCAGAGTCCGCCTGGGGATGTACCACACCATTGACAGTCATTCTATCGCCAAACAGTAATGTGCAAACATTACTGTGTTCCAGTTTGACGGGCAATGTTTCCATAGAAATTACAAGGCTTAGAGATATATACGATACGTCTATAAGATTTATTCAAATTTATGTAACCTTGCTCATGTATTTTTGTATTGTGCTGTACTGTATTTTTTGAAATTAAACACTTATTATTATTATTATATAATAGCTTAGATCTCTGGGTGACGTACCCAGTGCAGTGACTAGGTAATGATTTGGACTCTTTATGTTCCAATAGCTGCGTGTCACTGTGCTGTCATGTGGCAGGCATGGTGCTTACCATCAGGCACATGTCCAGCTCGTTTTGTCACTCTTTATTAAAAAATCTAATATCTATAAAATTAACCTATTATCAATCAAAAATACTATTATTGTTGCCTATCTATGGCAATTTTTTTACTTATCATCAGGCGCGCGAAATACTCGTTCCATTGCTACGTCTTACATAAAAATATATTTGTTGTTTTCGTATTGGAATAACAATGTTTTAGTTTATTTATTATGGTGGGTGGTTATTTTTTTAACAAAATTAAAAGATGAAATTGAACTTTAATTCAACTTGTATTAAATCATTGATTTATTTTCAGTAAATGATAAAATCACTAAATGGTGTCAGAGATCTGATTAACATTAAAATTAGACACAGATTTGTTAAGCTAACTATTTGTTCTTTAGCCGAGATTTGATCAATTCGTTTAGGAAATGAACAAATCCTCAATTTATCATTTCCCTGCGACATGTACTCGTATATGTCGGTATGCCACATTAAAATTGTAAATACTGTCAGATAATAATCTAACGCGTGAGATTGTAATTCTACGGTAAATTAGGTTAAGTTACTCAGTTCATAATCTGACGTTACTTAGTTCATAATCTGACGTTACTTAGTTCATAATCTGACGTTACTTAGTTCATAATCTGACGTTGTTAGATTATAAGCAGACGGCATTTATAATTTTAGGCTGACATGCATTTAATCAAACTAACACACGAAAGCGTACAACTATTTTTTTTATTAACATTGTTGTAATTTGTACACAATTTATTAACGTTGTGTAATTTTTAAATAACAGTTTAAGAAAATCTAGAATGTACTACATATTTCCTAGTTGTTAGACTGTTATCAGTTGACGCAACCCTGACGTAAAGTGCTAATGACCTAAGTACACAAAAAGATTCGTGGAAACCCGCAAGACCTAACAGCGATACAAAGTTAAACTGTTAAATATAATTTTAGATACACTATGTCAACATTTTTCGTTTTAACACCCAGTTTAAAAAAGGTATTTCTTCAAAGTCTTTTATATTATGGGACGACGATTTATCGGTTATGATCGATCACCTCACATGACCGTTCTATATTGTATGCTTGGATTGAATTACTTAAAACAACGGAGAATTTGAAAATGAGGAAGTTATGTTCAGGTAACTTTTGTCGCAAATGAGATTTCCCAGTCGGTGTAATTCTCATACTGATCACTGCTCCGGGGTTTAGGGAGTTCGAAACCAGTTAAGCTATTTCTGCTAAAGTATTGACTTCGCTGAGAACTACGTTATATGATCGGATGGGTATGTTTTTAAATTAAAATCGGTAGTTTTTGTTCTCTGAGAAAAAATATTATTGTTTAATAAGGAGAGATCGAGATGGTTCTTTGCCATAATTTGTATTATTTGCTTAAAATTTTACTATTGTTATTATCTATAGTTTTCCATTATTGTACCGCTTGTTTATAGCTTGTTCCACAATGATGGTTAAATTTTAACTAGTGTTGTGATTTGCTTAAATGACCTAATTTCTTTTATAATGACTTTAAATTGTGCAATAACTCTTATCTACAGTATCTAGAGTTAGTTAGCAGTATGCTTTGTTGCGTTGGTGTGCTGTAACAAAATAGGCATTTCTACAAAAGTATGATTAATTTTAAAAAGGTGGTGCAGACTATTCGTTGCAAAGATAATGATGTCAAGGCATGACCTTTATAGGTTTGATTGTCAATCCTACAAAATCTCAAGTCACTAGCCAGTTCGTATTGGGTCTCGAGAATAGGCATGACGACAGCTCCTGTAATTATATTAAATGATTTGATTTAATGACAGTATTTAAATACAATCAAATATGTACCAATTTTAATTTTGATATTTTTTTTTTAACTTACCTACTTTATGATCACCCAAAGCTGGATGGACAAGTCCATTTTAAAAGTACGAAATTATTAGAAAATTTATTTAACATTGGATAACCCATTCAATTTCAAGTGGCTTTTGTTATGAAACCAGTTTCCTAAAAGCAATATTTAATCTAGCTAGCATACAAACTTTACGCGCTACGCATAGAAAATACGACACAGTGACGTCACGCTTCAGTAGTGATTTTGTATGAAGCGTTTTTGGGAGAGTCCAAAATTGTGATTTCAAAATCGTGATATCACGGGAAATTTTTAAAATAACAAAGTAATTTTTCACCTTTATTTCTGTTATTGAGTTACCTTTTAATGGAACATTAAATCAAAAATGAGTCGTCATGCATATTGTCGGAACGCTGATTCCTAATGTAAATTTTAATGTTGTCAATTAATCCCATTTAGCGATTGAGTCAAAAGTCTCGATGTAACATTGGTTCAAACTTTATCTTGGGATAATCATATAAAGACAATCAGTGGTAAGCTATGTTCATCAGAGGGTTCTCTTAGACGTCTTCGCAACTGTTTACCTACATCCACTAAAATTACACACACTCGTACAGGCTCTACTTCTATCTATCTTGGACTAAGCTAATGTGAGTTTTCTTGATCTTAGAGAAGATAAACTTGAGCGACTTCAAAATTACTTTATTAGATTCGTATTTAGTTTACGCAAATATGATGATGTTTCTCATTTTTTACGCTAAGCTCAAATGGTGGTTCATTCATCTGGGTCGTTATGGTCACATGCTTCGGCTAAGGTCGAGATATGACTTGACCCTAAATACCATCAACATGTTCCAAAACTTACTATGGCAAATCTTTGCCTATGCCTTTGTAAAAGCCTTTAAGGCAGTCCAATGCGATGTGAGTTGCCTGTTGCTACGAATATTAGGAAATCTCCAGCGCTCGATTCTTTAAAATACTCGTACTATTACTTGTTTAAGCTGTAGTCACAGTAATCTCTTACTTTATTACATTTTCTATTGGATTTGCCTTTGTCTTTGTGTGCATGGTTTTATTTGTATTTAAGTCATGTACCTATGTTTCTTTTGACATTGTCTGTTTTATTATCTGAGTACACATATTATAGATAGATAGAAACTCCTTATTGCGACACAAACAAATTAAAATATATTTATTATACAAATTATGTGTTTAGTTAGGTACTTTATTTATTTATTCCATACTAGTGACCCGCCCCGGCTTCGCACGGGTGCAATGCTCATACTAAAAATACGAATAAAATGGTTATTGTGTATTTTCCTTAAAAGGTAGACATATACCATTGTTGCAGTACATTATTTTGATCCATCTCGTAGGATCCAGCCAGCGTTTGCAAAGTAAGCGCAAAAAATGTGTTCATTAAGACATCACATTAGGAACCTTTAAAATTATTAGCGTTTCTCTACTGTTGTATCCACATATAAAAACCTACCTCTTGAATCACGCAATCTATTTAAAAAAACCCGCATCAAAATCTATTTGGTAGTTTTAAAGATCTAAGCATACATAGGGATATAGAAACAGAGAAAGCGACTTTGTTTTATACTATATTGTGATATATATATTAGTGACCTATATAGTTCTAGCAGTCTCGTAGCACACCAAGTATTTCATTTAATTCGTTGATGATGTGGAGGATACCATTGGTCGGTTCATGGAATGCGCGCGCGGTGGCTCGGTCGACCAGGTACTATAGCATAAATTATGATAATCTTATCAGATAACACATTAAATAAACATATTTCACTCTATTTTGGAAGATATAGTGTGTATTTTATGTGAAATACGCCAATGCACATATAAAAAATACTGAATTTTTATCTTCGACATAAACGCACTGTTAGTTTGGCAACGCTGGTGACGTCACAAGCCAGTAAATATGCCATCTACAGTAAACTGTTTCTTTAAGAACAGTGATTTATTTACTGGCGTGTGGACGTCACGAGCGTCACATGACCAGACACAGCGTTTTTGGCGGGTTTTCGAACTTTATACTTTGAACATTTGTTTTTAATGTTAAAACAGAGGATCTTGCGGAAACATTCATATGGTATGTATATTATGTAATCTAAAATCATATAGACGGCTTTACAAATTTAGTAAAATACCGTATTAAAGACAGTCTCTAGGCAGGAGTGGAAACGCTGACGAGATCAGAGTGATCTGAACTAATTGTAATAATCTCTGTAGGAACTACCTGAATGTCTTGAGCATTCGTAGGTACTCGCTAAAACATGGACGAGGAGAGCTGGCACATGCGTCATACTCGTGAAAGGGTGCTACTTGCATATGCTGAATTGCTCACGACATAAGTACATATACGCGCTATTCTTTTTATAATTTTGTTCTCTTGTTAATGAAAAGAACGGTCCCAGGTACCTATTCGTTTTGTGTGTGTCACATAATTAAAAATGTATTTCTTTGTGTTATTATCATACATTACAGGAAATTATACATATTCTGTAAATAATGTTAATAATACATTATTGTATATTGATCAACCATACTGTCTCTTTTATTGCCTACAAAAGGAGGACTTTGTGACTAAACACTTGAACAGCCGGTATCGTCATCACAACAATACCTGTGTTTTAACGTGATACTGTGCAGTTGTGCACGTGCATTCTATTTTATATACTATTATGTTTGTTAGTCAAATATAACATATAACATTACACAACTGCATACTTACCATCTTACCAGCTACAATAACTCTACACTCCAAAAGTCTTTATGGGTCGTGGTAATAAACGCCGACCTATATTATATTATACGTAGTCTACTACGCCATGTTTTACTCCTCGTTTTGAGTAGTTTCTGATTTTTAACCCCCGACAAAAAAAAGGGGTGTTATAAGTTTGACGTCGATGTCTGTCTGTCTGTCTGTCTGTCGGTCTGTCTGTCTGTCTGTCTGTCTGTCTGTCTGTCTGTGTGTGTGTCTGTCTGTGGCACCATAGAGCTCAAACGGATGGGCCGATTTCGATGCGGTTTTTTTATTTGAAAGTTAATATCCGTGCGGGTGTTCTTAGCTATGTTTGGTTAATATCGATTCAAAATGGCCGCCTCCACAAAATGGCGGACAAAATATTTCTTCACAACCTACCTCAATATGGGTATCAAATGAAAGGGCTTGACGAGCAGAGTACTAAACGCTATAACAAATTTCAAATTCAAGATGGCCGCCACCACAAAATGGCGAATTATATAATATTTTCACTTCTACCTCAATATGGGTATCAAATGAAAGGGCTTGATTAGTAGAATACTTTGCACTATGACAAATTTCAAATCCAAGATGGCCGCTACCACAAAATGGCGAATTACATTTCCTTTTTCACAATTCCCTTAATATGGGTATCAAATGAAAGGGCTTGACTAGTAGAATGTTGTACAGATAACAAATCTAAGGTAGTCGGGGGTTGATCAAAATTTTTAATTTTGTTCTTGTACGTGCAACTCGTCACGTCTAAAAAATAAATTGTAAAGTTATCGTTTCTGCGCCCCATCTTTGTCTGGTTAAAGGACCAGCGAATTAATGACTTCCAATTACGCTGGTTCTTTAATTAGCATTGGTTAAGTTTTTTCATTTTGATGCTGTGTTTAATATGATAAATTGTTATACGGTACAAATATTATACTTAAATAATGAGTAATTATGATATATTACCATAAATTTCTCACTAAGCTAATAAAATTATAGTTTTTAAGAAAAAGTTGAATTTTTAATTGTTCAATTGATAAAACTTTAATAAAAGATTTCTTCATGTGAATGACCTTTTATCAGTAAATGAAAACAGTATGTAAATCAACACATTATTTTGGAAAACATTGCACTTTGACAGCGTTACTTTTGCTTCAATGTTCTTAGGGTTCCGTAGCCAAATGGCAAAATACGGGACCCTTATAGATTCGTCATGTCTGTCTGTCTGTCCGTCCGTATGTTTCAGCCACTCTTCTCCGAAACTATAAAAGCTATACTATTGAACCTTGGTAAGTAGATGGAATCTGTAAACCGCTAATGCGGTTTACAGATTTCATTTTATTACAAAAAATAGAAAAAAAACAATAATTTTTAGGGGTGTCCCATACCTATAGAACTGAAACTCAAAAAAAAATTTTGATCAATACCATACGTGTGGGTATCTATGGATAGGTCATTAAAAATGATGTTGCGGTTTCTAACATATTTTTTTTCTAAACTGAATAGTTTGCGCGAGGGACTCTTCCAAAGTGGTAAAAAGTGTGTCCCCCTGTAACTTCTAAAATAATAGAATGACAATAATAAAAAAGTGTATAATGTACGTTACCATGTAAACTATCAACGAAAATTGGTTTGAATCTAGTAAGTAGTTTTATTTTAATACGTCATAAATTGACTATTTTTAAAACACTTTACCAAGTTTCAACAATATAGCTCTTATAGTTTCGGAGGAAAGTGGCTGTGACATACGGACGGACAGACAGACAGACATGACGAATCTATAAGGGTCCCGTATTTTGCCATTTGGCTACGGAACCCTAGAAACCGTTAGAGAAATCTATAACAGAAGTGATGCGTAAAAACTGCACTTGACCAGTGTGGTCAACTTTTTCTTTTTTTTTCAGATGATCGTACCGTAAATAACGAATTTAAGCAATTTTTTTATAAATTTTATTACTTCTACATTATCCGAAGAGTCTTCGTTCTTATCTGGTATCCCATGAAACCAAGGCTTTTAATCAATTTGTTTCTTACTCAGATCTCGCGGCACGAACGTCGCATCTCCCAACTGGAAGAATTAAACTCTATGCCTCTGTACCCAACTGAAGATGTGATATGGGATGAAAATGTGGTACCCACGGAGATATACAGCGGAGAAAATTGTTTGGCTCTACCCAAACTGAATCTGCAGTTCTTGACTCTCCATGACTATCTGTTGCGGAATTTTAATCTCTTCAGATTGGAAAGTACATGTAAGTATCCAAACATCGTTATCATTGTCATCATCGTCATCATTTGTACTAGATTAGCGTACGGACATTTGACTACCTTAAGTCGGTCATCAGGAATGTGTTATCTTTTAAATTAACTCTGACTACAATGTTATGAGGTCAAATGTCAGAAATAGAGGGTTGCGGGCATTAATATTCCGTTTTCATGAATTGTTTTAGGTAAATATCGAATTCGAACGATAAATGAGTTTAAGGTAATATAGTTGAAACTTCTGTTATCCAATTACAATGTTCGCCTGGACCAGTTACCTCATATTAATCTTTTATTCTAAACTACTGCGCTTTGACATAATATGTAGATCATCTTTGTGTGACAAGCGCTATGATGAAGACGTCTTGTTGTATTCCTGTTCAAAATACTGCATGTCTACCTCTATGTGTTGTTATGAGTAGTTTGTTTGTTGTCGTATTGTTTGGTTTTCCATTAGGCACCCGAATGGTTTTACTAACTTTTTAGCAAAGGCAACAACAACTAAATCCACATTATCTTGTAATTAAACCATCTATTTAATTTATATTCTGATGTCAAATGATATTTACTGTGCTGCGATCATAAAAGAGTCAGGAGGAAAATCCAATTTAGTAAGATGGTGTAATTGATTATTCTAGCCCATTGTTCTGCACTCTAAGTATACAAGTATACTCGTAATATATATTCATATTATATCGGTATTGGATTAATTTCTATAGATATATACTCGATCCATTACAATGGTGTAAAATTAAATTAACCTAATAACCTTCGGAATGTACCGATGAAAAGTACCATGTGTAGTTTGTATGTAGGTCATATGGTCGGAGTACGAGTCTGAACTTTATTCCGTGCCAAGTCTCGTTTAAACTGGGCTAGTAGTCGCGGCGTGATGCGCGGCTTAGATACAGACAGGCAGACAGACATGAAAAAAAGAAATCACATTTTTAAGTTTTAACATTTGTATCGATTATAGAATGCATTCGAAATAAAATTGTTTACGTATATTAAATGTACATAATTAGACCCGTTACAGTAATCCATCTTACAGTGCTACAGTGTGTATGTAATGTGGTCTGTCTCCTTTTATCGACTTCAATTCAAATGTAATTATTAAATTAATTTGAAACTATCTTGATGATTTACTCAATTTACTCACTGCTTTTTTCTATAACCTGTGTGATCTGGTTAAATATGTATATAACATCTGATTTCACGGTCGTGAGGTCGAGGATCGTAGGTTCGAATTCCGTCTCTGCCTTTGAGTCTTTTCCAAATGTACAGTTTTGTCATTAAAAGTCATTGGCTTTAAAAATGAAACCTAAATTAATACTAACGTCTCTCGATAAAGACATTTTTCTTTTATCGTCCGACAACCCGCGTGCTACTTACCAGCGTGGTGGATTTTATAAATCCACTGCCCTGGCAACGTAACACCTAGACTCTCTAATTGTGAAAGAAGGCCTCGTCAATGTGGGAACATAAAATAGGCTGCTGAAGCTATGTTTTTACCCGACTGCGCGACGCAAAGGAGTGGTAATGTCTTTATTTTCAATAATTATCTTATTTTACAGACGAGATCCGACAAGATATAGAAGATGCCGTTTACAGGCTAGCACCATGGTAAGTTAAAATAACTTATTCATGTAGCCTTTACTAGTAAATACCTTTAAGAAAAACAGATAAGGTCTATAAAAATCAACGAGTCATTCAAACTAATCCGATGATAGTTCATTTCTGCACCTAAAATAATTCAGTATTTTTTGCAATTTTATTTGCTTTGTAGATTCAGTGATTTTAAGAAACTAATATGCAATTCGATGTTCAGTACAGTAATTATTATTAAAACATATTTTTAAATTTGTTCTGATGGCGTCTTTTTTGGTTGATCAGCAGCGTTGGTGCTGTCGGTGGTTAGATTAAATAAAAAATTAAGTACATTTAAAAAGTTAGAATGAGATTATGAGAATCTCATGACATCGCAAAAGGGCCATGATACCAAAAGATATAACCTTTTCAGGCGCGCCGAGGATGACGCCGTATACTTTGGAGGCTGGGCACGAATGGCGCACCCAATCAAGAGCTTCGCCGTCGTAGAAGTAGCAAAGCCTAATATAGGCGAGAAAGCGCCCTCTAGGGTTCGAGCTGACGTGTCGGTGACTCTCAGCGTGAGAGACGAAATCAAACATGAATGGGAGAATCTCAGGAAACACGATGTTTGCTTCCTCATCACCGTCAGACCCACCCAGGGCATCGGTACGTATTTCGTTAATTCACATTTTAATATTTGATTTCCATCGTTCATTGTGCAATAAAAAATAGTATTAAAAATAATGTCAAATCGAAATATAAACTCGTACTATATGTTTAGATATTATCTAATATTTGTTTTTGTTTTGTAAGTTTAAATAAAGAGTTTAAGTTTAGTCAATATTATCTATCTATCAAAGTTGGGGAAATCTAAACACAAAAACAAATTCGTTTGTTTCTACAGAGTTACTGGTCGTGAGCACTTGAAGTGGTCCTACCTATTTCATTACAATATTTAGGATATGAATTGTTAGGGTACGAATAAAAAAGATGATACTTACACGAGTACCTCATCATCATTAAAAATCCATATTAGACTAGTGCAGGAGACATGTTTCTTTCATGATTCAACACTCAACCTGACTTGCAACCTTTGGTACTAATCGAGACTACATTATCTACGATAATAGCCGTAATTTCGACCCCCGAAAATTACTGGTTTTTATTTCTAACATTATCGATTCATTACTACATTAGTTTCGCAACGTGATGAGGTATATTGGAGACCTTAGTTTTCTGATTACATTATTATAGCTTCTAAATGTTCGTTTACTTTAGGTACAAAATACGACTACCGTCGCAGCATGGTTGACCAAGCTGGTATAGTCTACGTGAGAGGCTGTGAAGTTGAAGGAATGCTGGATGCTGCAGGAAGAGTTATCGAAGAAGGACCCGAACCGAAGCCTGAGTTGGAAGGCGACACAAGAACTTTCCGCCTACTCTTGGATCCAAATCAATACAGGGTCGATCTTGATCGTGCTTCTAAAGGGAACGAGGTAAGCTCTTTCCCTTATTCAATATCAAATACCTTCCATTATTATTTTTCGTGCTTGAAATGCATTTACGCATACCTTGCCCGCCGCCAAGTGGAGACGGTGAGGTTATATATAACTTGACACCACAGGTTTTATTGTCGAGTTTATCGACAGCAAGGAAAAAGAATAAGAGCTTTTTAAAAACAAAACAAGCCACGATACTTAAACCCTTTTCAAAGGTGTGGTGGGTCGTGTCAGCGTTTTTACACGAACTATGTTTTGCAACCGCACCGGTGATAAATCTGATTTGAAAAGTAGCCCGAAGAAACTATATACATTGACTATATTATGGTAAATAATGATGTTGTCACTGATATCGTGTATTTTTCAGTCTTCAAAAAAGGAGACTGTTCTTAATTTTACTTATATTTTATGTTTGTTACCTCAGAACTTTTGACTAGGTGGACCGATCTTGATAATTGTTTTTTTTTTGTTCGAAAGGGTAGACTTCCCGAAAGGTCTCATACAAATTGTATTGAAGGTGATGCAGCCGTTTTGTAATATCAACCAAAACAAAATAGATACTTACTTCGATGCTGTATTTATGCTTATTATTAGTTCCATTAAAATTGTGAACTTTCCATTAAAATTGTTAAAAGTGACCTGTGTGTGGTTAATTTTAAAATTGAAGTTGTTTTGTTTTTAGAGAAAAGTAATAATTTTTATTTCGTGCTAAGATATAAAGACTTGTCAAATCTATGTAATTATGTACACAGACAGATGCCGTTAATTAATTATGTAGTACCACTTATACGGTATAAACTAACTGTAAACTGAAATACTGTTTTATGATTCATCGAAAGAAAATAAAGACACTTACTTTTCGACTACATATTTGCGCTTCACAACCACCTCGCCTGATGTTAAGAGTCAACGCGATCTACGATGAAGCGACCTTGGCTAGGAGAAAACGTTAAACTCTCGATTTGAATAGATTCTAGTGTAGATATCAACCCCTATTGATACGTCAAACTACTTCGATCTTTTCTCGAAAAATGGCGATGCTATCTGTATTTAATCTATTGTTATAACTTCAAAATTTTAAAAGTCGCTTAAAATCTAGAGGTTAATTAATGAATGAATCTCTAGATTTTATCATTTCAAGTATATAATTTTAATAAAGTAGTAAGATTTTTAATGTGTGATATTTGAGGTCAGCTTGTATTCGGTAACGTTCGTAAAAATTTCAATAGTCGCGAGTGAAATGTGAAAATAGGGATGTTTCATGTTCGATTGCGTGGTGTCTAATATTGCAATTTCAGGTGTAATTGGTTGTCAAGGGTGTCACGTTCGCATTTTGTCTCATGTGTCTTTTTATTCTGGATATTTTTGAGATTTATTAAATGTATTGGCAAGTGATGATGTTATCCAAAATTAAACATGCCGCCAAATGTTGAAGACCACTTCTTAATTTTATATAATTATATGAGAAATTTTACTAGATTGGGCCTTCACTAAAATACCACGACAGTTATTCTGGCTACGACTGGCGACTGGCTACTTTTGAAACATAGGTACATATAGGTAGTGTCCCGTAGCAATCAATCATATATATTTTACCAATTATGTCTCAAAGTGTTAATGATTGTCTGGTGACCCAGATAATTATAATGCGCCTTCAACTTTTTATGGAAACTTGAATAAGGGCACAGCACTACATTAGTGACTTAATAATGATTATAGTGAAAAATATTAATTCGTCCATCGGGGACAATTAATTTAATAAAGTAACAAGACCTCGCATGTATTAAACAAGATTCTGGCTATTGCATATTGCTGTTTCCAATTTTAGACATAGTACATAAGATGTTGTATGCACAACCTTGAGAAATGTTGACTCAGTTCAAACATTTACCACACGCCTTCTACGCGAAATTTGTATGTCTGGGTAGCCACAATGTTAAACAAAAATCGATACAAGATCAGACGAAAACGCGAGACTTGAAAAAATTTACCTACATTTTAACGACCACATGAAATTATTACGAAGATACTCATGTATAAATTAAATTGAAATGTTTGTTTGTAATATTACCGCTTTTTACTACATTCATATGAATGTTTAACCCAAATATAATGATTTTTTTTAATTTTTGTCTGTCTGTCTGTTTGTTCCGACTAATCTGAAAAACGGCTGACTGATTATGGGGAGCTGTCACTAATACTCGTAGATAGCTGATGTGCTAATTCATAACTTAGGCTACTCTTAAAAACTTGAAGGCTTGAAGAAAATAAACAGGGAAAGAAACAAACCTTTAAAAAATCCTAAAACCCTTGAAACTGTGGACACAGCTAGTAAATAATGAACTGTGATATCGAATGTGTAAAAAAATTAAAATAAAACAAATTTGAATTAGGTACTTTAAAAATAGAACATATTGAAAAACATCTTAAGAAACTAGATCCGCTTTCCTTAAAATAACTCCTGGAAATGAACGTAAGAGGAATCGTCTATTTTAAAAATCACTAGAACACAACAAAGTTGCCCTATTTGTGGTAGTACATTCTGGTTTTGGGTAGATATTTGTTCCGGCATTTTGTTGTTTACATAGTACAGAGCTGTACTATGGGAGCCAGATAGTACAAGATGTAGTAAATTACTCATACCCTTATTCCACGAAGTAGTAAACTAAGTAGTATAGTACTTCAAACGTGTTTCCTTTCACCATCATGTTCTATCGTTCTTTATCTCAACCTCCCTTCATTGTCACTTTTTGTGTGTGTCTGTTATCTTATCGTTACTAGGATATGAGGTCATTTATTTTAGAAAGACACCGGGGTTTGAAATTTGACAACAAACAACAAAATGCCGGAACAAATATCTACCCAAAACCAGAATGTACTGCCACAAATAGAGCAATTTTGTTGTGTTCTAGTGATTTTTTAAATAGTCGATTCCTTTTACGTTCATTTCCAAGAGTTTAAGGAAAGCGGATCTAGTTTCTTTGCTTAGTTTGACTGGCCTCATTGCTTAGTGGGTAATAAATATGTCTGCGAAGCCGTGGGTCGTGGGTTCGATTCCCCACCCAGTGCAAATATTTGTGTGATGAATTCAAATACTTTGTACTGTGTCTGGGTGTTTCTATGTATAATAAGTATGTATTTATAACTATATAAGTATTACATATATCAGCTATCTGACCGCTATAGTACGAGCTTTGCTTAGTTTGGGGTCAGATGGTATTGTGTGTGAATTATCCACCACTAATACCAATATTTATTAATATAATTAAAATTGCCAACAATATTTATTTTCAACAGGACGTGTATGAAACCTTCAACATAGTGATGCGACGCAAGCCTAAAGAGAACAACTTCAAAGCGGTCTTAGAGACAATCCGTGAGCTGATGAACACGGAGTGCGTGGTGCCACAGTGGCTTCACGATATCGTGCTTGGCTATGGAGACCCGGGCCAGGCTCACTACACTAGGTAACGTATTGGAGTTTTGAATCTAAGACCCTAAGACCCTTAGAAATGCATTTTCAACAAAAACAAACTTACAAATTTTGATTTACCCCCTCATAATTTGAAGTGAAGAAAGAAATCTATTTCACCATCTTGTGGCGGCGGCCATCTCGGATTTGAAATTTGTCATAGTGTACAGTACCTATTCTACTAGTCGAGCCCTTACATTTGAGGCCCATATTGAGGTAGGTTGTGAAGAAATATTTTGTCCGCCATTTTGTGGGGCGGCCATCTTGAATCAATATTAACCAAACATAGCTAAGTACCGCCGCACAAAAACTAACCTACAAAAAACCCGCATCGAAATCGGTCATCCGTTTGAGCTCTACGGTGCCACAGACAGACATCGACGTCAAACTTATAACACCTCTTTTTGTGGTCGGGGGTTAAAAATAAATAACAACATTCCCAGGATGGTCCCTTCACCATCGTGAGGAAACCGGTGTGTTCCATCTCTTTCGAGGACTTGTGTCTTATCCTGAACTAGGACAGCGCGGTGAAGACACAAAACGTTGGCTCTCCTTATGAGAAAAGGCCCCGAGTTTTAGCAACGGGAACATAAAATAGGCACCTTTTGTATTCCGACGAACATCCTGTCTTAAAAAGGTTGAGTTATAATGGAGGTTCCATAATTTCAAGTCCAGGAGTACGATTACCAAGCTACTGCAACCAGCAGGCTGGCAATTGATATCTACTTAAATAAACGAAAAATAGAACTATTACTTAACAAAAGTCTTACTAAAATGAAATAAAAAAGTACGTTTACACCTCTCATTGAAAACTATGAAAACGTAATTTCCAGGAATGGCAAAACAGTCAAGTTTTCGGAATTTAGATAAAACATATTTATTATGCATTGAGTGCGCGCGCAGAATGTCGTTGTTCTGGCTTTGGTTAGTGGCGAGTGTTGTTTGTTAACAATAGTGCTTTGTACGCCTTATCACCTCTCTCTAGTCCCTGAAGTATAAATGGAGCATTGTTTGAATGCAGGCGTGGTATGCTCTCTATATATCTTAATCCAAGCAAACCACCCGCTAATATAATATTACACAACTATGAGAATGGGGTTATCTCATGTAGCAACTGTTTTCGAACATTTACTGCTAAAATTGTGACGACAGGATTAAAAATATACAATTCTGATTAGTTATTCAGGTACATTATGGAACAATATGGGACAAGTAGGCAAAGACATAGATCATCAAAGTTCCGGAGGGTTGTAACGTCACTATATCGTAAAAATCGTACCATAACGTGACGTCACTCGATTTTCTGTTTCGTCTCATTTTATGTTTGTGAAACATAAGAAAAAAATTGTGTGTATTGTTTTTTAGTAATCTAACTTTTTATAGTCGTCTCACTAGATATACTAATGTAAGTCATGTGAGGACGAGGAAGCACCAAGTATCATAATTGAATCAAAGCTATCGTGCCCGAAATCGGCCTGAAATCCCACTAGAGCAGGACGAAGTACATGCGCTGCAATCCCACATTTTATTTTCAATTTTCGTGATCGTATTAAAATAGAATTTTATGGCCTAGTACATAAAGTATAGTCGTAAAGCCGAGGCAACCGTGTCAGCAACCTTACATAGCATGTTACAGTAGAACCTAGATTATCCGAACTAATTAGGATTGAGACTTGTTCGGGTGATCGATGACACATGACCTCGACAGAGTCTAGGTACATTTCGGTTTCATAAAAAAATCCTGTTTTTAATTCACCGTTTTTGATTTAGCGGGATTACACACATGACTTCGTAAAGACAGTCACCCGATGGACCATTCCACTTCCGAACTTGACAATCAGCCTCATTCATAGCCTAAGAAAAATCAGTGTGTGCCAAAAGAAAATTACACTTCAAAAATTTGAACGCTTTTTGCTATTGACGTGAAAACAAAACAATTTTAGAAATAAATATGAACGCCGCCGCCGTCTGGACGTACGAAAAACTATCACGTTATCTTTTCTACTCCATCGACGATGTGTCCGAGTAAAAAAAGAGAAAGCGGCAGCATTATACAAGATAATGATAATTCAGTTACAATACATAAATTAATTTAATACTTATAAATTAATTATCTACGAAAACAAAAACGAACTTCAATTTAAAATTAAACTAACTAAATTTCATAAAATCAAATAAGGGACCTTAGTTGATTTTATAATATTGAGTTAATGAATCAGCGAAATAGTGCGAATACGTCGTCGAGTTCTCTTTTTTTGAAATCGGTTCAAAATCAAAGGAATTTTCCATCAATGTTTGCTTACGACGTTATCACGTACAAGAACAAAATTAAAAATTTTGATTAACCCCCCGACTACCTCGGATATCGGATTTGTAATCTGTACAACATTCTGCTAGTCAAGCCCTTTCATTTGATACCCATATTGTGGTAGTAGTGAAAAAATAATGTAATTCGCCATTTTGTGGTGGCGGCCATCTTGGATTTGAAATTTGTTATTATGTATTGTATTCTACTAGTCAAGCCCTTTCATTTGATACCCCCATATTGAGATAAGTTGTGAAGAAATATTTTGTCCGCCATTTTGTGGAGGCGGCCATCTTGAATCGATATTAACCAAACATAGCTAAGAACATCCGCACGGATATCAACCTTCGAATAAAAAAAATCGCATTGAAATCGGTCCATCCGTTTGAGCTCTACGGTGCCACAGACAGACACACACACAGACAGACAGACAGACAGACAGACAGACCGAAAGACAGACAGACAGACAGACATCGACGTCAAACTTATAACACCCCTTTTTTTGGTCGGCGGTTAAAAATTGATATCGTCCGTAAACTGACTTTACACACAACCAGTTTTCAAATTTAGCAAGCAACAGCGCATCTTTCGCAACAATGTTTGGATATACTAAGTCATTGTTCCAGCGAGCAACACGGAAGGGAGTAGGCATACACAGCGTTTCCTCTCTGTTAAAGTACAAGTTCCGTGGACCATCAAGTTTGATGATATACTGTGGCGTGTGGGTGGGGCTAGATTTTTGAATGGTGCTTTATTTTTTATGTGTTAGTGATTTGGCTGTGTGAGTATGATCGGCAGTGGATCGGTACAGGTATGTTTTGTATGTAATAGTGCGGCTTTGCGCTAGTGTGCAACTTTCCCCCTCCCGCAATAAATGACAGAAAGATTTGAACAATATTTTTTTGCTAAAGCTACTCCCTTCCGTGCTTGCGCGGAAGATCGAGTTGGTCGATGCATTGTTCAGATAATTTAAGATTTGGATGATTGAGTTTCATATAATGAAGGTTCTACTATGCATATTCAATGATGAGAATGTAGTTTAACCTCTGAAGACCAACCTCTAAGCTAAGTGTCACGTGTAGTTAGTAAGATTATGTTAGTTAAGGTCCTGCGCCTTACTAGCTCAAGTTCGGTATGCAGTAGAGGTCACCTGAAGCCACCGCCATATTTATTTGTTTGTAAACAATTCTTTTTCATGTTTATATTATTTTATAAATAAAAAGTGACGAGACGAGCAGGACATCTGCCTGATGTTAAGCAACATGCCTGCCACACAACAGCACACTGACATGCAGCTATTGGAACACGAAGACCCAAAATCATTACCTAGCACTGCACTGCGCTCGTCACCCATAGATCTAAGATGCCATATCTCTAAGCCCTGTAATTTCTCTGGAAACATTGCCCTTCAAACCGGAACACAGCACACATTACTGCTTAGCGGTAGAATACCTAACTGGCAAAGGTGTGGTACTTCCCCCAGGCAGACTCTGCCAAGAGTCCTACAACTACTAATGTACTTTAAATTTTTTGAAGTTAAACTTCTTATGCGACTTCCAACAAGGTTGCTTTTAACGTTTAAAGCTACTATAGAAGGAGTTAAAAGATTTTAGTATGAAAACTAACGTGGTTATTACATATACACACGGGTAACTCACGTTTAATATAGTCAGTCCAGTCCGACTCAAGTTTCGATCGCGTCCGGCGATCTTTTTCAAGGAGAGTGCGCGCGCGGGTTTGCAGCTCGTTTAGCACTCACTTCAGTTTCACTCACTTTCAGTGCTACTATTCTATAACTATAAATATTCACACTTAACACCATCTGACCCTCAAACTAAGCAAGGCGACCAGATACAGTGTACTATGGCGACCAGATAGCTGATATAATACTTATATATGTAGTTTTAAATACATCTTTATTACTCATAGAAACACCCAGACACAATACAAACATTTGAATTCATCACACAAATATTTGCACTGGGTGGGAATCGAACCCACGATCCTCGGCTTCGCAGGCAGAGCTACTACTACCCACTACGCCACGAGGCCAGTCAAGTTAGAGGCTTTAGTTTTATTTTAATTTCATGTATGTTTTTAAATTAATGAAGCCAAAGGTTTTCTTTTAATTTCCGTCATGTACTCGTGAATAAATGAAATGGGAGTAAAAAATCGCTGTAAGAGATTTCTTTTTACGGTACTTAAATTACACAAATTAATTCCCTACATAAATTACGCGTCACGCTGTTTATTCGCGATGGACTCCCAAACAACTCAACTGATTGTAATCAAATTTGCACACCGGGTGCAGTTTGATCCAACTTGAAAGTGAGGAAAGTTTTTATTTCGATTAATAGTCTTTATATAACAATATCCGAGCGAAGCCGGAACGAGCCGCTAGTACCATAAAATGTATGTAAATGTAAAAAAATGGCAGTCATAGGAACTGCCAATATAAGTGAAAACTCATAACTCAGAATTTGATAGCTTACTTTGGAAACTACGCGGGTGAAACCGGAGGGCGTGGCCATGATCATGACCATCTAGAACCTAGAGCGTGGCCAATGAGAAATGCTGACTTATTTATAGATGGCTAATGGCCATGGTCCCGAGTTTTTCCGAAGATTTTTATCATTCCCGAGCGTGACGCTAGAATTCAATTCACAGCCCACGCAAAATCTGTGTGTGGCGCGCCAAAAAAGATATCACTTCAAAAATGATATAATTGTTAACAGGATGCCAAACGAGATCGCAA
Organism: Ectropis grisescens; assembly: GCA_017562165.1. Lineage (NCBI taxonomy): Eukaryota > Metazoa > Arthropoda > Insecta > Lepidoptera > Geometridae > Ectropis > Ectropis grisescens. Next base: position 14,046,437 of record CM029791.1, read on the forward strand.
CGCTGGATTTCAACGACACCTTCCTGGATATGGAACATCTTCGGAACAGCTTCCCTGGTCATGAGATTCGTGTTCAGACTGACGATCCTCGGAAATTAGTGCGCCCTTTCAAGTAAGTTATCTCACATTAATCTTATTTTTAAACTATTATAGGTTTACACTTGACCGCCATCTCACCTGATGACGATACGGTCTACGATGGAAATATAGAAATAAAAGTGGTCAAGTGCGAGTCGGACTCGCCCATGAAGGCTTCCGTAGCAGCAAGTAACATAATATAAAAGTTCTTGTAGTTCGTTATTACTTTAATCAGTAGTCAATAGTAATAATAGTCAATTTATGACGTATTAAAATAAAACTACTTACTAGATGTCAATCAAACCAATTTTCGTTGATAGTTTAGGTACATGGTAATGTACATCATACACTTTTTTTATTGTCATTCTCTTATTTTAGAAGTTACGGGGAGACACACTTTTTACCACTTTGGAAGAGTCCCTCGCGCAATCTATTAATAAGTTTAGAAAAAAAAAAGTTAGAAACCTCAATATCATTTTTGATGACCTATCCCTATGGATGTGGGTTATCTATATAACCCACACGTATGGTTTTGATCAAAAACATTTATTTGAGTTTCTATTCTAAGTATGGGACACCCCTAAAAATTTAGTTTTTTTTTTCAATTTTTTGTATCAAAATCTTATTGCGGTTCACAGATTACATCAAGTAGATGTAATCTGTGTTTCAATGCACGCTCTACGAAATGCAACCGACCGATCGATCATATCACCTCGAAATTGAAGAATACATTAATAAAAGATTGTTTTGCACTAAAAGGATCAATAAATTATTTTAAACAAAAATTAAACGATTTCACAACCACAAATAGGCACTCAAAAGCGAAAAATGACTGTATGAATGATGGATGAGTGTGTGGGGTTCTTAACAATTATGCTGATTTAGTTTTCGCTTTTCAATTGCTATATGTATGTGGTTTTAAAATCAGTAATTTTTTGTATAAAAATAATTTATTTAATTTATAGCTATCTCATTCGATTGTTGTCTGTGCGAAATGATTTTTATAATTAAGACACATTATGTACTTTTCCTCTCTCTGTCCTCTGGGCAGAACGAGCATTCCATTTGCTTTCGAATCTTGCTTGATCGAAAAGAGATTTATTTACATCTTATTATATTCTGGACTGTGTCTGTAAAATCTATAAGTAGTTAAATTAACAACATTATAAAGTGGTTGTGGAATCTTATACATAAATGTAGATGAAATTTAAGTGTCTCTTTTTAATACCAAATTAACATAAATGAAAATATAGACGGTATTTATACATGTGCTTAAGTATAAAAGATGTTGTGTCATGGAACGCCAGGCAGGAACAAAGTTCCTTCGGAGAATATAGAAGCAACACAATTTGTAAAAACAAATTTTGCTCCATTTAATTATTTGTGGTACCTACGATCCTCTGAAAAAACTAAACAACTAAAGTTGGCAACACTGGTCACGGGTAGTTTTTATTTCATTTCGATATATGTTTTTCTTACCGTTTTATTTATTACTAGCTGAACCCGCTACTTCGTTCGCGTAAGCAGATGTTACTGACTTATAGGTACATTAGTTGGAAGTATCGTAAGACAAAATATTTGGATAAATAGTCATTGAAAACCCGAATGAATTTGTACAAAAATATATTTTAATTATTTATAATTTTATCATCTTTATTTTTCTTTTTTTAAACAAAATCAAACATACTTAGTAAGCTTTCGTAGTATCGAACATAACCGCAAGTGTTAAGTTTCTAGGATTTTTATAGGATACATTATGAAAAGTCTGAAGCTGATGTGCATGATCTGATACCTACTTATCTCTTTTAATCCACAAGCTGTTTTCTAACTGTTACCCGCGACTTCGCCGGCGTAAAATTTTGAACGAAGCCTGTGTGGAATCAAAATAATGAAAATTTTGAGTTTTAATGATATTCAAGCAAGTTGAACCCGTAAATCTAAACCTAGTGAAATGTTAATGTATGAATTTAATTGTTAAATGTTAGATACCTAACACAGAAAAAAATAATAACGAAAGAATCCAAATATGGCATCATAATCCTTTTAGCAGCAAAAGCTTATTAGTACAATTTAGAATACCAGTAACGCCACCTAGTGATGAAAGAAAAAATACATACCACAATAGCAAAACATCGATTTAATTGGCCTTTATTGCTTTTAGATTTAAACTGACATTAGCGCCGTCTAATGAGAATATTATGTTGCTTGTTATTTTGATTGTGAACGCAAATCACCTATATTATCTACGCCAAAACGGGTGCATATATTTTTCATTTTTGGCTTTTACCTTACCATCACATCAAGTTCCTTACGAAAATATATGCTTATATTAATATGGAGTTAAATGAAAATGTAGACTTATTAGCCCATGTGAAATTTTAGACTCTTAACTATATGTGTTTCGTATGTCAACCCATATCGTTGTGCCGTTTTGACGTGATAGTTCATATTTGTTTCCTTAGGGCCCATGCTTCTTTTTAGGTTGATAGGTAATAAATACATAAATGTGGTATTTCAGACTCTGAGTTATTTTTGTTTCAATTTTCTACCAAATTTGCTTAGTCTTTCCGACGTCACAGTAACCTATAATAACCGATTAGCTATTTCTGAGTTCAAACTACGTGTGTTTTGAATTCCATCCAAATATGTTCAGCCGTTCCAACGTTGTCCTGTAAATATTATGAATGTCACTGTTTGGATGTTTGTTACGTAATACATAGAGTACTTATACATAGGCAATGTTTAGCCTATGTGTTCTTCCAGACTGTAATCTAATTCTATTTCAAATTTCAACCCGATCACTTGATACGTTCCGCCATGATTAAAGCGGCAATAGAAATACATCATCTGCGAAAATTTCAACTGTCAGCTATCACCGTTCTCTTGAGATACAGCCTGGTGACAGACGGACGGACGGACGGACGGATAGCGAAGTCACAGTAATAGGGTCCCGTTTTTACCCTTTGTGTACGGAACCCTAACAACGGTCTGCTTCGGTCACCAAAGCTTGTTGAACACTACCTTTAAATTTTAAACAGTATTTGGATTGAAATAATACGTTTTCTAATAAGTTACGGCTGGTCTAGTAAGTTACAGCTGACCTAGTCGGGAGAACGGCGACTGTCGATCCGGAGACCCAGGGTTCAAAACCACGCGCACCACTATCTTTTCAGAGTCATGTTCGTAATGCCGGTAATTAAAACGGTGAAGGAAAACACCGTGAAGAAACGGAAATCCACCTATAATCTAAGTTCTAAGTCATATGTCATCCACCAACCGACACTGGGCCAGCGTGGTGGGTTATAGCCTTGTCTCTCTCCTTGCGAGAGAAGGCCCCGACGCCCAGCAGTGGGAACATTTAATGAGTTGTTTATGCTGCTACTTATTATGCTTTTATGATTGAGAACATACTCCTTGTTTGAAGTCGATTATAACCGAATGATGTTTGTTTTTCCACACAAAAATATATTTTTGACAATTATTTTGTCATCCAAGACGACGCGACGCGATCACGTGGGCACTTTCTAGAATCTAGAATCTAGATATTCTGTGGATCGTCTGTGATACACAGAATACTTAGAAGTTAGTATGTACCGAACACGCCGCGCGTGTCGTTATTATTTAATGTTTGTGTAATTTTCGAACCAACAGACCGATATTGTTCAAATTTTGACGGGACAATATAAAAAATGTGTTCTTTCTAACAAAAAAAGAATTAATGAAATTAAACAACGCAAACATGAGTTACAACCAAATACACATTCTGACTTTCACCCCTCCCGCAAGAAAACCGATCAGAATTTGGGGATCAAAAGTAGCCTACAGCAATGTCCTTAGTATAAACTAAAATTATGCCAAGTTTCAGCTGAATTGAATCAGTAGTTTCGGCGTGATGCGTGATCCCTATACAGAAAGACAGACAGACAGACAGACAGACATGAAAGAAAAAAAATGCAGTTTCGCCATCAGTATCGACTATGGAGTGCCCCAAAAAAAAATTCAAAATATCTTCAATGTACAGAATTCGACCCGTTACAGTTTTATTATAAGTATAGATAGCCTCACATTTTTTCAGTTTGATCGCGCACCAAAATTCCTATCTCCTCTAAGCCCGCCGTTCCTGCTTCGCTAATCCAAAGTGCCAGAAGTCATTTTATAAAAACATAGCATAAGCATAAACATCGCACTAAATGTTCCCACTGCTGGGACTCGGGCCCTTCTCTCGCAGCGTGGTGAATTATGGCCTTGACTTTCTCCTAAAAGTCAAGGCCATAATTCACTACGCTGGCCCAGTGCGGCTTGGTGGATGACACATGACTTTGAAAGATTCTAGGTACATGTCGGTTTCCGCACGATGGTTTTTTCTTTTACGGTTTTAAGTTAGCGGCATTACGCACATGACTTCGAAAAATCAGTGGTGCGCGTGGTTTTGAACCCGGGGTCTCCGGAGAGTCTACCGCCTAATTAAAACTGTCTTAGCTTTGATACTGCTGTCTCTTTTCTTTTTGCTTGAAGTGATAGAGGCAGCAATAGCAAATCCATAGCCGATTTCGTTAGGTGTTAGAGGGGCCGATCGGTATGCGCCGTTCTCCCGACTAGACCAGCCGTAACTTAGTTTTAGTCTTATAAAAACATAGTCATCATCAAAATAATGTTTGTTCAGTTACGAAAAGTCTTCTTACCATCAGACTACTTAGCTAACTAATCCATCTATTGCCTAAAGTGAAGATGTCATCTTGCTCTGAGAGTTTGCAGATAATAAATCATGATAATCACCTCCAGATAATAAAGTTAGCTTAAATGGACTTAATTGTTTATTCTTTTAGGGAAAGTCTAATGTGCAATTTTGAGACACACAATTGGTTTCCTGCCATAACGGTTTCATTTAAAGCAGTGCTATTGCGCAGTTTGAGAATTCTTAAACATTAACAACTACCCCATTGCGTAGATAATTGCTGGACCACCAATGATTAACGATTAGCTATTCTACTAAAACGTTAGAATGCAATCGAAAATGACATCATAGCGTTGGCACCACTTAGTGATTTACAATTTGATATGCACTGTGAGGTCAATTAACAATCTACTGCTTATTATGTATTAGTCAGTACAACTACGAGTGCCTAATGTCAACAGTTTGTTAGTGCGATCTAAAGTATTGAAATTACGACAAATTTTAAATTTAATTGTTCCTCTTTTGAGGGCGCTTTTCGTTTTTTTTACTAGTCAAGGTATTTTGTATGCTGTCAATGATAAATGCCAATTCCAAATTTTTCCTTTTGCGACTTATCTAATTTTGGCCTTAGTCTAATAACTTTGAGTAAACAATGTGATTCGGCGTAATCCAAATTACGCGAGCCAAAAACTTGTAAACATATTGTGTAAAGTCTAGTTTTTTTATTATGTACTAGTAGCGAGTACTTATATACTTTCATGTACATTTAGTAAAAATCTGTTGATTTGGAATTGGGATGATGACAGTAAAAATATACCACAATAATTAATTCATCAGGTAGATTATGGAAAAACATGGGACATTATACGTATTTTTGGTTTTATCAAATTACAAAAAAAAACAAAGATGTAGATCATCAAACCTCCAGAGTGGGGGGTTGTGAAGTCACGCTATAGTAAAAATCGTGACCATACCATACCATAATCGTACCATATCGTGACGTGACTCGAAACTAAGCACTGTATCTTCGCGTTTTTTGTTTGTGAAAGAAAACATACGTACTATACATTTTTTTTAAAACCTAATAACATTATAAAAGTTCTTGTACTTAGTTCGTTGTTACTTTAATCAGTGTTTTAACAATAGTTAATTTATGACGTATTAAAATAAAACTACTAACTAGATCTCATTCAAACCAATTTTCGTTGATAGTTTACATGGTAATGTACATCATACACTTTTTTTTGTTTTTGTCATTCGCTTATTGTAGAAGTTACAGGGGGGGTGGCACTATTTACCACTTTAGAAGAGTCTATCGCGCAAACTATTCAGTTCAGAAAAAAAAATTTTGGAACCTCAATATCATTTTTGAAGACCTATCCATAGATATCCCACACGTATAATTTTGATTAAAAAAAATTTTGAGTTTCAGTTCTAAGTATGGGACAACCCATTTTTTTTTGTTATTTCAATTTTTTGTATCAAAATCATAATGCGGTTCACAGATTACATCTACTTACCAAGTTTCAAAAGTATAGATCTTATAGTTTCGGAGAAAAGTGGCGGTGACATACGGACGGGCAGACAGACATAACGAATCTATAAGGGTCCCGTATTTTGCCATTTGGCTACGGAACCCTAAAAACCGGATAGGCTCTTCTTATTTATTATCTGGAAAAATCATTCAAACAGTTTAATAACAAACAGATTTTAATTCATACAAATTAGGATAAATAAAATAAATTTATTCGCCTCAATAATATCCCAGTGAAGGACAAGGCCTCGTAAACAAAAATCTGTTTTGCATTCATATAAGCAGAAAAGGTATAAGAACACATAAATCACGATTAAATTAATATTTTATGATAACCCTTTTAGCACAAATACATTTGTATGAGCTATAAATAAAATAAACAGATACAAATCATTACCAATCATGAAAACATGAAAGTTTGTTGATTTTAACATTACGCTTTAAAAGCCCCTTGATTTGTGTGATATATGCATATTTGCATATAATGTGGTTCTTCCGGGTGACAAGCGCAGTGCAATAGTTACAATAACTGCGTGACACTGCGATGTTACGGGCAGGCGTATGAGACGTTTTGCTTACTATCAGGCGTGTGCTCTGCTCGTTACGTCATTCTAAAACAAATATAGACATGACACGCGAATAGAAATGAAAGCCCATGATCGTAACCAAACTTCTTATGAGACGATCTTCTTAGCATTCCATGGATTCACCGTGCGGGTGCCGGGTCCAACGTGTGGCAGAGACACATTAGTTTATACTAGAGTGACATAGTTTATATTCTCCGAAAAAGAAAGCAAAAACCGACTGCAATTTAAAATTAATTCAGGCTTACCACCAAATTCAATAAGAAGCAATCACTAAGTCATCGTGGTAACGAAAGTAAGTTTAAGTAGTTTTTTGTTTATAAATATGAATAAAAGCCACTACACCGATTTCGATTAAATTTATATTATGGGACCACCTCTAAACCTATATATAATCTAGCCAACAAAAAAAGAACCGGCAAAATTGATTCACATCTGGCGGAAATATCGCGCAACATAGATAAGTACAAAAAAAATTGTCAGTCATAGAAGTGAACACTTATAACTCAGAATTAAATTTGATAGCTTACTTTGGAAACTACGCGACTGCCAATAGCCAATAGGCAATGCTGACGCATTTCTAGATGACCAATGGTCATGATCCCGATTTTACCCGAAGATTTATCATTTCCGAGCGTGACGCTTGAAGTCAATTCACAGCCCACGAAAAATCTGTCTGTGGCGCGCCAAAACAAATTTCATTTAAAAAAAACATACAACCGCATTAAGAACCTCCTCATTTTCAGTCTGTTTTTTAAGTCGGTTAAAATTATTCTAAAATTTCACTAATAATACTTAGATGTGTATTTCCGTAACATTTATTATGTCTACAAAGATATACTCCAGCAGATTAGAGATATCATGTATGGACTGGAATTGCAATCAAAAGCTGATCGAGGTGTGTTATCCAGCACCAGACCGCACTTACGTTCATGCGTCATTCCACTCCAAGCGAGGACGGTGGCAGCCCGATGAAAGGGGTTTCTTATTTATATATCAAGCCGAAAATATCTCTAAATTCTGTTTTTATTTGATGCTAAGCTAACGCTGGAAATATGCGTTCTTAGAAGATTTATTACTGTGAAACGTCGCGTTAAGGTCTTGTAGCTCTGGAATCTGGAAGACCACAAATTCTAGTCGTGTGTATTATTACATTTTAGAAACGCTTCGAAGATCTTTTACACCTGTCAATTATTCAACAACACTGTAGTAGTTCTACGAGACAAGGTACAATATGTTAAATATGCTTACAATGAATTATTTTTATCAAAAAATGTCATCATCAATATCAAAAATCAATGTATGTTAGGCAATAGTTCCGCCTATTGTGAATCGATTTGATAATTTTTTTTGTAATATGGAGCGATTTTTGTAGATTTTGAAGATATGAACAAAATAAATGTGGATATATTGTATCGGTTTGTTGTTTTCTAGTTTCTTTAGCAAAACGTTTACAAAGTCTGTTATCTAGTTTTCAAAGAAAAAGGATTTTATAGTTATGTATAGTATCTTTTTTTCTGAGTTGACTTACTCCATGAAAGAAATGAAATTACGAAATACGGAGGGCGTATTCTTTAAATTGTAATTTTTTTAGCACCTTGGGCCAAAATAGCGATGCAAAGCGTACTGACCAAACTTTCATTGATTGAACTCATCCAGCGCAACCTTACCAATCGTATCGATATTTTCAATAGCTATTTAATAAAAAAAACGTGTCAATCGGTGTCAACTATTAGGTAGAGAATACGCAGATAGGTCTTAGGTACCAGCTGAGTGATATCTTTTAGCAACACTCATAAAACCGCATATGGTATTACAAGATTCGTCTGCAGATACTTAGTCGCGACCCCAATAATGTGTTTATCCCATCATATACCAGTGTATTCTTTGATTTGGAGTCAGGTAGTGTTCTGTGATTTTTATCAATTTCATTGGCATCATACCTGAAGTTCGGCACAGCACTTTACTCTTTCAATTCAATCCATCACCCGTTCGTCATCTCATCGTTCACTCCTTCCTCCTTGTACATATCGTTTCGTTAAAATTCAACCACACCTTTTTGGAGGGTCTATATGTGGTAGCATAACAATTTTTGTATAATTTAAGTAACACATTATGCCATAAAACTATTATGCAAAAGTTACATTATGACACTATATATTATGCTACATTCATTATGACAAAGTTAATTAGGAAAAAAAAGTGTTTTAATTTAATTTTTGGACCTTTTTGAACGCCCCCTTCCATTTTTTTCCGCTTGCAGTCAGATCTAATTGATCACAAAAGTAACAATTTCATAACTTTTCAATAATATAATTTTCCTCAAAATAACATCGACTTCAATTTAAAATTTAAATCAAACACTGGATTTAATTTCATACATTTTGCGAAACCAACCATACACTGTGCACTAGAATTGAGAAAAGATTTCAAAGTAAACGAAAATATCATCGACGGATACTAACTTTTAGATTGTACTAGATACTTCGAAAACCGCTAAATCGATGTCGATAAAATGTATAAGAAACTACATCTGAAGTATGATCTACCAGACAACAAAAGAATCGTCAAAAACGAATCGGGCGAAGCTATCGTGTAACATATGTAGGTACATACAAAAAAACGTACTACAGCCGAATTGAGAACCACCTTCTTTTATTGTCGGTCAAAAATTTACCTCCAATGTCGAAAAGTCTTGCAGAGTCCTTAAGTCTCGTGATAGAAGAACGTGTTCCGCGTTTCAAGTTTCCTATTATAGAAACCTAATCCAGAAATCAACTGCCGCCACGCCGGACCACTTCCGTGGCCTACATATCGAAACCGGTTTACGTGCTTTTCGGATCACTGAACCCATGTGTGTGTCATTACTTCGCTAAGCGATAACTCAGTACGAATACTAACGTCTTTGTTACCGTCATGTCAAACAAAACTTAAAAGTATTCTGAATTAACTGTTCCCCGTGGTTAAAAAGCATTAACGTTAACAGGAACAAAAGTAGCCTATGGTTTAATCCTGGTAACATACTTAATAATAAATGTTTCCATTTGTTTCTCTCCATCCTTCAGTTGCCCGAAAGAGATCGCTTTTAACTATAACGGTTCCATTTACCTCACTAACTCTAAGAATGTATCTATTTTTTTGTTGTGGACCTACATTCAAGAATTTATATCTATCTAGATATTTAATTTCATTCAAATCCCTTCAGCCGTTATAGAGAAAGTTACTTAAGACCAAACATACACACTTTCGCCATTATAATTTTAGTGTTATAAAGATTAATATTGAAATGCGGCCGTGATGGTTCTGGGCGGGAGGGAAGTTTTAAAAAAAATATGTAAATAGTTTTAAATAACCGACTTGCTTAGTTTTCAAGGATAGATTTAATATTCAAGTAAGTTATTTTCATTTGTAATGCATTCCTGCATAAATAACCTCAATTCAAAAAAACCCGCCTGCAAAAACTCAACAATAATAATAATTCCTTGATGGAGTATTAGATATAATACCTACATGTATCAGTCTCATAGAGGACTCGTATCTCTATGATCGCTTATGTACTCTAGAAGAGATAGGTCTTAGCATTAAATAGATACTTAGTGAAGTCACAATTTGGTACTAATAAATAAATTATTAAATAAGGTCGTCAATTGCTACTTAGTTGTTTTTAAGTTTTGGTATATCTTTGTTGTTTGTCTTCTAATTAAGTACAACAAAGAGTTTATCTATCTATCTATGATCTGTGTACAAGTTTAGAGCGAATCATTTTCATACAGACAAGTGCGCTCCATCGTAGACCGCATAGTAACTTAACATCAAGCGAAATGGCTGTGAAAGGCGATCCTATTTTCGATTATTAATTCATCCGTGCAATATAATCAGTTCAGGCACTCAGAACCAACCGAGAACCGTTCACTAATATGAAACTAATAATTGAAAAATACCCGGTAAAATACGACTCAAATTTCAATCAGACTGAACCGACCTTACCATATATAACAGACGAAATCCGACTGAATAGTACTAGACTAGGTTCAAAATGTTCACAACACCTTTGTTTTGTGACCACAAAATGTTTTTCCCTTCTCCTAATCCACGAAATATGTAAAAAAATAATATTATTGTGATGACCCCGGAGTCTGTGGAGTGGCTAAAATGAATAATATTTGAATTAATAAAAAGAAGTGTAACATTTGTAACACTATGCAAACTAAGGGTTTAGTTTTCATAGTGAGAAAAAATACCACAGTACTAAAACATTGCATCAGATGATTTCAACTTTTAACATGTACATATTTTTGCTCTGTCACTTTATTGTCATATATTTTCAGCTGCGTAAACATACATCTCGTCTTATTCTCGGGCTAAATGGTGCTGTGTTTTTTTTTACCAATATTATATTGTAATACGAGTATTATTCTTTTCCAAGGTTAACGTTCGAGAATGTGGTACGTAAGCAGCAACTGGGAGATGACGCCATGGAAGAAGACGAACCGAGCAAGATCATCACTGTGGAGCCCCACGTCCAGCCGAAACGAGGGCCCTACCTGTATAACGAGCCTAAAAAGTAAGTGTAGTTATCATTTTACCTCATTAAACCTTGTCAAAAAACTCTACGTGTATTTGTGAATTAAATAACATATAAAGACGTCAAAAAAGAACACACAGAATTTACAAGTACCTCATTAGTCTCAACAACACAGTTATCATAACAAAAAAAGTTACTGGTAAATAAAATATAAAGCCGTGGTAAGAACGTCCCATTGCACGATCGTGAAGTTGAGTCCGATTCCCACTTGTACTTCTAACTATTATTTCACTGGTTTTAACAGTAAAGGAAAACATCGGTAGGAAACCAGCATAATCCAGGAAAGACTTCTTTTGAGGACATTAGTAATTGGCCGACTAGCTCCTTAAGAAAATTAAATTAACAATTTGGGCATTTATTATCATAGCTTAGACAAATATAAGTTTTATATTTTTTTAAACATCAGAAATTTACTCTCGTTGGAAAGAAGAATTTCCCAAACCTTGGTGCAAAAAATGTACCAAAAAAATAGGCACATTTTTTATGATGCTCGCGATATTCTCCTTCTTAAGGTTCTAACCATAACTATGTCACATCGTAAAAAACTGGATTAAATTTACCGACTTGAACCCTAAAATTAACTTCAGGACCTCAAAACTTGGCAGTTATTTAAAAAATTGACTATTATCACGTTAATAAGACATTACAACTTCAAAATTCCGAGCCATATCAAGATCCCTACGATCTTGTAGGAAACTTCATGTTTGAATTAAAACAGATGTCTGGACATCTTCTCTCAACGAACAAAAAAAAATCACGGTCGATTATGATATAACGGGTTATCATTGCAGATGGTCCGCCATATGGTAAGCATAATCATACGACCCATGAGCCTTGAGTAAGGAGTTATTACTACCATAATCGGTAACCTCATTCATTTTATAAAATTAGCCTTTTTCTCACGACTGAGATTCCGAGCTTGCACAATATTATGCATAGGTGGGTGGTCTGGTCTATACATCTGAGGATCAAAAGGAGGTGTCATGTTCGTAAGTGTGAAATTATTATTGAAACCTTTTCATCTTATTCGTACAGCAAAGGTGTCAAGTTGAGCGGTTGGCCGATAAGATTAATATATACTGGTTGTACCCCGCTATTTTACCCGTTCCTGTAATTTTGCTGCGATAAAACCTGGCCTGTGTTTTTATTACAAAGTATAATATATGTATCATGGACGTATAAAAAAGTCGGACGTAGTCTCGCTAAAACAAAAACTATGTCTATCGAGGCGGCTACATAATATGCACGTGTACGTTGTAACATATAGGCTGGCACGCACACATCAGTGGGTCATTACACGCGCTACTTGTGTATATGTGTGCGTGTCAGCCTATCAGTTACAACCTGACAACGCACACGTCCAAATGTGACCGACTGTAGTAACACAGTTTTTGGTCTATCGAGACTACGTCCGACTTTTTTATACGTCCATGATATGTATGTACCAAATTATTTCAAGATCATTTATCTATTTAAGATCATCATTTAATAACTTGTGCATAAAAAATTACAAACATAGGTACGTACATCCATAACATTTTACCACTCATTATATTATAAGCAGCGGCCCGCGGTTTCACGCGCGTTTTCATTATTTTCCCGTCATAAAAAGTGGCCTTTCCAGGCTATATTATGTGTTCCGAATTCCAACCTCATCTGTTCAGAAAAAGTGGCCTTTCCAGACTATATTATGTGTTCCGAATTCCAGCCTCATCTGTTCAGAAAAAGTGGCCTTTCCAGACTATATTATGTGTTCCGAATTTCAGTCTCATCTGTTCAGACTTTCCACGTGGTTTTACCCGTATAGTTTCCTTTTCCGTAATGTTTTCACGATATGAAGAGACTAAATTATGTGTTATTTCAGGCTATAATCTAAATTTAAACAAATAGACGGATCGACCGTTTAGACGTTTCGACGTGATGGAGCAACAACCATCCAAATTTGCATAATTCCAATCCATAAATTATATGTTAGGATAGAATTAAGCCACATATTGTGTAGATCAGCTTAATTTTTTTTTCGCAAATTCAGAGTACGTAATTATGAGTGGATTACGACCCTCTTCTGTACCACATATAACATATAGGTTTCATATAACCCTGTAATTAAAAAAATCTCTCTTTTTTGTGATAATCTTATAATGATTGTGATTACCGTTCAGGAACAACATCTTGTTTACGCCGACGCAAGTGGAAGCGATCCGGTCGGGAATGCAGCCGGGTCTGACGCTTGTCGTGGGACCGCCGGGTACAGGTATGTCGTTTTTTTTATCTTTTCCCGTATTTAGTTCAATAATTTCCTGTATTTATACTATATAAATCAACATTTATAATTCCAATTAGCAGCGCACCGCTCATTTTAACCGCGCAGGTCCCGTTCCCGCTATTTTCCGCTATAAAAAGCCTACATAATGCTATAATCTATCAGACTATAAGCTAACTGTGCTCCAAATTTCAACCCGACAGCTCTTTAGACATAAATGAGCAACAAACACCAAACTTTCGCATGTATAATATTAGTATAACGATACCTACGCAAAAAGTTAGCAAAATTATCAGGACTGATCAAAGTGTTTACATATACTACGTATAGAGTTGGGGAAAACGCTTTACACCGAAAGCGCGGGTAGCATCTTTCTTGCCTTTTCGCTCTTGTGGAAGTGTCATACTTTTGTCGCGGCACATCACTCTGTTGCCATAGAAAGTATGCACGTTATCTGCTTGCTTACGATTGACACAAAAGAACCGTGCGAAATCATCATGAAAAATCATGATCTTGAAATAAAATTGGAAAATCTAACTCTATACGTAGTGTGTGTAAACTCTTTGGTACTGAGGTATAGTATGTGGCGTAAATATTCGTATGATGGTGCCCAAGGGTAGGGCACATATCCTGGGATCGCAATAACGACCAGGTCAACCCAAAGTTGTGAGTGATTCACGTAGTAACATTAAAATGTTCTTCACGGACGCAGTTATAGGAACTCGCAACGATCGTATAAAAGTCTAGTTAAGTCTTCGTCTTCTTTTTTCTCATAGTTATGTTCTTTATTGGAGTATGATTCTTCATTCAGGCTAGTTAAGTCACTTATGGTAAGTTGACCAAGACGATGATCATTAATATGAAGCCGAGAAGCCAGAAGAATATTGCATATCGCCGTTAAAGTCTTAACTCAAGATGAAGCTCTATACCCAACCGTAGGATGGAAAACATTGAGAAAAATTCTTATCGTATATGTAATAGGTATAGTTAAACTCTTTGGTTCTAATAGTCCGACCGCTCTTGATACGCCCCATATAGGGATTTAGAGTTCTAAAATATAAATCATCAATTGCAACGGAAAATTGAACAATTTGTCAGCAGTGATGCCACCTCTGACATCCAGACACGTACTTGGACTTTATCGTTACTCATCGTTTAAAATGCCTATACTACGTCATAAGAATAGATAGTACGCTGTATAGTTTATATCTTTTATGATTTTGCCCATGACTAAAGTTTTCTATTAATGAGATATTGTTACGATACCATAGAGGGTGTGGCGTTCCGAGTATTAGCGAATGTAGGCGGTATGACTGACAGGTCTTAAAGAAGATCTTTAGAGCTATAGGCACAAATGAATCATAAAAACTATGCTCACAATAAATATTTGATTCATAATAACGGACTTTAAAAATCAGTTAGTCTACGATATTATTGTGATTCCTTACACTTAAAGTATGCCTCCTGTGACATACCTCAATTATGTCGATAGTCATGTATGTATACAATATGGCAATAAACTAAACGTAACTAACTTCAAATATCCATTTACATAATTATTACACCATTATTTTTTAAAATATGATTTGCGTTATTATAATGTAAATCTCAAAGTGATGTTGTTTTCTGATGTCATAATGATATCATCGTTAATATTTCACTTTTCCTCAGATGTAACAAGCATATAATCCGCCCAATGTGACATCACTAGTATTTTTCACTACTTTCTGTTATTCAACTAAAACGGCGTGTGAAATGGTATTTTATAATATATTTTCAGGAGTGAGGAAATAAAGCGAACAACATGAATCGAAAATATATTTGTCACAAATAAATAGTGGCGAACGAAATGGTTCAAAAATCCATCTAGAGTTTGTGTGTGTATGTGCGTGCTTACTTGCAGGCGTGTTTGTATGCTGAATGAATTAAAAGCAAGAAGAAATATTAAGGATCTATGCATTTTGTCGTGATAAAAATCTTACCTATGTGCTTTATCGAATCTTCGATCCATACTAATTCCAAACAATTTGCCCTTCTATTGCATTTGCGAAGAATAGTCTAGGTCTAGTAAATTTCGCCAGAAGTTAGAGAGAATAATGGCAAAGTCACAATCAACCTTTTTAGGTAGGGAGTAAAGCCTCAGAACCTTTCCGCTATTCTGAAGTGGGTGCTACAAAAATCTAAACGTTTAATTTTACGAGTACAAAATTTATTAATAGTAGGAGATTGTATTGTAGGCAGTAGGATTCTCAATCGATTATTAACTTGTAGGTAAAACCGACGTGGCTGTCCAGATAATCTCGAACCTGTACCACAACTTCCCGTGGCAGCGGACCTTGGTGGTGACCCACAGCAATCAGGCGCTCAACCAGCTGTTCGAGAAGGTGGCCGAGTTGGACGTGGACGAGCGACATCTGCTCCGTTTGGGTCACGGAGAAGAAGCTCTCCAGACTGATAAAGACTTCTCCAGGTAACCTAAAAGTACCTAACGAATAAATTTACGCCCAAACCGATGAGCTTGTACTTAAGTATATTCCTCGTACTCGTAAAGTGGAAAATGAGGGAAAGAGATGGGAGAATGATTTTGTTCTACCAATTTTAGTAATTTAAGGTGCTTTACAAACGGCGGGGTGGGCTGAAACGGCTCATTACACCGCAAACGATAGCCCGAAACACTATGCTACCAGCGCACAGTAGTGGGCAAAAAACCGTGTCGCCTCGCCGGGTACTTCGCTGTCAAAAAGACTGTACCGCCGTTTACAAAGCGTCTAAAGGTCTGAGATCGGCGACCTGCAACATTGCAACAACGTATCGAAACGACGCAGCTATTGTTGGCTACGATCTAACGTATTTTTCAGCGTGGTTTTGTTTCCATGACATTCCCATCGCCTGTGATTTGACACAAGTTTTCTTAATTATGATCTACATTCGAAAAGTCGCGGATGTTACATGCATGAGACTAACACAAGATCAAAACAAGTGAGGTATATGCTCAGGGGCCTGTAATCTGGCCATAACGGTCTGTAAATGATTAATGATTATGATCATCTACAATGTATTAAACTTAATTATTTTATCAGGAACAATAAATAAGAAAGAATAATCTGATTGTGTAAAGATGTCACGTCTCATTTGTTTTTGGGTACCATAAATGGTGTTACCTCCCAAATATTGACTGATTTATTTTCAATACTAAGTAGTGTGCGTGCGTAAGTGTGTCAATGCGCAATGCGTGCGATCCATGTGCGGTATGCGCCATGCCATCTTAGTCTCTCTATTAACAGTTATTACGTATAGTCGTATAGTATTGGATAGATTACTAATCTATGAACAATAAGTATTTCGCTTGCTTTATATCTGTAGGCTAGCTGTAAATCATTGGTGATGAGGCCACTGCTTATACTAGCCTTTAAATCAAACTTACACTGTGATTTAAAACGGCACTAAATAGTTCAGCCGCCAAAAATGAGTATGTTATAAATTTTGTTCTGTCTGGCCGTAAATCTTTTTCAATCTCTACACAATTAGATTTGCCTTAATGTATGTTTTGGCGCCACCAATTTTTTATTTAAAAAAAAGATTAAGTGTAACTGTCAAGTTTTGTTGTTTAATCTTAGAATGCGTGAAGACGGAATTATGTACATAATAATGTAAATAATTCCGTTGTTAATTAAGAAATCTTAAATGCTCGAGCAGAAGTTTGAATAAATTATTTTCATGCAATTGAATATTCTCGGACCACTTCGTAAATGTATTCGATATTCATTTTTTTTGTAATTCTCATATCAGTTTACATCTTTGCGTTCTGTTTATATTCTCAACGCCGAAAATCCGTAAACAAATGCATGTGTTTCTAAAAATCCATACTTCTTAGTGTAGACTTTGCACACGTTTTCACGAATACAAAGCAAACACGCTATTCTGGTGTTGCAGTTTATTTCTGTGTTCATGGTCAAAATATTTAAAAGCACCTAATCTTCTCTATGTAAATGTAAGAGAAACAAGACGCTTGAATTTTATCTCTTTGGTCTAACTATGAAAATGTATGTACTCGTATATTCGAGATTATAATTTGAATATTGTTTTTAAGTGCGAAGTTATGACCAAAATTGAGTATTCTCAAATAAAAAGGGGTTTTAACATTACTCTTAAGACTCTTAACCATAGGAGCTAACTTAAACGTAAAACTTAATGCTAAGATTTACAAAAGACGCTGTTGAAAAACTATTTTATTTTAATTATTGAGTCCTACGTCTTGTGTAGTCAGAAGAACGGCGACTAATTCGATTTTTTCAGTCATTATGCCTATTATAATTGATGAGTTTCGTAATAGCAGAGCAGAGTTATAACTGGTCTAGTCGGGAGAATGGCGACTGCCTATCTGGAGACCCGGGTTCAAATACCACGCGCATCACTGTCTTTTCGAAGTCAGATGCGTAATGCCGCTAACTTAAAACGGTGAAGGAAAACATCGTGCGAAAACTGTCATATACCTAGAATCTTTGGTCGAGGTCATGTGTTATCCACCAAACCGCACTGGGGCAGCGTGGTGGATTATGGCTTTGACTTTCTCCTTCCGAGAGAAGGTCCCGGGTCCCAGCCGTGGGAACATTTAGTAGGCTGCCTTTTTTTAACCGACTTCCAAAAAAAGGAGGAGGTTATCAATTCGACCCCTATGTTTTTTTTTTTTTTTTTTTTTTTATGTATGTTACCTGATTTCTCGAGAACCTCTGAACCGATTTTAAAATTTCTTTTTGTGTTCGGATGGGTATGCTTCCCGAATGGTCCCATATAAATCTTTTTGAAATCGGTCAAGTAGTTTTTGAAATATGAACCAAAAACTGAAAAATTGCGTATCTGGATGACGTTGTAGATTTCACAAAAGTTATGAATCTCGACCCTGTCAATACAAAATTGTGTAAATGCTTTAATAAAAACTTGTTTTTAACCCCCGGCCAAAAAAGGGGTGTTATAAGTGACGTCGATGTCTGTCTGTGTGTCTGTCTATCTGCTGTGGCACCGTAGTAGAACTCAAACAGATGGGCCGATTTCGATGCGGTTTCTTTTATTTCAAGGTTAATACCATAGCAGATGTTCTTAGCTATGTCTGGTTAATGTCGATGCAAGATGGCCGCCTCCACAAAATGGCGGACAAAATATTTTCACAACCTACCTCAATTTGGGTATCAAATGAAAGGGCTTGACTAGTAGAGTACTATGTACTATAACAAATTTCAAATCCAAAATGGCCACCACGACAAACTGGCGAATTATATTATATTTTCATTACTACCTCAATTTGGGTATCAAACGAAAGAGCTTGACTAGTAGAATACTTTTCACTATGAAAAATTCAAATCCAAAATGGCCGCTTCCACAAAATGCCGAAATACATTTCTTTTTTTCACAACTCCTTTATATGGGTATCAAATGAAAGGGCTTGACTAGTAGAATGTTGTACAGATAACAAATCCAAGGTAGTCAGGGTTTGATCAACATTTTTAATTTTGTTCTTGTACACTAAAGAGTAAAATAAACAATTTTCGTACAAAAATTAAACCGACTTCAAAACCACAAATAGGCACTCAAAAGCGAAAAATAAACTAAAATCATTATTATAAGCGCTACTCACTCATCTATTTGAAGTCGGTGCCAGTCAGGTCAAAAAGTTAGTAGATTGATGCTATGTAGGCACAGGTAAGTAGTATCTATCCTATACCTGTTAGATTTAGCTGGCACCGACTTCAAATAGATGAGTGAGTAGCGCTTATAATAATGATTTTAGTTTATTTTTCGCTTTTGAGTGCCTATTTGTGGTTTTGAAGTCGGTTTAATTTTTTGTACGAAAATTGTTTATTATAGTATAGAGTGACGAGATGAGCGGGACACGTACCTGATGGTAAGCAACATGCCTGCCACATAACAGCACAGTGATACGCAGCTATTGGAACATGAAGAGCCCAAATCATTACCTAACACTGCACTACGCTCACCCAGAGATGTAAGATGTTTTATCTCTATGCCCTGTAATTTCACTGCAAACATTGCCCTTCAAACCGGAACACAGTAATGTTGGCATATTTCTGCTTGGAGGTAGAATAACTGGCGAAGGTGTGGTACTTCCCCAGGCGGAGTCAGCAAAGAGGCACCACTACAACACCACTGATTATGCTAGAGGTATATTAAAAATAAATTGAACAACAGATACGGTCGAGTGAACTACGTGCTGGCGACGCGTCTCGAGCTGCTGGGGCGGGTGGAGCGGCTGCAGCGCACGCTGTCGGCGGGTAGTGACGCCGGCGCCACCTGCGAGCTGGCGCACCACTTCCACGTGTACCACGTGCGCCCGCGCTGGCAGGCCTTCTGCGACAAGTGCAAACAAGACAAGGTAACTGTCCTACTTATGAGCTATTTAAAACTAAATTCCTCAACTCATCGTACCAACTCAGATTTAGAAACAAATTTGATTATTAGAGGTTATATTCAATGACGTAATCTTAGACACATGCTGTCACGTCAAAGCACGCTACGAAAACTCTCAAAAAGGAATATTTTTCCCCGTTTTTGTTACATTCTTGATTCATGCTCCGCTTCTATTGATAGTAGCGTTATGTTCTATAGCCTATAGCCTTCCTCGATAAATGGATTATCCAATAGAAAAAGAATCTTTCAATTCGGACCATTACTTCCCGAGATCCTAGCGGTCAAACAAACAAACTCTTCAGCTTTATAATATTAGTATAGATAGATTTTTATTGAAATGAAAACTCCTTTTGGCGCACCACAGAGCACACATGTCTTATGTTTTCTTTTTATTCTTTATTTATTATTTATTTTTGGGCATGTACCTACACTCTTGCTATCGCATCTGTTACTGTCGTGTCGTTGTATTAACTATATTCTATGTGTAATATGTAATCGATTTTATTTTTATTTATTGAAATTATTCAATGGTTTTAAATAGTTATTTCTTATTTTAGTTTTCACTTCTACCGTGTGGTCTTAAGCTCACACACATTTTTTAAAGTTTTCACCTGATGCATTCTCCTTTTCTATTTTCCTTTCTCTTCTTATTACGTAAGTACTAGCACACACTATGTGGACGGCAAAGATCTCAATACACAGATGTGCCTTCCCAAACTTCAGGGCGCACGGAATCAAGTGTTGTTGGGAAGAGTGAGCTCCAGCTCCGTTCCAGTCGGTTGCAGGAAGCGGTGAACGCCGTACGTTTTTACTTATAACTATTCGTTGTCAATAACCAAAATAAGTAGAACCACAGCATATCGCGCCATTAGCGATGCTACGATACACATAGAGACACAGTTTATTACCAATTTCAAGTTACTCAGTGCACATCCATTGTTTTATATCGATGGTTGACGGAATGTACCTACGTCGGAGTACCAACCTCACGCTAAATAGACGCCACCTTATAACTACAAGAACAAAATTAAAAAATTTTGATTAACCCTCGACTACCTCAGATTTGTTTTATCCGTACAACATTCTACTAGTCAAGCCCTTTTGCTTGATACCCATATTGAGGTAGTAGTGAAAAAAATTATATAATTTGCCATTTTGTGGTGGCGGCCGTCTTGGATTTGAGTTTTTTATAGTGTATAGTATTTGACTAGTCAAGCTCTTTTTTCTTATTTGATACCCATATTGAGGTAGATTGTGAAGAAATATTTTGTCCGCCATTTTGTGGCGGCGGCCATCTTGAATCAATATTAACCAAAAATCGGCCCATCCGTTTGAGCTCTACGGTGCCACAGACAGACAGACATCAACGTCAAACTTATAACACCCCTTTTTTTGGTCGGGGTTTAAAAAAACAGCAACCGAAAGGAAAGATGTTACGAATAGGTGATAAACACCAATAAAATTATTCTTACAACGGACTCTGCCAAGAGTCTTACAAAAATGCGCTGCACGAAGGAAATTCAGCTACGAGTACGTAACCGCTAAATAAATGTTCTCTCTTGATAATATATGAACAAGGTATCTTCTCAATATTTATGTTTCCTGATTAAAATTAAAAGAAATACTTTTTTTCTAAGTTTTCGGCCACTTGTATTGGCTTTCGCACGTACTTCAATAATGCAATTAAATAAATTCACATAAGTTTACGATCTGTGATTATCAGGAATCACATACACTTATCAAGTATCTACGCTGAAAGGACGTTTTAAAGGGGTAATATATATTCCGCCGGCTCTTCTCGTATCACGCGTAATTGACACAACAATCGATAATAACTTACAATCGTATCGCGATAATGTCACTCATTAAAATAGTTTAGCAAAAGTGTTATTTATAAAGAAACGTGCAGCACTACTGCAAAACTGTGGTTTTACTCTCTCGTCATTCTCTTTCCTGTTATTTTCCCATGTTGAAAAGTATTAATTATATACATATGTGCATGTTCTTACTATTGCAGACCATTATCTAACTGTGCCCCTAATTTCAACCCGATCCGATCAGGTGTTTCGACGTGAATGAGCGACAAACATCCACAATTAGATTTTTATAATATTATGACGACGACTGAATGTCAAGTGTATTAGCACAGTATAAAGAAATAAGAAACCAGTAGTTAATTGCCTTTGATCTTGGGGAAAACGCCGATAATGTCTAGACACGGGTAGGTTTGTCGCAAACAAAAATGCTTATTACCAAAATAAAATCAAAACATACGGAAGACGTCAGCCCTGAGCCTCGCTCCTGCAATACTAACATTGTAATGTAGGCAATGCAGGAGCGCACTTCTGGCGTCTCACCCCACACTGCTGCCCCGTCTAATAAATAAATGAACCTAATTCGATGCGCTTTTTTTGTGTGTTCTAAAGCCAATGATTATTCATTGATACCACTTTTGAACCTTGACTTGTTTGATTTTAGAACCTAATCCATATAACCATACTACCAACTAATATATAACATGTCAAAGTTTAGATGTTTGTTATTGTTACCAAATGAAATCTTATCTTCTGAACGCGTCGGGTTTAAATTTGAAATAGCAGTTAGATTATAGTCTGAAATAGCATATAGCCCTACTTTTATCCCGGGAAAATAACGGCAACGGGATCTACTTGGCTAAATCCGCGGACTGTAGCTATTTATGTAGCTATAATCTGTCGTTGCACAGTGTAAGGGATTTGTACTATTACTTAGTACAGCGTTGGAGTGCCGACTTTATTAAGAAATTATGCTTTACTACCTAACCTACATTATGTTTTTCGACATAAAACAAAACACAAGCGGAGAAGAGATGTAGAGAAAGATACGTATACCTTGCTGAAATTTGCTGATTAGCCACTAACTGGGCCCAACGACATAATTCATAGCTTACCTAAACTATCACAAGGAATTTAAGTTTTAACTCTCTTATATATATCTAGTCTTATATATTTAGTAAGGATTTGTTGTTTTCTACTGATTTGATACAACAGTTGAGTACTAAATTTGAAAAAAAAAATGTTTAACAAAATAATTATGTGTATAAGTATTATTCTACAACTACATTTTCGAGTATCCATTGGCACCCTATGTAAGTACAGTCTCTGACTAGTTTTGAGGACTGTGGGTGATGCTTTTTCTAGACTGACCATTTTAATAACATATTAATATATTTTTTTTAAAAATTGCCAATCCAAAAAAAGAGCGACGTAATAAACTAACACCAACAAATATGGCTTTGGTCTTGTTTCAGAACAAATCAGTAGAAACGATCAGCAAAGAATTTCCGTTCCATGAATTCTTCGATGACGCGCCGAAACCTCTATTCCCTGGGAAGTCCTATGACGAGGATATGGAAATCGCCAAAAGCTGCCACAGGTAAAAATAAAATCTAGCAATTTTTTCAAGGATTTTCAATGACGTAGGTGAATGTAGTAAAAACCTAACCGCGACCTTACTTTTCCATTCATTCACTTCACTTTTCAGTTAAAAAGTTAGTCGTAGAACTATGATAAAAGAAGTAAAATAAATACTTATACGCTGATATTCTCTTCCTTTTATTTATTACTACGTACTCTGTCTCGTCCAGAAAACGTAATGAAAACAATCGATGTGGCCAGTTTTCTATCTACCGACTTTTTTGTAGTAATTAAAGCGACGAAGCAAGTGGAAATTGAGTGCCTGCTATTAAGCAATGCACTTAAATACCAGGTTACTCTATTTTATACCAGGGTCTATAATTAAACCTTTAAGTCTAAACCGGATACTTTTTATATTGTATAGATTTAGCAAAGGTCGTCGCCATCAATATCCATTGGAATATCAATGATGGCGATAGACATCGTACCACGAATCGTTTTTTGTCTGATACTATCTGCATTTTAGGCATCAAGATTCAAAGTCGTGACTTGTCTAGTCTATTAGACTAGCCGTAGAGGATACTTTTTACTTGTTTTTTTTTTACATTTAAAGTCAACAAGATTGTATCTATCGGAAAACAACATTCGGATATAATGTTCTACAGCTTCAAAATTTTTTTTTTTTTATATTACATTTTGTCATTTTGACAATTTTCTAAACTATTTTAAAATACAATATGTATATATTTCTCCCAGATAGTTCTGTGTTATGACCGAGTTATACGTTTTAGATACATCACCCACATTTTCGAGGAATTGGAGGAATTCCGTGCCTTCGAGCTGCTTCGATCCGGCCTCGACAGGTCCAAATATCTGCTCGTCAAGGAAGCGAAGATCATTGCCATGACTTGTACTCATGCCGCGCTCAAGAGATCTGAGCTTGTGCAAATGGGTAAGTGGCTTTAATTTCAGACTATCTGATATGACAGAGATACAATACCTACCTACAACTCTTAATTAAAAGCAACAAAAATATAAAAGAAATACGAAAGAGATCCATTCGATTCACGAGTTTTTTGGCTCTGGCATATCACGTGAAAAAAAGAAAAATTGTTTTGTTTTCCACATGTTTTTTTCAATGTACTAAAAGTTCAAATTTCAAATTGTAAGTATTCTTAATTTTAAATTAAATTCTAGATACCATATATTCTTGAATGTAATACAAAAAATTCAGAAACTTTATGTTATTTACAAAGCGCTATACATACTCTAAAACAAGCAAGGGCATTGTTGCATTCGCAGGCTGTGTTAGTCATATAGGTACTAGGCGAATAGTTTACGACTTTAGGATATTTCGATGCTTGCGTCATAGTGATAACACCGACAGCAATACCGTCACATATGCTAACAGGCGTGTTAGTTCACAGATGCGGCGCCAGTATCCATATATATATCGTGTATGTTTATTGTGAGGTTGTTTGTTTTCTTCCTTCTCCGAGTCGTCTAGATGGGCATGGCATCGTCATCATGGTCTGCCTATGTCAGTCCACTCCAGGGCAAAAAGATTCCTGCTTCCTCCATTGAATGGGGCCATTAAAAATTGCTCAAAACATCACGTGATGACGGGCATGTACGGTTTGTTTCCCATCAAATTCAATGTTTCATATCTGGCCAACTCAGACCAATTCCGCGGATAGAACTGAATAGTCATACAATTAACTTTGAAAAATATGTGGGTTTTCCAAGATCTGATCTAAACGGTCTTCGATTACCAGACAATTACTACCGAAGATTGAATGAATAAGCGTTTTCTAACGCTGAAATTTTTGCGTCATGGAATGAAATGTATTGACGAAACTTAAAATGTGTAGTTACGTTTTTTGTGGTATGACTGTTTGTGGAGTCCGCCTGGGGAAGAACTATGCCTTGGCCCGTTATTCTGTTTCATTGCCACGCAGTAATCAGTAATGTGTTCCGTTTTGAAGGCAATGCGTCCAGACAAAAATATAAATCATCTTCTAATCAACAGGCGATGAGCGCTCTGCAGTATTTTATACTCTTTATGTTCCAATGGCTGCGTTGCGCTGTGTTATTATGGGCAGGTTTAATGCTCGTCTAGTCCTTCTAGATTATTTTAACTATGGGAAAAAGTCTGATCTATGGAAGTTGAGTTTTATTTTACTCTATAAAAAAGCTACAGAAATATAATATGAACCCATTGGTCAACTCGCCATAACGATGTTTATTGCTTAACCGCGTCGGAACGCCTGTACGGATCGGGTTGAAATTTGGGATACAGATAGGATCTTTATTTATTTAGATTCCAGAGTATAGTCTGGAATAAGACAGACTATTTTTCATCTCGGGAAAAATAACGGAGGCATGAACTAAGCGGGTAAAATCGCGGGGCGCTGCTGGTACTGTAAATAGATAAATACCTCTATGTTATGTTTATGTGTGTGTCGGTGTGGGTGTGGGGTACGTGCATGCGTGCTTGTATGTTTGCGACTGTCTGTCTGACACGAAGCATTTAATGCTCTTGCTTAGAACCTTTCTTCATGTGTATGTGTAACTATAATGTCTGGCGACAATAATTTGACTTCCATTGCTGTAAAATGTATCGTATGTTCCGTCACTATCACGGGATCTTCTACAATCAGCAACAATTAACAATATCAATTTGCTCAATGTATGCTGGTGTTGCGGTTCATTAAATATTCGACCGTTGTTATTGTTGGCTAAATAAAAACGAAGGTATTACGCAATCGACAAAATCGTTAGATCAATGACCTGTTACGCTTTAGCCGTATCCAAGGCTAAACATAGTTTATTTGTTTGTGTTTCATGACATAGGATGCTTTATCAACTACTATACTGTCAATCATTAGTATGTCTAACGGAGTTTCTGTTTACATACAAATATAGGGCATTTAGGTAAAATCTACTAATATGTATGTTATAAATGCGAAAATATGGGTGTTTGTTGATCAATCATGACGGAACATCGGGTCGATCTGGTTGAAATTTGGAACGCAGACTATGGATATGTCTGGAATAACACATAGAGAGGGATGATGATGATTGCGAACTGACAATCGAGACCATTATCTGTTTAAATCATTTTAAATTGTATTTCCGCGCTTTCCCGTGCTGGGTTATGTCAGACTTAATATGCCAAATCCTCGAGGATTTATAAGTTAATTGTTTAATTACAAAAAATTAAAGATTTCAATCATCTAAACACACCATTTTTACCATAAAGAAAATAAATGTAATTTGGTTCTGACTTGTCTTTGAATTGTCTTGAATTTAACGTCCTACCATCACGTTATTACCATAACTTATTCAACGCTTATTTCTCAGGCTTCAAGTATGACAACATCCTGATGGAGGAATCGGCCCAGATCCTCGAGATCGAGACCTTCATTCCGCTCCTGCTCCAGAACCCTCAAGACGGCCGGTCCCGCCTGAAGCGCTGGATAATGATTGGGGACCATCACCAGCTACCGCCCGTTGTCAAGAACATGGCATTCCAGAAGTACTGCAACATGGAACAGAGCCTCTTCACCAGAATGGTCAGGCTCGGAGTCCCATATGTCGAGTTGGACGCCCAGGGACGTGCCAGACCTAGGTAAGTTTTCCAAAATATGATAGATCTTGTAGTGGCAGGACTCTTCGCAGAGTCCGTCTGGGGAAGTACCACACCTTGGCAAGTATTCTACCGCTAAGCAGTAATGTGCAAACCTTAATGTGTTCCTGTTTGAAGGAAAATGTTTCCAGTGAAATTACAGAGCATAGAGATAAAACATCTTATATCTCTGGGTGACGAGCGCAGTACAGAGCTAGGTAATGATTTGTACTCTTCGTGTTCCAATAGCTGCGTGTCACTGTGCTGTTATGGGGCAGGCATATAGCTTACCTTCAGGCACATGTCGTCATACTCGTCTCGTCAATATATTATGTATACTAAAAAAATGATAATATCCAGATTTTCGTTAGATAGTATTAATTAAGTAATTTAAACCATTTAGGTAGGTATGCTATGCTATATTAATATTTCCGCTAATCAATCTGTCGTACGCCATAAGTACGACTATTTTGGCTTGTCTAGTTTTTGGCAATTGTTATGTACATGAAAATAAGCTTAATAATGTAAATATAGAAAATCGCTTAAAATTAATTTTAAAAATGTATTCTTCAAAAGGAGAAACGAACTAATCCAAGTGTTTTCAAACTGCTGGTGAATCGAATTCCCTTAAAGCAAGTGTTACCCCGTAAACCCAACTCGAGTTTATCTTAGACTAAAAATATACCAACAATTGGTTACCGGCTAGTTGGTGGTCAACCGTGGAACTGTTCACGCTACATTATGCTTGCTTTACATTAAAAAAAAGTTCGCGTCAAAAAAAAAGGAGCGCTAAAACATTCACCGTATTAATTACTGTTTACCATTGAATCGCGCCGCATGTTACACGCGCGTTGTTCTAAACACGCCTGAAAAATGACTTGTATATTGTTTTATACACATCTCAGTGGGTGGTTTATTTCAGTTTCTATAAATATGGACGTGTCATCCCAACATGTGTTGAATAATATATACGTCAATCTTAATAGACTAGAATTTATGGATCATGTATGAGGATGTGAAGGAAGCTATTTTTGTAACGTCTTAATTTTATATTTGGGCTACCTAAATATGTTTTTGTCATTGGGTTTTTTCCCTGTTAAACTGAGCGTGGATTCCCATGGATGATTTAAAAATAGCTTAACATGTGTAATTATTGGCATACCTACCGTTGTCCTAACGTCGATGAAACGGTATAGCTATTTACTATTCTTGCTTTGGCTTGCATAACACATGTAGGTATATAAGCAGTCCACTAAATGTTGTCATTGCTGGGACTCAGGGCCTTCTCTCGCAAGGAGAGAGTCAAAGCGATGTTCCACCACGCTGGCCCAGTGCGGGTTGGCGCATGACACTTGACCTCAAAAGATTCTAGGTTCATGTCGGCTTCCTCACGATGTTTCTCTTCACCGTTTTTAAGTTAGTGGCATTACGCACATGACCTTGAAAAGACAGTGGTGATGTGATTTGAACCCGGGGCTCCGGTAGGGCAGTTGCCGTTCTCCCGACTAGATCAGCCGTAACTTTTCTTTGGCTTACTTATTTACTCTATGCTATGGAGCTATGGGTCGCGGGATCGATTCCCATCTAAGGCAAATACATCATACTTGATCTACACCTGATTATTTTTTAAATACCATTAGCGTGTATTTACCATTACATACCATTGTTTTCCTCTCTTGAGTGACAAAGTGGAACGGAACCGACGTGATAAGTGTAGGCTGCTCATAGGCAAACGCAAGAAAAAGATTATGAGTGACAGTATTTTTTGTATGGCTCCTCTTCTATATAATAAGCTGCCAAATGCAATTAAAAAACTTAACTCATCCATGTTCAAAAGTAAATTAAAAAAAGATACTGGTACCCAAATGTTATTACACTGTGAAAGAATTTTTAAATGATAGGGAAATTAATTGGAATACTGATGTATAGATTTTGTATAACATGACATTTTACATTCCATTAACTTCCACATTAAATTCCATTAGCCACATTATTGTCCACTGTCTATATTTTATGAAACTTTTAGTTTTAACTAATGTTAGATCAGATAATATATTGTAATGGACAGGTTGAATCAGATTACTCTATAATATATTGTGAGAGTTCTTTGAGTAGGTATACAAATATTAAATTTTATACATGTTTAACATTCTTTTACACACATTGACATTGTTTTATTTTATACAAATTGAATTATTATTATTATTATTTTTGATTATTATTTTTTTATATTTTTCTATACATAATGACATTCTTTAAAATTGCTCACACGGCTAAACTGCAAGAGCTACTACTGCAAGACCTTGGATTCTACATGAAACCACACACTTGTCAAAGTCCATAACATAATCCTGCTGAAGCACAAGACGTTGGCGTAATTGTACTCATCAAACATATCACACTAACATAACACAACGGGATAGAAGCCAGAAATTAATACATGATGAATCAGATGACATATATGATACAACCGATTAAAAGTTAAAAATGAAAAAAGAAGAAGAAGACTTTATCAGCTGACTATTATTATCATTGTATAAATTCAGACCAATGGAAACTGCGTTGCCAGACATATTGCATGCCTCTAGAAGAAGAGGCCAGTTTGTATGGGTCAATTATTTAAATGTTTTGTATCATTTTATCTTACCTGCAAACAGCAATAAAGATTTTTGTATTTGTATTTGTATTTGCATACAAAAGTGTGCATTAGTTATGTAGCTTCCGTAAATCAATTTTTACCCAGTTCGGGGCTAGTTAGTTTTGTGTAAGGAATGTCCTCAGAGATTTATTTGTTGTGTCAATATTAGCGCCGACTTGTTTTGTTCAATGTTATGTTGTCAATATCCTCCCTCATTGAAGTGATGTGTTACATGAGTAGAAATCAAAGAGTTTATATATACGTAGAAATATTTTTAAATCTATATGTACAGAACATATTATTATTTTAACATCCGCCAAAGGCGTTCTTATTCCTTAAGATATGCTAAATTTTTAAGTGCGAGTCCGACTCGCGCACGAAGGGTTCCGACCCATTATTCATAAAAACGGAAAAACACGTTTGGTTGTGTGGATTCCCTAAAAATATTCATTTTCTTGTTTTTTTTTTATATAATTTTCTGTAGAGTCAACAGAAACACATCAGGTGTGAAAATCGATCTAACTCTATCACGGTTCATGAAATACAGATAGACGGGTATACGTATGTAGATAGACGGATAGACAGGGGATAGTCTCAGTAATAGGGTTCCGTTTTTCCCCTTGGGTACGGAACCCTAAAAAGTGGTTAAAACCAATGTAGTTTTGAAACTAGCAAACTTAAAACCCGTAATTCCGTTCCTGTGAAATCCTGTGTCCGTGGAATAAACTCTGTACTGGTCCGAGCTAACTATGTAAGTACTACGAGTATTAGCTTGCTCATACTGCGATCATTTGGAAAACCAAGTAGGTAATTACAGGATACAGGACTGGTAGACTTCTGATGAAACACTGACAAATACTACTCGTTAATTCAGGTTCAAGGCAGCACAAATGGAGTCCAATGGATCCGAGTTTTTAGAGTAGGTATGTTTAAACCACATTGAAATAATTGTGAACATGGTGCATGGTGAACGTTTAAGTTCGAACAAGGAACACTTAGGGAAAAGGTTTGGAAATAATCACAAACTATAGGGAAATTGAAGGCAAACTGAACAGAGCACTTGTGTTTCGTTACAGCTTAATTGTTTAAAAATAATAAAGTATAAATTAATTATCACCAAAAGAATACATGATATTGAATAGGAGAATACTCTAAATCTTCATGACCCACAGATTAAATACCCTGTTAATCGGCGATTAAACGAATCTCGCTTACATTCCCAAGTCACCAGGGGCGCAGGAGGAGGTAAAAAACCGCGCTGTGATAAGCCGAATATCCGTGTGACGTGGCACTACTCTCCACCAATGATCGGACAATGCGAGATAGAGTTATGCTAACTTCTAAGGACAGAGCAGGATGCAAAAAAAGACTTCTAACAGGTTCTCATTTCGTTTTTAATACCCTTTTATTATTTATTACCTTCACTTGTAACTAACTATGTATGTAAGCAAATCTTGGAATCTTAATTTGACCCACTTTGTACAAAATTTTGTACACGATCTGAGTTCTGATGACAATACATGACTAGCTAAGAAACATCATTACAAATCCAATATGGCGACCTCCCCAAGACGGCGGACTGGTTGTTTGAAATCCACCCCCATGATATGGGTATCAAATGGAAGGCTTTGCTGTCAGGAATACTAAAGAAATAGCCACGTGACTTAAATCCAATATGGTGAACGTCCAAGATGGCGGATTAGCTATTTGAAATGCACCCCCATGATATGGGTTTTAAATGAAAGGGTTTGCTGAATGGGATACTTTTGTAATTTTTAGTGCGTGCTAAAAGCGTGTTTTTAAATTTTTTAAACTATTAGATTTATTCTTTTAATGTTCGTTTTAATTTTGTAGTTTTATGATGTCATGTTTTTCTAACTCTTACATTAAATTACTTACTTGTTAAATGGCATACCGTCCTTTTTAAAGCAGGATATGCTATTCTTTCCGCACCATTTCACTGCGCAGAAACCCATTTTTTACGGTTTTTTTTACCAGCACTTTTTCTGTCGAAATCAAATGCCTGACTGACCCAACTCGCAACAGGTACAGTGCAATTATGCTAATAAAATGCTAAGGAGGGGCAGTCGTACGATCAGTCAACTGGGTATATTGTCTTTGTCACGACTTGTCACCAGACTAGAGGGATACAAAGTCAAAACGAACGCAATCAGGAATCGATCGAGAGCCATAGCGAAAGGCTCATATACAACACCTTTGTTCGAGAAAGGCTTCCAAGTCTTGAACATCGTCTCAATTTTTTTGATCAAATACATTTCGGAGAGTGTGCACCTAATCTGTATGATCTAATACCACCTTACCCTTGTTCTATCGGACTGCTCGTAGCTCGAAAAACCATTACGAAAATTTTGCCCATAGGACTAAAACTATAAAATTGCATAAGTCTTGAGATCTATTTATGCCCCAAGAACGGTTATGATTCTGTATCGATCGTAAATCAAATTATGGCGGCGCGGCGTGAGGTTTGCCTATTAATCATCGCAAATTAGGACGTTTAAATTAATATCTGATAAAATCATTACAATAAAAACTACTTCTACTCTGTTTTCATGTGTATCTTCGACAAAATTGAATCTTCGAGAGAAATCTTCTTGTACGCGATTTTTTTACTCAAATTAGTTTTTTAATATGCACCGGCCATTACAAACCTTTCAAGAAATCTTTTCTTTTGAGTTCGTTTTACAGGTTTTTGTCTTGAATAAATAATGAATCCTTGTGTCAATACTTTGGATTACCTATGTTTGACCATGATTATGTTACGAGCTAAGGGGAGCTCGCAGAGTAGCCCCTAGCACCCAAATAGGAAAAATAAACGGTTTGGATACGATAGTGAGACGTTTACAAATAAACGGTATGTTTTGGAACACTGTATATGATTCACAATCTCGTTGACATTTTCAAATAGTATGTACGATTCCTAGTTCAATACATTACGCTCTTTTTGCAGCGATATCTTCTAGGCAACCATTATCAGCAATAAATAATCAATACTTCAGCTTGTAATAATGAGTACAATGAGTACTCTTTTACTATATTGTGTATTTATATTGTAGACTAGCTGAACCCGCTACTTCGTTCGCGTAAGCAGATGTTACTGACTTATACATTAATTGGAAGTATCGTACGTCAAATATTTGGATAAGTAGTCATTGAAAAACCTTTGAGTTTGAGTGAATTTGTTTTTTCCACACAATTTTTTTTTAATTTTATCATCTTTATTTTCCTTTTTTTAAACAAAATCAAACATTCTTATTAAGGTTTCATAGTATCGAACATAGCCGCAAGTGTTAAGTTTGTAGGATTTTTTATAGGATACCTACATTATGAAAAGTCTGAAGCTAATGTGCATGATCTGATACCTACTTACCTATTTCTTTTATCCGCAAGCTGTTTTCTAGCTGTTACCCGCGACTTCGCCGGCGTAAAATTTTGAACGAAGCCTGTGTGGAATCAAAATAATTAAAATTTTGAGTTTTAATGATATTCAAGCAAGTTGAACCCGTAAATCTAAGCCAAGTCCTAGTGAAATGTTAATGTATGAATTTAATTGTAGGTAACACAGAAAAAAATCAAGAACGAAACAATCCAAATTCGGCATCATAATCCTTTTAGCACCAAAAACTTATTAGTACAATTTAGAATACCAGTAACGCCACCTAGTGATGAAAGAAAAAATACATACCACAATGGCAAAACATCGATTTAAATGGCCTTTAGTGCTTTTAGATTTAATCTGGCATTAGCGCCATCTAATAAGAATATTATGTTGCTTGTTATTTTGATTGTGAACGCAAATCACCTATATTATCTACGCCAAAACGGGTGCATATATTTTTCATTTTTGGCTTTTACCTTACCATCACATCAAGTTCCTTACGAAAATATATGCTTATGTTAATATGGAGTTAAATGAAAATGTAGACTTATTTGCCCATGTGAAATTTTAGACTCTAAACTATATGTGTTTCGTATGTTAGCCCATATCGTTGTGCCGTTTTGACGTAATAGTTAATATTTGTTTCCTTAGGGCCCATGCTTCTTTTCAGGTTGATAGGTAATAAATACACAAATGTGGTATTTCAGACTATGAGTTATCTCTGTTTCAATTTTCTACCAAATTTGCTTAGTCTTTCCTACGTCACAGTTACCTATAAGTAACCGATTTACTATTTCTGAGTTCAAACTTCGTGTGTTTCGAATTCCTTCCAAATATGTTCAGCCGTTCCAACGTTGTCCTGTGAATATTATGAATGTCACTGTTTGGATGTTTGTTACTTAAATCATGGCGGAACGTATCAAGTGATCGGGTTGAAATTTGAAATAGAATTAGATTACAGTCTGGAAGAACACATAGGCTAAACATTGCCTATGTATAAGTACTATATGTATTACTTAAGCTAAACCAAGAATGTGTCTTTAATTTTAACTCGATACATTCAGCCGTTTCAACGTAAGTGAATAGTTAAAGCGTCTACCTGTGACGGGTACGTTATTATTAGTATCGAGCAAGAAACGGTAAAAAATCAAGTGTGTTGTATGCACCCATACAACACCTCTTAAATATTTATTTTATTGCTAGTAGTTTTTGTTAAAGCGGCAATAGAAATACATCATCTGCGAAAATTTAAACTGTCTAGCTATCACCGTTCTTGAGATACAGCCCGGTGACAGACGGACGGACGGATAGCGAAGTCTCAGTAATAGGGTCCCGTTTTTACCCTTTGTGTACGGAACCCTAACAACGGTCTGCTTCGGTCACCGAAGCTTGTTGAACACTACCTTTAAATTTTAAACAGTATTTGGATTGAAATAATACGTTTTCTAATAAGTTACGGCTGGTCTAGTAAGTTACAGCTGACCTAGTCGGGAGAACGGCGACTGTCGATCCGGAGACCCAGGGTTCAAAACCACGCGCACCACTATCTTTTCAGAGTCATGTTCGTAATGTCGGTAATTAAAACGGTGAAGGAAAACACCATGAAGAAACCGAAATCTACCTATAATCTAAGTTTTAAGTCATATGTCTTCCACCAACCGGCACTGGGCCAGCGTGGTGAATTATAGCCTTGTCTCTCTCCTTGCGAGAGAAGGCCCCGACGCCCAGCAGTGGGAACATTTAATGGGTTGTTTATGCTGCTATTTATTATGCTGATATGTTTTCTCCAAAATATCAAAAATCTACTTCAATGACAGGTAATTTAATTCTGTCATTCGACTAAATTTTATAAGAAGGTACAACTATGTCGTACAGATAAATCTATACGACATAGTTATAGGTACCTTCAAGCTGATTTTAGTTTTTTGTTGATATTTGAAAAACTACCTCCCTGTTTTCGATATCTAAGATCACCTCCGAAGTATTTTCTACCAAACCAAAAAAGGAATTATCAAAATCAACTAACAATTAGCGGCGTTATCGCGTAAAATAAAACCAAATAAAAAAACATGCAACCCGATTGAGAACATCCTCCTTGTTTGAAGTCGATTAGTGTATCTCTCTACTTAGTCTGTGATTATAACCGAATGATGTTTGTTTTTCCACACAAAAATATATTTTTGACTATTATTTTGTCATCCAAGACGACGCGACGCGATCACGTGGGCACTTTCAAGAATCTAGATATTCTGTGGATCGTCTGTGATACACAGAATACTTAGAAGTTAGTATGTACCGAACGCGCCGCGCGTGTCGTTATTATTTAATGTTTGTGTAATTTCCGAACCAACAGACCGATATTGTTCAAATTTTGACGGGACAATATAAAAATGTGTTCTTTCTAACAAAAAAAAGAATTAATGAAATTAAACAACGCAAACATGAATTACAACCAAATACACATTCTGACTTTCACCCCCTCCCGCAAGAAAACCGATCAGAATTTGGGGATCAAAAGTAGCCTACAGCAATGTCCTTAGTATAAACTAAAATCATGCCAAGTTTCAGCTGAATCGAATCAGTAGTTTCGGCGTGATGCGTGATCCCTATACAGAAAGACAGACAGACAGACAGACAGACAGACAGACACGAAAGAAAAAAAATGCAGTTTCGCCATCAGTATCGACTATGGATTGCCCCAAAAAAAAATTTTCAAAATATCTTCAATGTACAGAATTCGACCCGTTACAGTTTTATTATAAGTATATAGATGGATATCGAAATTGTTCCTTTGCAAAGTGTCGATTTATTACGGCCATTTGGTGCTTATTTTTTTATCCAGCATAGATTCACGTTGACCACCAATTCGCCTGATGGTAAGTGACGGTGTGGCAAGACGCCGCACGCTGACCTAGAAGATAACTATTCAGTATTCAGTCTAACCGTCAAAAGAGGCCGATTTTGTATCTTAGGCTTAACAATGAACCATTTTTCTACTCTAAGGCAAAAGCTGTAGGTACGTATAAGGAAAGTGAACCCACGCCGTTTGGTGAGAATAATTATTGAGGAATTAATTATACGATTATTAATTATAATTAATACGAACTGATACCTGTAAGTGATACATGATAACTTTACGTATTTTGTTGCATTTGTGTTTCTAACATATAATATATTTGTACGTATGTACAAAATTATTTTGGCTCCATGATCTCATCTGTTGATGTGGGCGTCATAATGTAACTCGACATTTGAAGTAGTAACTACCAAAGCATTCCTAACAAGGCAGGTCGAAATTATCGTGTACGCTGCCATTGACAGGTAACAGGTACCTTTCAATTAAATTGTTTACTTTTGATAGTATTGAAATGAAATATGAAGGCCAATATTTTTTTGGTGACATCCTTACGTACCGTCGTCCGTGAAGAAACACCCGATATGGTTTAACATCACTAAAAGTGGTGCCTCTACCGACTAAGACCCAAAGGTATCTCCTGCATGGCTTGAGGTCAGCGTCGCGGGGCTGCGTTCAAACTCGACCGAGACCCATATATTAATATAATATTGGTCAACATTTGTTAACATTTCAGGGTCTAGCCAAACTAAGCCTATTATTCTAAACAGCGCAATAGAGGGCAAAAAAAATTAAAATAGATTATGTTCGTTTAAAAATAAAGTACAAACCCTGAAATGCAGGCTGATTACCAGTAGGTACATAACCCTTGTTCTGTAAAAATCAGATATCTGGTATAATGTTATGTAAAACTAGCTGTACCCTGCCACGCTTCGCTGTGGCACATTGTGGTGCAAAAATTAAATAAAAACATTGATTGACTTGACTTGATTGATTGATAGACATTGATGCGGATTATATATCATTATAAAATTTCAGCTCGATCGGTGCAGAACTTTTTGAGTTTTTGAAGCGTACACAAGCCAACATAACGTTTTTATAGTATATAGAGAAGCTCCTATGGAGCTCCTTGAAATATCAGAGTGAGGCTTTGGGTCGCTAGCATAAATGCTTCAGTGGTGAAGATGGTGATAAAAAGATGGTTGTAAATACAACACCCTGACACAAAACAAATATTTGTATAAATCTCACAAATATTTGTATTGGGTCCAAGCGTCCAACCCACGACCTATGGGTTCCAGACAGACTTGCTACCAACTATGCCAAAAGTTCAGTCAAATGATGATGGATCACGGTGTTTATCTGTGACGAATTCTTAATTACCTACATGGATACCCTTAAAAAAATTATAGCTTTCCTCTTAAGTTGCTTAAACAATTCATCATCATCATCAGCCGCAAGACGTCCACTGCTGAACATAGGCCACCCCCCTAGATTTCCACAACGAACAGTCCTGCGCAACCTGCAACCAGCGGTTTCCAGCGACCAGATGACCTCACAAAGGTCCTCCATCTAGTGGGAGGCCGTCCAACACTGCGTCTTCCGGTTCGTGGTCGCCACTCGAGAACCTTTCTTCCCCATCGGTTGTCAGTTCTGCGAGCGATGTCGCTTGCCCATTGGCACTTCAGCTTGTTTACTCTTTAATCTATGTCGGCCACTGTCGTTCTTTTGAGAATATCCTCATTACGGATTCTATCGCGCAAAGGACTCCGAGCATAGCTCTCTCCGTAGCTCGCTGTGCGACTTAGAGCTTTGTTATGAGGGCCACAGTTCACTCACTCACTTAAATAATTGGTTGAAATCAGATGAGGTTTGCAAACTGGCTTAAACCCGTAACTTCGTTGCTGTGGCATAAACTCTGTCCTCTGTGCAAATCCAATATCCTATTCGCTTGCTCATACTGCAATCATTTGGAAAACCAATTCTGTAATATAGTAAATACAGGATATCCTACTTACAATTAGTTTTCTGATTAAATAATGATGAATGATACTCATAACTTCTGGTTCAAGACGACGCGAATAGAGTTTAGGATTGTTTGATTCCGAGCTTCATAGTTTGTGTTTAAGCCATATTCATTGGAATACTCGTGAACATGGGGTATAAGAAGGTTTAAGCTTCAACGAGGAACGCTTGGGTGAAGAGGTCCAGAAATAATAATAAAATATGTATAAGAAAAAGGTTATATGTGTGGTCTAAAAAGTGCACAATCTAATACTAGAGGTAGACTATACCATATGTACTCATTTATAGTCTTATCATGAAGTAATAAAACATGGATTTTTGTCTGTCATTAATAAACTCATAAAATCTTTCACTAACAGTAAGAATGTTACATTTCCACTGATTAACATACTTACTCGTAAGCTGCATACGAGTATATTATAAAACAAGTAAAATTAGGGATCTCTACGATCCAATAATTTAACCTAATGTGTAATTAAAGAAATATAAAGTCATTTTACGTGTTGTTCCTACTTATTGTAACGTGCACTGCCTAAACTATTGATGATAGAACAACATAATGCACTACAGCCCTCGTGGGTATATTTCCTGAGGTTAAGTAATACTTCGATACAGATTCATGCGCTGTATGAAATTTACAAAAGTCTACCCGTGGGCATAGTGCATTATACTGCTTCGAAATATCGGAGACTCGCTCCATTATTTAACTGCGATAAATTTCTCAGATACGTGGATTTCTCAACTTAACAAAAAAAAGGTACTATAAAACCCAGACGAAGCTCTAGTTTTTATTATTTTTTATCTAATAAAAATATTACAAAAAGCATTAATTACATTTAAATGGGCTCAACACCAAATAATGAGTGAATATTTTCATGTACCTATTCCAAATACCTTCAAAATCAATTATTACATATATGAAGCAGGAATAAAATCACTGTTCAGTCAATCAAATCAGTGTCATAGGGACCTGTACCTATCAGTTACGATTTATTGGATCGAAATATTAATTTCAATTGTGAATTAATCGGTTAGATTCATTTCAATCGATATATTATTGATTGGTAAATTAATTCTATTAAATTTATTAACGTATGCATGTTTTATCACTTCGCTCCTGACATCATCAGTCACTTATTTATTCTTAAATTAATTCGGAATATACGATCGAGTGAAACTGGTTAACCCATTAGCGTTCATAAAATGTCAGTGATCGTCACCAATTTGATTCGTCGATTACGTCTTCCCTAGCTATGATATTAATGTCTATGTCCTATGTCCATCATCATATAAAGCGATATAGTTATGTATGAAGTTTATATTCAATTGCTAAATTGTTTCAATTGATGTCCAGTGTCCACCTCCTAGGGTTTGCCGTTTCAAATCGTTGGTACTGATATGTTTTAAAAAAATTAATAGGCATTTGTCATTATATTGTTTGTCCCACAATTATGAAGAGAGTAGCTTGAGCAGTTTACGTTGTGCGCCCGCTGCTGGGACTTGGTACTTTATCTCACAAAGAGAGAGAGGTAAGGTTATATATAATTCACCACGATGCCCGAGTGTGGGCTGGCAGATGAGATATG
The DNA here is from genome assembly GCA_017562165.1 of Ectropis grisescens. Taxonomy (NCBI): domain Eukaryota; kingdom Metazoa; phylum Arthropoda; class Insecta; order Lepidoptera; family Geometridae; genus Ectropis; species Ectropis grisescens. The sequence continues at coordinate 14,086,102 of CM029791.1, forward strand.
TCTTTGAAAGATGCGCTCTCCACTCCACTACCACCCAGCATCGCGACCCATCTCAGTCGCACGGGCGCCGTCATTTGCTGCGCAACTCTGTCTTGACTGTATTGCCGTCGGCTTGGGGGCAAAGCCTAGGCCAGGAGCCCCATCCACCTCGTAGATCCACACCTAAAAATGTAGGTCTGTTGCATGACCAGATAGAAATATCAGCCAAATAACATTTGCAAGTCTTTCAATTCCCACGAACCTCTTCTACACACACTGCTCAAAGAGCGAGGAACGCGCATCGATAGTCCCAACACGGCCGCGGCCGGGATTAGCGATCACTCAGCGCCACCGTTAAGTTACGGCTGGTCTAGTCGGGAGAAGAGAGATCCCCCGGGTTCAAGTCCCATGCGCACCACTGTCTTTTCGGAGTCATGTGCGTATTGCTTAATGTCTATGGCTTTGACTCTCTCCTTGCGAGATAAGGCCCCGAGTCCCAGCTGTGGGAACATTTAGTGGGCTGCTTATGCCTTATGCAGCACCGCCGAGGGAAGCTAGTGATTGATCCCCAGGGTGTAAAAGGTTCCCGAGGCTCGCACTTCTAGCCCATCCTTACTTTTCGAACTTAGATCATCACCCGTATTTTTTAATTATTATTATTAGTATTATATTTTCTTCCGGTTGCGATGGGTTTCATCATGTTCTAAATTGTTTTGCTCTCCAAATAATCGGTCCTGGTCTATATATTGGTTGCTCTTGTTTAATTGTTACCTTCATATCTCAGTAATTTCGAAACTTTACTTACGAGTATATAATTTGATGCTGTTTTTCGTTTTGAGAAAACTTATTATTATATATAAACTGTAAGTACAAAATAAAATGCTTATATTTTGATAACAGCTAGGTGATAGGCACAATTTAATTCAAACAGGGTATGTCTTACGTCCTCCGATTTAAAGGTAATCGAAATTAAAGTCAGTAGGTTCTTTTACCTAAACTTGCTAAAGTAGAAATTAGAGTAATACAATCTATTAGAACAATTAAGTTTTAATGCTTATGAGCTGCACTAGTACTTATGCTCCCGGTTGAAAAATATATGTTGTAGAAGCTAGATAACATCCCTAGACTTACCATTAATTCATCTGACATCAAAATAGTTTCTCAGAACTAATACAAGCAATCAAATCACGCAAATTACGAAGCCCTGCTACTAGTATATCGCCGATGTTGCAGATCCACCGGTTCCCAGGCAAACACCTTCTTGCTGATGCGGCATTGCGCAAGCGGCGAGTTGTCGCTAATTTTAATTAAGAATAGGCATTCCATTTTCCCACATCGAAGTGGTCTCACCCTTTTTTAGTTATAGTAATTAATTGTAATTTTATATTTTAAATAAATTTATATTTCACATTTCGGTTTTTTTTCGATCCTCCAGCTGCCGCTAACGTAATTGGCGCAGTCGGTAGGATACTCACGGGTAGATTTCGGGACTATCTTATATCGATATTCGCGTCGCGAGCTACCCGGGTGGCTATCGAGCACCAGCACCGAGTATCCAGAACTTACGGACCTGCAGCAGCCTGGAAGGAGAATCTAATCCTCGATTCACGGAGGGAAACCAGAGATGAAATCCATGTAAGTACACTTGAATTACTCTCGTGTTGCTTTCCTTTACTCCTAAGTCCAAATCTTAATCGTAAAGATTTACCACCCTAGAGCCTCTAGTTCTCGGGGCCTGAATCACGCCAGGCCCGCCGACGTGTAATAGATAGCAGTAGAAATATTTTAGAAGTAGATAATTTTAAATTAAATAATAAAATGGCTGTTGACCCGGACACTATATTCAAGGCCCTCCGCCTCGTCCCGGAATTCGACGGCAACCCAAACATCCTTACAAGATTTATTACTATATGTGACCAATTAGCAGTGCAATACTTAAGTTCTGCAGCTGGCAGTGACTTCCAATTTGTGTCTTTTGAACGGGATACTCAACAAAATTACTGGAACAGCAGCTTGCACTATAAATTCAAATGGAATTCCAGAAAACTGGTTAGGCATTCGAACTGCCTTGATAAATAACTTTTCGGATCAACGTGATGAAACAGCATTATATAATGACCTCTCTTTAGCTTCCCAGGGTAACAAGTCACCCCAAGAATTTTATGATCATTGCCAAACTTTGTTTAGTACGATAATGACTTATGTGACACTACATGAGACGATAATTATAACTATTGCAGCTAAACGTGAGCTATACAAAAAGGTTACAATGCAAGCGTATGTGCGCGGATTAAAGGAACCCCTAGGTTCACGCATACGATGCATGCGCCCCGCTACCATAGAAAAAGCGCTTGAGTATGTACAGGAAGAGCTTAATATTATGTACTTACAATCTAGGAACGACACCCCTAAAACTCAAGTAGCCCCGAAGGTCAGCCCTACTTTACCTGCAATACAATTTACACCCCCGCGACTACACAATTTACAGATGACAACCCCTAACTGGCCTGTTCCTATGGGACACCGCCCCATGAGGCCTCCGCCTCAACCATTTAGATTTGATAACCAACATCGCATGCCCACGAACACACAGCGAATGTTCGCTGCCCCGCCACCTAATTATAACGCGCGTAGTAACGTTTTTAGATTACCACCCCGCGGTAATCCACCACCACCTCAAGGCCCTCAGCCTATGAGTGGAATTCAGCGGTTTACTCCGAAACAATTGCCTCACACAAAAAATGATCACGGCCCATGATTGGAGTAAATACGGTAACCCGCCACCAACTAATTATTTTAAGACTAGAGAAATGAATATGAACGAGTGCGCGGCGTACAATGACCCGTATTATAGCTGTTATCAGCCGGAGTCGGATTACTACACCGACTATAGCGATAGCGGTTTAATCCCCGACTTCGCTTGTGACCCGACTTATTTTTACGAGATGACTCCAGACAGCCAACTGCCAGAAGACTACCAGGTAAGCTCTAATAACTGTGCAGATCAAAATTTTCAGGAGATTTCGCATTCACCAAAACCAACATAGAGCTAAATCTCCAGACGCAACGGCGTTTACCATACATACAAATCGCGAACCCACCTTTAAAATTTCTTATAGATACCGGAGCCAACCAATCTTTTATCAGCCCCGAGGCCGTTGAGAAGTACTTTATAGACTATCCTCTTAACTTCGACCCTTTCGAGGTAACCAACATACATGCAACTAGTAAAAATAATTACTCTATTACGCTACCGTGTTTCCAAGAATTTAATGACGCTGATAGTATGAAATTATTCATTTATCGGTTTCATGACTACTTCGACGGGCTCATAGGTTTAGATTTGTTAAGTAATTGGGAAGCCCGCATAGATTTAAGGGAAGGTAGACTTTTAACCCGTACAGCATCCAACCCCATCAGGATGTATAACTCATGCAACGTGAACTTATACGAAGATATAATTCCAGCGGGAACCTCTAAACTCATACGTATTCCCGTGGATACAACAGACGGCGAAGCTTTCATAAGGGAGCAAGTCCTCTGCAACTGCATGGTTCACGAGTGTATTACAACCGTAAGTAATAACCGTGGCTACTTAGAAGTCGAGAACTCAACGCCTAACGACGTAATATTCTCACTCGACCGGCCAGTGCACGCGGAATTATTTAATACTGAGTGCACGCGTACCCAACAACTGCCTCGCGCCCAAGATGTTATCTCACGGTTACGAACGGATCATTTAAACGAAGAGGAAAAGGCAAACCTTATAACCCTTTGCTCTCGTTACTCCGACGTGTTTTATATTGAAGGCGAAGCACTTACCTTCACTAATAAAATCAAACACCGAATTAGGACCACTGACGAAGTACCAGTGCACACTAAGAGCTATCGGTATCCTTTCGTGCACCGCCAGGAGGTACAGGACCAAATAGGAAAATGCTAGACCAGGGTATTATACAACCATCTGAGTCAGCTTGGAGCTCACCCATTTGGGTAGTGCCCAAAAAGCTCGACGCCTCTGGAAAGCAGAAATGGCGCCTCGTGGTCGATTTTCGTAAGGTTAACGAAAAACTCTAGACGACAAGTACCCCATTCCAGATATTAGCAATGTTCTTGATAAATTAGGCAAATGTCAGTACTTTACAACTTTACATTTGGCTAGTGGGTTCTACCAAGTAGAAATAGACCCTCAAGACATTGAGAAGACCGCGTTCAATGTTGAACACGGGCATTTTGAATTTATTCGAATGCCCACAGGACTCAAAAAATTTCCATCCACGTTTCAACGTGTAATGGACAATGTCCTTCAGGGCCTTCAAAATGAAATTTGTCTGGTCTATCTAGATAATGTCATAGTGTTCAGTACATCCCTGCAAGAACATATGACTAATCTTGAAAAGACTTCCATAGAGAGAGGTCCAATTTTAAAATCCAACTAGACAAATCTGAGTTTCTTAAATTAGAAACAGCCTATCTCGGCCATGTTATCACCCGAGATGGTATAAAGCCAAATCCCGATAAAATCTCTGCCATAAAAAAATACCCCATCCCTAAGACTCCAAAGGAGATAAAACAATTTTTAGGTCTTATTGGTTATTACAGAAAATTTATACCAGATTTTGCCCGTACAACTAAACCACTTACTCAGTGCCTAAAAAAGGGTAGTAAAATCACCCTTAACAATGAGTACGTTAACTGTTTTGAGAGATGTAAGACACTTTTAACTAACGACCCCATCTTGCAATATCCAGACTTTAAAAGAGAATTCAATCTCGACAGACGCTTCAAATGTAGCTATTGGAGCTATTTTATCACAGGGTCCTATTGGATCTGATAAGCCAATCTGTTACGCATCTCGAACTTTAAACGAAAGCGAGATGAACTATAGCACTATCGAGAAAGAGCTTCTTGCCATAGTCTGGGCCACAAAATACTTTAGGCCTTATTTATTTGGACGGAAGTTTAAAATTTTAACTGACCATAAACCTCTACAGTGGATGATGAATTTGAAGGAGCCAAATTCACGTCTCACAAGATGGCGACTTAGACTGAGCGAATACGATTTTACAGTTATCTATAAAAAAAGGTAAGTCTAACACAAACGCTGACGCTCTTTCGCGTGTAGAAATACATACTAAAGAAGCTATGTCTTTAATAGAGGAAATTGACGAACTAAATTCCTTAATGGGCAACCCACCTGAATCAATACGTGCCCCAACCAATTCCTCTACTGAAACGGTTCATACTAGTAATGAGAATCCTATTTTAGAAATCCCAGTTACTGACGAACCTCTTAACAAATTTAACCGACAGATACATTTCACTCTTGTTAGTACCGTTAAAAAACGACCCACCGTAACTAAGCCCTTTGACACCCACACACGTGTAAGTATTCAATTATCAGAGTCTAATTTAGCAGAAGATGTTGTAAACGCAGTTAAAGAGTACGTCAACCCGAAAGTCAGGACAGGTATCTTAATTAATCCCCCCCCTTAGCTATGTACTCAATAATCCCAATTTTACAGGACACATTTAGAAGTTCATCCATGAATCTTAAGCTTTGTAAAACTGAGTTAGAAAATGTCAAAGAATACCTTAGACAGCAAGAGGTTATTCGCCACTATCATGATGGTAAAACCAACCACCGTGGCATTAACGAATCCTATTTAGCTCTATCCCAAAAGTATTATTGGCCAAAGATGAAGGAACACATAACTAAATTCATAGGTGAATGTACCATCTGCGGACAAGCTAAATATGATAGGAATCCAGTTAGACCTCAATTTAACGTTGTGCCCCCCAGCTACAAAGCCTTTTGAAATAGTACACATAGACTTGTTCACCGCTCAAAGTGAAAAGTACATAACGTTCATGGACGTCTTTACAAAGTATGGTCAAGCCTATCACTTACGCGACGGAACAGCTGTTAGTATTTTACAAGCCCTTTTACAGTATTGTACTCATCATGGCGTCCCTATGACTATCATTACAGACAACGGGACAGAGTTCACCAACCAGTTGTTCATGGAGTTTACAAGACTCCACAAGGTCAACCATCATAGAATACTAGCTCACTCCCCTAACGATAACGGCAATATAGAACGCTTTCACTCTACACTCCTGGAACACCTTAGAATCCTTAGACTACAGCGTAAAGATGAACCCATTGTGAATCTTATGCCCTATGCTATTATAGCCTACAATAGTTCTATCCACAGTTTCACAAGATGTAGACCTTTTGACTTATTGACAGGACATTTTGACCCTCGAGATTGCTTAGACATTGATCTGACACAACAACTATTACAGCAGTACGTTCAAACTCATAGAGACCAGATGAAGGAAGTCTATGAAATAATAAATTCCTCATCTCTCGCTAACCGTACAGCACTCATAGACAGACGAAATACGACTCAGGGAACCCGAAAAGCAATATGCACCCCAACAGCAAATTTTTTATTAAGAACCCCTCGCTAGTCGACAAAAGACCGCTCCACGTTTTACACAGGACACTGTTTTGGCTGACTTACCTATCCACATATATACCTCTAAAAACGAGGCCCCATAGCAAAGTCAAGGCTAAAACGTATCCCTAAAGCAGCCAATTTGTTACAGAATCCTGCTAGTAACGATCCCCCCAATGATACGACCTCAAGAGATAAAACTTGAGAGCCTAGACGATGGACCCGGACTACTACCCTACAAACTTGGACACATGAGACTTACTACTCACCACCATACGTTCCTACAGTACGTACAATTGAACGACATCGAAGACAACATACACTCACTACAAACTCAACTACTAAGCTACCAAGACCGAATGACTAACGACACTTACTCACTGTACGAAATTCAGATAGACTATCTTACTAAAAAGCTTGGCAAAATTTTAGATCAATTAAAATCTTTAGAACCGAATAGAGTTAAAAGAGGTCTTATTGACGGCTTGGGTTCAGTCATTAAAAGCATTACCGGAAACCTAGATCACACAGATGCTTTAGAATTTAATGAAGCAATTAAATCATTAGAAACCAGTCAGAATGAAATAGTAACCGAGTTCAACAAGCACATTAGTTTGAGTAAAGAGTGGATGTTCAAACATAGTAATGTAGTAGCACAAATAATAGACAATCAAATTAAAATCAATACAACTTTAGAATTAATATTACAAAGTAATGCAGTAAAAGAAAATAGTTTACTTAAATACGCTAAGTTCGCCCAACTTTTAGAAGTTACAAGCGAAAACGTAGAAGACTTAGCGCAAGAATTGCTTAGAATAGAGAATAGTCTAGCTTTTATTCGAGTTTCCAGTACGCATCACTCTATGATAGACATAGAGATACTAGAAACTATGGTTAATAAATTAAAAAATATATATGGTAGAGAGCAGATTTTAGATTTAGAACTTAGAGAATATTATAATATTATTAGACCGGGATCATACTATTTGAATAGCCAGATAGTATTCATTTTTAAATTCCCGATAGTTTCTAAGGATAATTTTGATTTATATAAATTAACTATAGTGCCAAACAGACACGCTCAGGCTCTTATCCCATCCTTTCCCTTCATAGCAACTAACGAGATGACATTCGTGTACATAGAGGCTGAATGCCCGAAGTTAAAAAACTGGTACCTCTGTGAAAGCGAAGTCACCCACCAGATTCGCATCAAAGCTGATTGCATCCAGGAGCTGATCATCAACCAAGTACTCCAAGAATCCTGCCAGTTTACTACAGTCACCCTGAAGAGAGAAGCCATGGAAAAACTAGATGACCAGCACTATGTCCTTTCTTTCCCCCCAAGAGACAAACGTCCAACTCATCTGTCACGAAAGAAATTACACCTCACTTCATGGAAGCTACCTCACCACGCTTCCCATAGGATGTCGCATGAAGAGTAAAGAATTTACCATCGCAAACGACAACGACGAAATCAAAGGTCAACCCCTAAAGTTAACAAACACAAATTATAATATTGAGAAACAAGGAACAACAGGAACTCACGTCAATCTAGACTCCATTGACCTTCAAGGACTACACAGTATTCAAGATAAAATCATGGTCCAGACCCCTCTACAAACGGACAACGTGCAACCAGATGTCTTATACCACACGACAGTACCATTCTACTCAGTACTGTTAAGTGCGGCTGTACTTACTATCATCATAAGATTCCGGAGCTACCTATTCAGATGTAACAAAGCTATGAAAAGGGACCAGCAGCCTCCGACTATAATCCTGAAGGAAGAAGATCCTGGCAACGTCCCGGCAACATTTTCACTGAACGTGCTAAAATAGTCGCCGTTCTAAGGGTGGAGGAATTACGAAGCCCTGCTACTAGTATATCGCCGATGTTGCAGATCCACCGGTTCCCAGGCAAACACCTTCTTGCTGATGCGGCATTGCGCAAGCGGCGAGTTGTCGCTAATTTTAATTAAGAATAGGCATTCCATTTTCCCACATCGAAGTGGTCTCACCCTTTTTTTTAGTTATAGTAATTAATTGTAATTTTATATTTTAAATAAATTTATATTTCACATTTCGGTTTTTTTTCGATCCTCCAGCTGCCGCTAACGTAATTCGCATGCTGTGTGATATGTTTACAATCGAATTATAATGTGGGTCTATTGTTCATTTTCTATGAAATGAATGTGGTTAATTGTGGGTCGGTACTTAATAAACCATATTGTGCCTCTCACTGATGTTATCAATAATGATATTCGGTTTTATACGTGCGTGTATGCTGGCCCAAAGATCTATTGGTTTATTGAAGTGTATACAGCAGTAGGTTATGATTCCTGGCAACAAGCAGTTGGTAGCAGCTGTTTGTTTCTTCACGGTTCTATTGTTTTGGCCAATTAGCAGGAGCACGACGGTGCCCTATTATGGTCATAGTTCGAGATCAGAGTTTCTAGGTCTCTTTATTCAAGTCATTAACAATAAGGCCGAAACAACATTATGTTATGCCCCAGAGGCTACTCAAGTACCTTACATGATTTTCATTACGAAGTAACAACTATAATGTCTTATAACTATAGTCGCAGCACTTCTGAAATTATGAACTATTCGAGGTTAGGTCAAACGGGGAAACTTACAATTCTTTATCACGCTTAACACCATCTCGCATTAAGGCAGTCGGGCTTTTTAAATAGTATACTTGATATTGATATTATTACTAATTACGGTATCTTTGGCGAGACTACATGACGGCACAATTCCTTGATATTTCGACATTTGCATTGGTTTCCCATTGGTTTTGCATAAGTTACGGTTGGTCTAGTCGGGAGAACGGCGCCTGCCTTTCCGGAGACCCCGGGTTCAAACCGCACACGCACCAGTCTTTTCGAAGTCATGTGCGTAAGGCATTAGGCAAGTTAGCGGCAGCTAACTTAAAACGGTGAAGGAAAACATCGTGA